>CAJQZJ010034084.1:251661-323939 GCA_907164525.1 Lophiomys imhausi | reverse complement strand
CACACACACACACACACACACACACACACACACACACACATACACACTCATATTAAGATATATCAAAAAAAAATTTTAAAAGTTAATAACAATAGTCAAACTCATAGACTCAAAGAGTTAATGGGGACTGGAGAAAGTAGAGATGAGACATAATTAACAAATGCAAAGTGTCAGTCGAGCAAGATGACTAAGCTGTTGAGACCTGTTATCAAACACTGTACCTATAATCAACAATACAGCATCGTGCACTTTAAAAATTACAAAGCACTCATGTTAAGTGTGACTCTGGTAAGAACATAAAATGAATGAAACATTTTGTTTCGATGGAAAGGTTGCATTGTGTACTCAATAGCTTATATCCAAATTACATGCAACTAAATAAAGTTCTAAAGAGTTCTAAACCATAAAGCGTCTTAGAAACAATTGCAAAACAAAAAAACAATACAAAATCAAAGTTGACTGAGATTCTAGATGAAGATGGACCATCACTCTTGTCTAGATACTTAATTGTAAAGAACCATGTGCTGGAGAGTAAACAAAAGTAATCAGAGACGCAGTGTAACTGCTTCACACTTGTAACTGAATGAGAAGATTGAGATCCCTGACCTGTCAAGATTATAACCCCTTCAGCCTCTTTACGCCTTGAAGGAGTGCTACGTGACCTCCCACTTCTCCACATGCTAAGGCAGATGCCATTTCTGCTCAGTCAAAGCATGAACTTTGCCAACACAGCATTTACAAATGCACTGTCTCAACATGCACAAACCATCAGAGACTCAACCTTAAAACCCTCATGCATTCTCAAATAACCAAATGATTTGATGTGTCTCCAGTCAAACCGTTCCCAGATTCACAAAAATTGGGCTTGGTTTTCTAGTTCATTCAGGCAAAGCTATTGAGCTCTTGTATTTCTAAACACCACATATGAGGACAAACAGTTGGTAGGACACTATTTCAGTGGATGTCAATATTATCTATGTGCTTACTCATGTGAGCTTTTTGAAAAGGCCCTATTCGAGACATGCCAGCTCCTGACAGCACCCCCTATTCTACTCCAAGTAGAAGATGAGCATCAAAGAATCTCCAGTGGGAGATGGTTGAATTAGTGGCAAGCCTTTCTCTTGGCAAGAAAAAACCCCTTGCTTCAACTGTAGACAGACTTCTGTCCAAAAAGGACAAAACTTGGAAGCAGGTAAGTCAACAGCCTAGCTCTGCCAAGACAGGGTAGGTAAGTCCTTCATAATTCCTGCTCTACAATCAATGTCTGTCAGAGAAACGGGGCCAAACGACTGAAGATTGATGCTGTAATGTATGGAGAGAAAATGGGAACTGTCCAGGCAGCCACTGGTTTGTCATTTCTTAGTATTGGAAGCTGCAGGCCCTGCACTTCCTATATAATCAGATATATTTATCCCTCTCAGGTCTCTGAGGTGGTTGAAGAATAGATAGCTAGAGTCTCTTAGTTCAATTTTGAGTTGTTTAGGAATCAAGAGGGTGTTCTGGATCTAAGAAGATATTTTTAAAATTGTGAGGCAAGTTAGTATGAAAGCTGAGTTAGATATAGAACTTTAAATGCATGGAGATGGTTAGATAGTAGAATGTTAAAGTCAGGTGCCAAATACATATGGACTGGACATTGGGAATGTATGCTAAGCCATATAACTCTTATAATTGTGGCCTATTTATTTCTGTTGTTTTGTATTGTATTTATAGTTATAAGAAAAAGAACCATTTTTTGGACTGAAAGGGAGAGCTGTTGGGGGGGAAAAAGAAATACCTTAAACTAAAAAAAAAAAAAAAAAAGGGAAAGGGGGGGGGGGTGAGGGGGAGGAGGGTGGAAGGGTGGGACTGGAGGGGGGAGTAGGGAGGGGATTGTGATTGAGATGTAACTTGAAGAAATAAAAAATAAATTATTAAAAAAAAGAAAAGGCCCTATTCTCTGAAAGAATGTGTCAGAATAAAGAAATGCAAAAAAATGCTGTTTTCATGACCAGTGGATTTTATTCATCTGCATATGTCCATAACATTGTTTGGTAGGAGATTTTTATTCAGTTTTTTTTTAAATTTATGGCAGTTTCATGCTTGTTCACAACATTTGGATTCACATGTCCTGTTAACTTCTTGTCTCTTCAAATTTCTGCTGACCTCCCTCATCTTCCTACCTAATCACCTTCCAATTTCATGACTTTTCTGTGTGTGCGGGTGTTGTTCAGGTGGCCATATGTAGTGTGCATTTGCCATTGCAATGGCCGGGCCATATCTGGAAGATGGCATTTTATAGCACACCTCCCCATCTTGTGGCTATTTAACCATCCCACCCTTCTTCCACAATGTTCCCTGGGCATTGGCCATATAGATAACCCACTTAGGACGGAGCACTTAGCACTTTAAAAAGTTGTGGTCTCTGATTTGATCATCACCCACTGACAAAAGAGACTTCTCTGTGGTTCAGAGCTATATCAATTTATGGGTATAAATACAAGTGTTTAGAAGGGAGTTTAACTACATGGCCACTTGACAAATCATGAGTACCAGATTCTCCCTTATCCAGCCAAGAACTCCCTAGCCATAGGCTTTTGACCTGGTTTATATTACAGAGCATGTAATACTTTACTTTCCCTCCTTTATTGTAGGTCTCGGATCCAATTAAGAATATGTTAGTTACCCCAGGACAGTTATGCCACTATTATAGTCATTGGTGTAGCATGACATGTTCTGAACTTTTTTTTTCTTTCAAAAATTCATATTGGTACTTAGTCTCTGATTTTTCTATAACTATGTTTTTGCAAATTAGTGTCACATAGTACTTCTAATTTATAAAGCCAGTGGATTTTTACAGTTATTATAACATGAGAAACACTATTGAGTTATACTTTGCTTTGTAGGTGTCTGCTGTTTAAAATTAAAAAAAACACCTGGCATCAATAATTTTTTACTCTGTCTTTCCTACCCTTCCTTGCTCTCTATTTTTTCCTCTCTATTTTCCATTTCCCTCCAAATATCAAAATGCCTTTCATAAAGCCAAGTAGAATAATATATACCTTGTTAAAGTAGCATTTTCCTATGTCCCGAATGTATATTAGAAACTGTGTATTCTAGTAATGAGTTTACCCAGAGTGTACCTGGGTACCCTCATTAGCTCTTTCACCCTGTTTATCTGATTCATGTCAGGAGCATTATCTAAGGCACGGCCATATGCTCACACTACAATACTGACCTCCAAGAGCTTAGAAAAGATCTCCAGAGGCACATATACCCAGTAAAAGACTTTCGACAATGCACTGTTCTCGACTCCATCACCTTTATACATTTCTAAATATATGGTCAGATACCTCACAATTCAGAGATCAAAATGGACGAGTAGAGAAAGTTAATACTTCATTGGTACCCATTCTACTCACATCTCATGTTATTTTACTTTACTTTACACAAAACATGCTTGCAATAGCTCAGCTTTGGAGTCAGACACCCTTGAATTCTGCTTCTTTTTTTTATATATAAGTACTTTATTTTTTTTCTTTCAAGTTACATCTCAGTCACAAACCCTTCCCACCCTTCCACCCTCTTCCCCCCACCCAACAGCTTCCCTTTTCAATCCAACAAATGGTTCTTTCTCTTATAACAGTAAATTCTATACAAAACAGCAGAATTAAATATGCCACATTTATGAGAGTTAAATGGCCCAGTATACCTTCCCAATGTCCAGTTCATACATATTTGGCCCCTGACTTTAACCTTCTACCTTCTAACCATCTCCATGAGTTTAAAGTTCTGTAACTGACTTAGCTTTCATACTAACTTGCATCACTATTATAACCATCTTCTTAGATCTAGAATGCCCTCTTGATTCCTATTCATATTTGTATATTGATACAAAATTAAGATTATAGTTGGCCACAATGGTATTGACCCTTGTATATGGACGCAATATTAAGATTGTATTGGGTCACATAGGCATTGATCTTTGTATATTGATACAAAATTAAGAGTATATTTAGCCACATTTGAATAGATCTTTGTATATTGATACAGAATTCTGCTTCTATACACTGTTGTTACCCAGGCTAAGTGCTGCCTTTGGAAGGAGACAGCTTTCTTTATTGTACTTGACTAATTCACAGGCAATCAAATTTCATTTTTTCTCCCTAATTATATTTGATGCCCCAACCAACAAAAGTATTTTCAGTCTTAGAAAAGGTATCCTCACTTCTCATCCCTTCCTCCTCTGCCTATTCCATCCTCTGTTCTTTCATGTTTGGCTACTTCTGGCTCAGCATTATCTAAGAAGAGCAAGTGTTACACCAACAACATCTTTCTGCAGATTGATGTAGTACTTTCTGTCTTCATTCCCTCAAGAACTACCAAGCCTTTATCATTGCAGTAAATTATGAGGTGAGACAGGCTTGTCTTTCTCTCTGTTGTTTGGCATCTTTGAATGATTTTTTTTTTGCCTTCTTCTGTGCTATCAGAATGCCTGCTACAAAATTCACTTTTTATTTTTAATAAGATTTCCAGAGCAACAAATTGGTTCATATATTTCTAATCTCAGTACATTTTATTTAAACATAAAGGCAAGGATAAATAAATTACGTTACTATGGTAATCATAGTCATTTAAGAAACTGCCCATAAAGGCAAAATGAATACTTGAGTCATTCAAAAGGAAAAGACGTTTGTGTTATAAGTTCATCTATTCTTTATTATACATAGCTCAGACATCTCACTGTACACATCAAGTGCCATATATCCAAATACCACATGTATTATTCAAAAACTACAAACTTTCATTATATTACTTTAACAAAATGCCTGAGATAACCAGCATATAAGGAGAAAAGGCTTACCATTTGGGAGAGTTCTTTCCATTACGTAGGGTCTATGTCAAGATCTGCGGATAACAGAATTAGCATGCTACCTCAAAGTCAAGGAACAAAAATAAAGAAAAAGAAAATGTTTATGGGTCCACTATTCCCTCTTGCACACAATTCAATAACTTCAAGACCTCCTTCAATAGTCAGCCTCCTAAATGTTTCATCCCCTCTCCAATAGAGCTACTGAGAATAGTACACTTTTAACACATATACTTTCCAGGTCATTTTATATTTAAATATAGAAATGTTTTTCATGAATTACATTTGTCACTCTTCTTAATGCCAACAGAACAAGATCCACCCCTAGAGGCATTGCAGATGTGGCTGTTGTGTCACATGGGCATCAGTAGGTGGGAGAGAGGAGAGCGGCTACATCTACATTCAATGTTCTGACCTATGAACACCTAAATGAATAGTAGCCTAACATTCCCTGAAGAAGAAAACAAAACAAAACAAAACAAAACAAAAACAAGCCTGAGGCCACCACCAATATGGTGCCAGGGGGCCCAAACAGGGAGCTAGACTGTGATGACCGCCAGGACAGCATCAGTCAAACACCAGAAGACAGGAGGCATGCCAGAAACTAGAAGAACCCTGCCTGACACCATGGACCCCAGTCAGATGGCCACTTGGGAGAGCAGGAGAAGGAGTGAGCCCAAGACAACCACCAGACTGCTACTTTGGGGAATGGATGGGGAACTAGCCTGCGGTGAACTCCAGTCTGGTGCCAGGCAAGCCTGGTAGTCAGACCATACTGAAGATGACCTCTGCCAGGTGCCATAATGTTTAATGCACACATGGGGCACAGCACTCCTGAGTCAAGCCTAGACACTCAGAAACACCAGGCACCACTATTAGAAGCAAGTAAGGGATGGAGAAATAGAAGAGAAAGAAACAGAAGGACGTGGGCACACCAAAGAGAGGCAAAACTTGAGCCTTGAGGATAGTGAGGAACCTGATAAGAGTAGCCAGTGATACCACCTAGGATCATAGTGGGGTCCTGGCCTCTGCTCCCAACAAGTCCCATATCTGGATCCATGGCCTTGCAGCAGCTGGAGTCTGTTACCACCAAAAGTCGAGTGGACATACCTGGTCTGGGCTGTCACCAAGGGATATTTGGATGTCTGAGGGCTATGTAGAACTTGCCTACCCCCCCCCCCCGCAACTGGACATCATAGCAGTAACGGCCATAGAGGCATGAGAGATGGAGAGCTGACCCTGCTCCTAACCAACTGCAGTACTCAGGAGAGCAGGCCCTGCACATTTCTGGAGTTGCGAGTAAGCTGGGCCCCAAAGATGCGAGCTTGGGAAATCTGGCCCTACCACTCATCTCCCTGTGGTGTCATGGACAAGGGAGAGATGTCCTCCTCTTCTTCACCCCTCATCACCTGTATCAGGTAGGAAATCTGGCCCTCGGGTCATAAAAGCAGGAGATCTTGCCCTGTCCTTCACCAGCTGCAGCACTCAGGAGAGGAGACCCTCCATCTTGCTGGGGTAGCACACTACAACTTGCCCTGTATGTAGGGGTTATTGGTGAGCCAGGCCCAAGGGTGTGAGCATGGGAGAGCCAGCACTGGTCTTGTCTGCTTTGAGCTAGTGTTGGCAAGGAAGAGATTCCCTCGACTTTCTTTTGTCCTTCCCACAGATAATAGGTGGAGAGAGTTGGCCCTGATGGGGTCATGAAAGCAGGAGAGCTGTCCCAAACCCTTACCTGATGCAACACTTGGGAGAGCAGGCCCTCGTTGTAGGGGTTGCAGGCCAAGAACCAGGGCTTTGAATTCACCCACCCCAACATCTACTCCATAGATGAACTGCTGGGCACATGAAGAGACAATTTCCACAGACCCAAAACTGCAGGCTCTCCATGACAAAGGAAAATGACAGCATATCTGAGAGGAGTCCCAGTGAGGCTACAGTATTGACAAAGTAGCAGAAGCCAGAGGCCTCATACCGAATCAAGGAGTCATTATAATGAATATTTTCAGCAAAAACATATGGACAAAAGTGAATATTGTGGAAGACACTGAGACACACTACAGCTTCCACAATGATTTTTTTTTATGTGGAAAGAGGTTGCAAGGGTGGAGGGTGGGTCTGAGGTGATGTGGGAGATGAGTGGGAACAGGGTGCGTATTGGGAAAACTCATAAAATAAAAAACAATAAAAAGATTTTTAAAAAGAAAATAAAAAACAGAACAAGATATAGACAGATGGATGATTGATAGGTAAATAGATGCTGATAAGATATAAGTCAAAAGATAAATATTTATATGTAATACACTACAATATGCATTTAAATGTAACAAAAACATAATCACAGCATTTTCTCCCTCACTTTTCTCTTTCCTACCCCTCCCATATCCATCCTCCCACCTATTTTCTCTGCCCTACAAAATGCAGAGCTACCTCTTCTGTAGACATTCTTGCTATATATACATTAAACAAATGAATACTCAAATAAAACCTGCATTTTATGTAGATATATGTTCATTAACTCTCAATAAGACTCAATTTATATGAGTGTGTATGTACATAGATATATAGAGAGTAAGAGAATGAATAGGATATATTTATTGTGTGCTTAAGGGAGAAAGAGGCAGAAACAGAAACAGAGACATACAGAGATGTATCAGGCATCAGGCAGCCAGTCTGAGACATGACAGAACCTTCAAAAACCTATCCCCAGTATCCCACTACCTCCACCTGGACACAAATTTCTAATTGCCCATTCAGCTATGAATTAATCAATAGCCTATTCCATTAGTCATTTGTTATCCCATTACCTCTTTGTCAATGCTACCAGCTAGAGAGGAAAGGTTCAATTTTCAACAAGAATTGCCACTAGAAACAAGAAAGCCCTATCACAAATAGTAATACCAGAATATTTTTTCAAGTTAAGTTAAGGTTAGCTTCCTCAATATAAAGTTGTATGTGAAACTATGAATAGATTTGTAGTTTCCACTCCAGACTGTGGCAAGCTGGTCTCAAAACATTCTTTTCCAAACTCATACAAAATCTTGAGTTACCATTCAACTCTAAGATTTCTAACACATAATGAGGTAGCTACATCAATCAGCTGGAAGTCAACATAGACAAAGATGATAATCTTCATCATGTATTTTTAGAACATTTCTAAATACGATAGCAGCTACTTAAAGTAATTAAGTTAATAGGAATAATAAAGAAAAATGCCAAAAGTTACAGCAGAAAAAACTAGTAAAATGGGGGTTAATCAGAACCAAGTGTGTGTTGATATGGAGATTCAGAATCCTACTGTGCAACAGATTGAGGGGCTCCCAAATATTGTTTGTTGGTCGGTTGGTTGGTTGGCTGATTTTCGTTTTCTAAAACATCTCTAAGAAAAATTCAAAGTGAACAAAACCTAAAATGAATATGTATCATCAGGTCAATTTATATGTAATCTACTCAGTGTCAATAGATGTTGCTGCCATTTTAGGAAATTGCAATATCTCAATATGACCCAGGAATTTACTGCAATACTCAAGAATGTCTCACATATAATTTTGAAAGGAACTCCAGATGCATTGTCGTGGTTAACTCAAGATTTGAGTCACATTTGAATTCTGACTCCCTCAGTATGGCAGAGGTAACTTAGACAACATTTGTAAAGTGAGGTTCACATTTCATATGTACTTTGCTCAGCTATAAATTAAATTTGATAGTACTTCATAGTTATTTTGAGCATTCAGCTAAGGAGTCTATATACCCAAAGAGTATATAATGTTTAGTTCACTAAATATTGGCTGTTTTCATCATGATGGAGCATATTGTAGATCATGCAATATTTGTGTGATGAGTAACTTTGGTTATCAAGTTGAGAAGATTAAGAATCACCTAGGAGACATATCTCTGGGTGTATCTAAAAAGCATCTGCAGAGAGATGTAAATAAAGAGGGGGAACCCACCAAGGAGGCGAGTAGCATCCTTCTATAGACTGAGGTCCCAGAATGAGGACTGAGGAGAAGGCAAGTACAGAACCATGATTCATCTTTTCACTTCTGACTCTGGTACAATATGGTCAGCTACCATTATGGCAAAAGTCTCTCCTGCCCTCTTGTCTTCTCCACAATGGTGAATTACATTGCTTCAAACTGTGAACCAAAATAAACTTTTCCCCCTAAGTTGTTTCTGTCAGGTATTTTTGTCACAGCAAGAAAAAAAATAACTAATAATACAATTATTTTTTCAGGTTCAGAAAGCATCAGTGAACCTTAGCAATAGCCTAGCTGTATGTAGCACTGGAAAAAGCTTTCAAGGCAGTTTTATTGAGAGAATTCCCTAGACACTTCAATAACATACCAAAAGAAGAACTTGGTCTTCCATGCTATCCTTCCTTAAAACAAAATCCTTGTTTCAATTAAGGCTTAGGCATGCAACTAGCTGGTGTTTCCAAGAAAATAATGTCTCTGTATCTTTAGTATCTAATTAAATACAAAAAGAAATATAAGAAGTTAGCCAAGCTTCTGATTTTGACATGAACACTCTCCAGCCCACTCCGTGGACTGGTATTTCACTCCTCCACATTTATCAACAGGAAAAGGTAGTGAGATTACAATGCCTGCTGTAAAAGAAGTTACTGAGAAAGGGAAAGAACCAGCACAGAGATCTTTCACAGATCTGTGTCTACTCCAATACGTTTCCTTTGTTTGGCAGGATGGTTTACTTGGTTTTTTTAGTCGAAGATATAATTTTTCAAGATGACACAAATTTTAAAATCTGACCACTGCCTAGCTCAGTTTTAATGCTAGTTTTAAATTAGTTAAATTAAATTAAATTAAGTTTTAATACTTTTGTACTAATGGTATTAACTACACACGTCTACATGTTACAATGGTTATTGTGGGGTTTGTTTTTGTTTTTGATACCACCTCCCATCTTACTCTTTGCTTTAAGCTTTTTTGATTATCATATAAAGTAGCCACTTTCCTTGTACATTTCTATACAGACCTTTCCTCTTGTCCATCTCTCTCCCATGTTTCTCTCTTGTATTCTTCCACCACAATAGTTTCATTTCTATCATAATGTCACCTGGGTTCTATTCCCCTCCCAACTCCATCCCTTAAAATCTCCTTTCCTTCCCTTATAATCTTCTTATCCATAGTAAAAACCCTGACATGTACAGACTCTACTTCTATTAGCAATCATGGTAGGCTGTATTTGTAAGCAAAATGGGTGTCTCCCACCCTGTGGGTGTGGAGAAGGCCATGTGGTATGCTTTGGCCAATGAGAATGTGGATACAGCACTATTTGTAGAAGTCTATTCTTGAAAAGGGTCTCTCTGTGTCTCTTTTGCTGTCTTAACACCAGGACTGTTTGTCAGCATGGATGTGAGTGGTTCCTGCCACAGAGACAGGTGCTGGCGTTCTAACTCACAGAGACAGGTGCTGGCGTTCTAACTCACAGAGACAGGTGCTGGCGTTCTAACTCAAACTTCTACTTGAAAATTGTTCTGATCACATCTCTTTTGATGACTCACTTCTTCTACCACGGCTGTGCTAACATGTAATCACAATCATTTCTTCACTTCTGAAACCTTAACTCCCAGCGGTGCCTGCCATTTCTAACCTTCATGATTTCACTCTTTAAATTTTCCAGGTTTGTTTTTTACATCCTTTTTTTATGATTGATATGTGCGTTTTTAAAATTTATTTATTACTTCAGGTTACATCTCCATCGTAGTGTCCTCTTTCCATCCCTCCATGAAACCCTCAAACAAAACTCCTGTATTTTTAAAACCAAATGCTTCATTTAGTCTCTTAACTGGCTTCATTACCATTCTACCTTGGTGACAATCATGCTTGAAATGTCACCAATATTATCAACCACCCAGAGACTTCTACCACTGTGCCTTTCTCTGCTTTTCTATCTATCCAAACCCATTCTTTACAAAAGTCACACACCTTTCCTACCAATGATCTTCATTATAGCTACTAAAACAGGAAAACAGCTGGCCAAATTAGTAGTTTAAGAAAACAGCCATTTTATTATTTATTATGTCCTTCAAAACAAGAACTTGGGTAAGATTAAGCTTGGTGCCTCCAGAATATTATATATAATTTCAGGATAGAAGCAAAATATAAAGCGTAGATTCAAGAGATAAAAATGTAACTTTACATAGGAAGATGTTAAGATCACACCTTAAATTACATGTTGAATGATAAATCTTGTTGCAGCTATCTTCAAAAAATTATGATCTGCTATAACATCATTTTGAATGACCTAATGATCTCATAATTAGATCATAATTAAAATTTAGGGTAGCAAACTGTACTAGACAGACCTGAACTACCACTGAGGCCTGAGGGTTCCCAGGGAGTTTCTGGATTCAGTCCACATTGAAAAAATGAAGAACATGGAGTCTATTGGCAGCAATAGTCTATTGAAGCACTCTCTCAGAAAAAAAAATGTGAAGGCAGGCAGGTACCAGGAGCTTTTTATTCCAACTAATGGTTGCAATTGCTACTTACTTTGAGGGCACATCTTCTTGTTCAGTTTATTCTCTGTGGTAAATGTCATCAAACACTAGCCCAGTGTTATATCTCCTTGGTTGATTCTAAAGCCAGTGACACTGATCTTAAGCCTAGCTATTACAGTAATGTACAATCTCTTTATTTTCTAACTATACAAGAGCTTGAGCCCCGACAGACACTAGATTGTTCTGTGTCAAAGTAAACAGAACTGAATCTAACTGAGGAGGATTAAAGAAAATCTTGTGAATCTGTGAAGGAAACTTTATTGTCATGTTTCATCTCATATTAGAATCAATGAGGAGGAGGCTCAGGCAAGACAAAAACAGACTTTCTTACAGACTTCATTTCTCTTCCTAAGTCTCCTTCCTTAATTTTTTGAGAATATCATAAGTGAAAGTACTGTATTGACATCATTTTCTCCACTCATTCTTCTACTCGCAATTCTCCCAACTCCTTCTCCCATTCATGACCTCCCTTAAGTAATTATCATTGCTATGTTTGTTTGTGTGTGTGTGTGTGTGTGTGTGTGTGTGTAAAACCTACTGAGTCCCTTTACTGTTGCTCATATGTACATGGGTTTAGGGCTGACCACTTGGGATTAGATAACCTACTGGATGGCTCTTCCTTGGAAAAAACTGTCCCTCTCTCAGAAGCTATTGATTTCTTATAACTCTTCATCTAGAGGTGGACCTTGTGACATTTTTCCATTTCCATGGATATGTAGACTTCTGTTGTCATCACGACATCTTGCTTATGCAACAATATTTTTGAGACTGTAAAGGTGCCACATCCCTATCATTTCTAGAAGATACTGTCTCACAGTAGATATCCTGGTCCTCTAGCCCTTAAAATCTTTCACACTTTCTTCTGTGGTTTTCCCTGAGGCTTAAATGTAAGGGTTGTGTTATTGATGAACCAGTTGGAGCTGTGCAAACTAAAATCTCTTATTCTCCACATTTTGACCACCTTTGGTCTCTGTGATAATCTGTGCTTCAAAAATGGAGCTTTGTTGCTTTATACTTGTCACTAACAATTGTCATAACAAATATGGTGATTTCACACTCATCATTTGTGAGTTCAGGTGCATGTGCACTAAGCCACATGTGCGGAGGTCAGAGCACAACTTTCAGGGAGACAGTTTGCTCCTTCTGCCATGGTTTCTAGTGATCAAGCTCAGATCATCAGCCATGCATGCAAAACCGTCATCTTTAACAGTGTTCAGTGTCTGCAAAACTGTCAAACAAAAAACACAATTTCAGAGTTCAGTATCACCAAGATAGGTTCTGTTCACATCTAGGAATCACAGGCCTTGACTACTTGGTCTTCTATACTTTGGGGTTTGAAACACTAGCAAATCTCCTCCAACGGACTTTATCACTCTAGGCTCTATCAGGATCTGATCATCCACAATCATTCATCTCCATTTAGAAATATACCTCATTTGCTAATCTGACCATCTAGTCTCTCCAATGTTGCCAAACTCTTCAACGTTGGTGCATTCTCCACATGAGCAAATCCTTCAATATCTTCAACTCCATTTATCCCTTCCTTACCTCCTATGTGAATTTTGAACTTCCTCTAAGAACCTAGCTACTGTGGAAGTTCTCTCACTATTGGTTGGTTTTTGCTTAAACTTTACAGACACCATGGTGGAGGTGGGATGATGTGTTTTTCTCTAACTTATTGTCATTTAAAACTCTTTTTATCCACCTCTATTTGGACAAAATATTATCAAAATACATCTGCCTTCAACCTAGCTATCACCACTCCCCATTTTTACTATTCTGATTCCATTTCTGCTTCCTTGTCTACTTCTGCCAAGCCTCAAGTGTTGGTTTTCCTCTTGCTCAGTCTTCAGACCTCAGAGTATCTCCAGAACTCATTTTAGACAGGCATATAGTATAAAACCCTACACTGGGTCCCCTGTTTGGAACAAATTTCACCCTACACTACAGTGCCTCCTTTGCCTCACGTGACATAGCCATAAAATTCAAGTCAGTCTTATTCACTTGTTTTTATCCTTCTACCATAATTACTTCTCTTGTTCTTAATCAATGACTGTCCTAAGGTACAAATACTTGCTAATGAATAGACAAATGGACAAGTGGATGTATGGATTTTGCTTCTAAGATGTATTCTATGAAGGACTAGACAGATCACTTAGTAATCAAGAGTACTTGATGCCCTACCAGAGGACCAAAGTTCAGCATTCTGAACACAGGCTCACCACTTCCTCTAACTCCATCTCCAGGTCATCTAACTCCCTCTTCTGTCTTCTGTGGACACCTGCACACAGATTGCATGCACTCATACATAGACACATGAACACATTAAAATTTAAATGAATAAAATATTTTTAAATCTTATTCTCTACATACATCAAACTATACAAGTCAAGCTATCTTGCCTACTATTATTCAAGCAGTAAAGAGCAGGTAAAAGGCCAATGACTATGAAACTGATTAAGTGTGGTGTATCAGATCCATGCAACAGAACAATAGATAAAAATAGAAAAAAACAGAAATCTATTAATTTATTCATATTTGTTGACTTGGAATAATGTCAGATAGACAATGTCGAAGGAAAAAAATATGTAACCAAGCAAAACTTAAAATGTGTCCCCATTTATGCAACATCATATAATTCATGATGTTGCATATAAACTATGCTTTAATGCACATGTACATGTGGTCTGGGGTCTAGAATTCTGTCTAAAGTTTTAAAAGATTAATCCTAAAGGACTTTCAGAATGATTTCTGCTTTCTTCGTCCTATCATTTTCAGAATCATTTCAGGTTCTATGCGAGCATCTGCTTTACTAACAATCAGAAAACTAAACATGGAAAATTCCACTATTAGCCTTTGACTCATCACATAGATGATCCTAATATTGTTAAGTGATTTTTAAGCGAAAAATTAGTGTGTTTATTCTACCACTCTATTTAAATTCCTTCATTTCTCTTTCTTATGGTTTCTATTTGAAATATAATGACATAGTTAGCACTGCAAATAAATAATAATAACAATGATAATAATAATAAATCTAGAAATATGATTAGGTTAAATTTTGCAAAGCGTACTTTAATATAGCATCAAGTATGTTCACATTTTTATTGCTGATTATAACGTTCAACAGCCTGTGACACAACAATTCAGACTTTGGCAGGCAGAACACAGTTTCCATTTCTTCTAGTAGAAGACGTAGGGTGTGGAAACTTTCTACTTCCTTGGAAACTCTTCTGAAAATGGGTTTTCACTCAATTCAGCCTCTAAGTGTTTAAGAGGTGAGTGAGTTTCTGAAAGTGGTCTGACTGTTTTAGGGCTGCTGGCAGAGACTGGAACTTTCACACTATGCGAAAGGAGGAAAAATCCATATTATTAAAAATTTGTCCTAGATCTCTTTCCCATTTCCTATTTTTTTCCATGAAGAGGCCAAAGTATCCAGGATAATTTTTCTATGGAAACATTTAAACCCAGGATTCTAATATTTACTTATGTGACTAAATCTCTAAATAATAACTATGATACTAATAGAGTCAATGTTGAGGAGAAACTCCAAGACTTAAGTTCCATGCAGCTCTTTCTTTCCTTTCTTACTTTAAGCCACTGTATTACCAAATATGATACTCATTTCTATTAACTGCATGAGTAAGGATCAATAAGGTGTCCCAGTTCCATACAATTTTTCTGGAAGGTAAAATAAAATAAAACAGCACTGCCTTCAGTTAGCTTTTAACAGAAAATATAAGGAAGATATTCCAAAGGAAATAGGCTCTTTCCCTGTCACTGAGCCGTAGATTGGCACCATAGTCCATCTGAGTTGCTATGACAAAACACCATAAACGGGGTGACTTATAAGCAACAGACACATATTTCTCCTCACTTCGGGGGCATAGGAGCCCAATCTCAAGACAAATTCAGTTCTGAAGGACTTTCGGGACCACAGAAGTGTCTTCTTGTTGTGTCACCCTAGAAAGGGCCAACGGGGTTCTTGGCAGCCCATCTTATAGGGGCACTGAATTCACATGAGCCCATCAGATTCACATGCTGCCCTTACAAACTATCTCCTAAATAATTAATATGGTTGCCTTACACATTGGTGTTTCAACACACGAATCTCGAGAATGGGAAGTTATCTTAGTATTCAAATCATAGAAGTTAGCTTCCTAGGACAAAACTCCTAAAAATAGCAAGCTTTCCTGTCAACTTTCCACGTCGCCATTTGTTTTTATAGGCTGACAAGCTAGTGTCCCAATTCCCGAGGGAGTCTTTCTCTGTGAATGGAACTCTAGAAGAATGTGCCTATGAATCTTGAGGATTAATATGCCCCTTCCCAAAGCTATCTTTCACATTGCCAGGGGTAAGAGAAGGGAGAGAATAGATGAGAGAAAATAACTGAAAATGTCAAACCCACTCTACCATATCAGAGATGGAGTGTGGGCCTCCTAAAGCCCCTCTCTCTTGCTTCTCTTTATTTTTTTAATTCAATATGTCATCCATTTCTACACGTTGAAGTATTAAATTATCAGTGGAACACTGATACATCTAAATCCTCAGTCTGTTCTTCACTTCAGCTTTAAAGTTGAAGCCCACGTGGCTAAGCTGCCCTCCTGTGATCTCAGCACAACCCTCATTGGTTTCACTGTATCCCCTCAAATCTACCTTTCACCTGAGATCTCTGTCAGTATCTGTCACCCAATATCATTCAACATTGGTGTCTAAAGTGAGATACTAAAAGGCCATGCCCCCCTCCCCCTTCCGTTCAGCTTCACAGAGTGTCTCCAACCCTCATAAATTTCACCTCATCAACATGTCTGGAATCAATTCCACCTCTCTAACTTAAGTGTCATTTTCACAATCGAATGTCTATTGTCTTTCATCTGAACCATGGATTGGCAGACTACAGACCACAAGCCAGATCCAGACTCTGCTTGACTTTGTAAATCAAATTTATTGGGTTGTCTGTGGCTACTTTCACACTACAAAGCCAGAGTCAGATAGTTGCAGCACGGATTGTATGATACATTAAGTCTGAAATATTTACTACCCGACTATTTACAAAAAAAAAAAAGCTTGCTAGTTTCACTCTCCAAAACAGAGAGGAAGCCTCCTAAAACTTTATGTGTTTAAATAATTGACTCAGTAGAGAAGAAGTGATAGTTAAGCAGAGGAAAGGAACACAATACGGTGCTGAGGTCTCAATAGTAAGTACCCAGTGACACAATCCTGTAGTCTCACTACTGAGGCAGGAGGATATGTTCTTAAGGTCAGCCTGAGATACATAGTAAGGACCTGTCTCAAAAGAATGAAATAAAATAAAACAGCAAAATGGAAAATAATCATTAAAAGTTCTTCTATGTTTTCTTCTGGGTACACAGATCTACATTATTTCTTGCAATAATTAAGACATACTTTAGATTGCATTAGTTCATTTTCTATTATGATAATGAAAGACCAAAGGAAGGGTTCTTTATAAGTTAAAAAAAATAAAATAAAAAAGGATTCATCTAGTTCACAGGTCTTGAGTTTCAACAATGAGGTGTGGATATCAGCCAGGCACCTGTGAAAGCCTCACACCAGGGACATCCTAGAGAGAGGATGTGGGATCAATCAAATAACATAGTAGGACTGAAGCTAGAACGTGAGGAGGGCGTTTTGGTAACAGTTCACTTGTGTAGGTGATGTTTCTGAGTTCACAATAACTTCCTTTATTCCTCTGAGGCAGCAGCTCTGGTGACCCCCCACCCCAACCCCAAAGAAGCCTCATCTTTTAACAGCTATACAGCCTCCTAACACTGCCAGTGAGGACCAAGCTTCTGCCTTAGGAGCCCTTGAGGAGACGGTAAAACTTAAACCTTGTCCAAACCTTCCCATGCACACAGTTACATACATGCACAAGCACAATTTTTTTATGAGTTGAATGGGAATTGCTTTTTATTAGATGAAATCTCATTGTGTGTTCAGCCTGGTTCAGCTCATGAGATCCTATCATCTCACTTAGTTTTGGAGGATCTGGGGTGATATCCATGCATCACCATGACGGGCTGAGTCATTTGCTAAAATGGCTTTAAGAAATTTAAATGAAGATTCTTCCTTTATAAGACTTTATGTTTATGTAATATTCACTGCTACAATGATTATTGGTATACTTGGATCTCTTGACTTAAGATATTTTGCTAGTATATATTACTATATCATAGTCTGGATGGGTATACAATGTGATAATTTGACACATGTGTACAACATGCAATGATCAAGTCAGGAAATTTTTATTATTTTATTTAAACTTACCAATCTTTATAATGAAAAACTTTGAACTCTCCTCTTTTTAGTTATTTACAAAATAATTACTAAACTGTAAACTGTAGACCCCCTTCTGTGTTGTGGTACATGAAAACTTATTTTTCTAGGCAGCTATATTGGGCACACCTTCCAGGGCCCAAAGAAAGGGAATATAAAGTTTTCTTATTCAGCATTCGAGATCTTTTGAATCTGCTTACAGCCTAGCTTTGGTTCCATTCCTCAGTGTTGCTTCCTCCTGGCTTTTATTATCATCTCCTCCATTCCTATAGACTACCTCCCAAGCCAGGCATGTCCTTTACCATTGACCTCTATGCTAGTTCTTCTATTGGAAACAATGACTTGACTAGGCATTATCTCTCAGATTGCCTCTTCATCATTAGCTGCATACAAATATAATGCCCACATCAAATTCCCACAAGTCTTCATCCCCACTGGAAGGCAAAAATCTTAATCCTATTCGATAATATTTCCTTCATGGGCCCCAGAAAATGGAGCCGATTCTCCATAAAATTGTGGATTAAATCAGTGTGAATGAAAGAGACGTTTGTGCTAATTTACCTACTTGTCTGTACTGCAATTTTCTCATTGCTTCTATTTTTTTTCTTTTTTCCTGATCATATACACCATATGTGAGATCATATGCTGCATCATGGCACATTATTCATGATGCATTATTCATATCTGAGCACTTTTCCACAGTATGACTAATTTGGTGAATAAAATATTTGGAAGCTTTCATTCTTTTCTTCTTTAGTGTTTGAACTAAGAAATGTGGGATAGTTAACAAACAGGATCTTAGTAGTTCTCATAGTCTATTAATGTTAATAGACTGTAGAAAATATATATTTAAAAATAATGTGTTTATACCAAGGAAGGCATTTCTTATGAAATATTGGGGTTTCCTTTTAGTCTTTTTTTTTCTTTACAGTTTTATATATTTGTATTAATGTTTGGCTGAACACATTTCTGTGTACCATATGCATGTCTGGTACCCACAGAGGTCAAAAGAAGGTATTAGACTCCCTAGAACTGGACTTTCGGGTTGTTCTTAGCCTCCATGTGGGTGTTGGAAGCTGAATGTCCTCTGCAGGGGCAGCAAATGCTCTTAATTACTGACCCATCTCTCCTCCCCCAAGTGTCTTTTATTTTCAGTGAACTCAATAGCCAAACTTTGTAGAAAACTACAGCAGGTAAGAACTTTAGGCAAGTCGTTAAAAGTCTGAGAGTGAGACTGGAAAGATCATAATGGAGGACGGAAAAGAGAGTGTGAATCACCTGTCTAAGTCCCAACCTGGTGTGACCACTGGGAATCCCGGGTAGAAAGTGTTTCTAGGTATGGGGGCTGACACAAAGAAATATGGATGAACTAGAAGTGGAGACTAAGAGGGTCCACAGGCAGGAGCAAAGCTGTGTGCCCGGGGGCCCCATGCTAGAGAGCTCCAACGCTAGAGAGTTCTCACGCTAGAAAGGACTAGTAGTTTGTATCATCTGATGGAGAAAATGCTGGTGGACTGATGGCCAGGCCTCCCTGAGGCAGAAAGAATTTGGTGAGCAGAGAAGGCCTCAGCAAAACTTTAAACTGTAGACCCCTTGGCAAAAGGCCAAGGACTAAACCCTGTGGCAGGGCTTTTGCTTAGAGGGGTTCGATCAGTCCAAACAGTGGCGTGAATGGAACTGTGGCCAGCTCCAAAGACTGAGGCAGAGTGGGTGAGTGGCTAATACAAACTGAATAAGTTGGCTTACAGATGGCTGAGATCTCCCAGACATAAGAAAGCCCCAAGCCTCATTTAACGTGAAGCTACCATAGCCATTTACCCTAAAGGACCTACATCTGAGTGTTATTCCTGAAGAAAGATTGTTAACTAAGTACCTTAAAGGATCTACTCCAGAAACTGTGTTCCTGACAACTGAGAACATTCCCCAGAGACTGTATCCTTCTAAAAGGTTAGGATTAGTTGTTAGATAATAGTTGTTATAGTTATCAATATGTTTAATGGTTAGGTAACAGGGTTGTAGTCATTCATAGGGCTAGTAGTTAGGAAAGTGTTTATATTTCCTATAAGCATTTATAATTAATAATAAATACAGATTAAATAATTAAAAAGGATCTGCTACACACATCTGTGTCTTAAGTGAGTTGAATAAATGTAGCTAAATAGAAGAGATAAAATAAACATTTTATCATGCTTTTTCAAAAAGACAAATTGAAGGAGAATGTTTGAAAGAATTTCAAATTTTGACATTTCTAAACTCCAAAGTTCAGTTGGAATGCTTCCAAATTGAAACTTCTTTGGAGAATTAGCTTATCATGTACATTCTTGCCTCAATATCTTTCATCTGCCCAATCATAAATAGAATTCAACTAGAAATATCCTCAAGCTTTTCTCTCCTATACATGGTTATTTCTAATTCACCTATATGGAATAAATCACACTCTACACCTATAGTACATTTAGTAATGTATACTCTTGCTATTCAAACAGTTGTACAGATACATATTAATAGCAAATCAGCATTAAGGAATCATTCTATCTTTTACAAAGGGTGGAGAATATAAGAACCAAGATAGTAGATAACTACAGTGAAATGGCGTCTTCTGTATACAAGATCAGTTCATGTGCAAACTGACAGTAGTTGTGACTTTATGTACTATATATGCACAAGATCAAGCCAGACCCTCCCCCCAAAAATCCCAGTGTGAATGATGCCCCCACTCTTTTTCTGAGGAGCTATTGGTTGCTTGGAGAGTGACAGTCAGGTTTTTTCAGGGTTATGGCTCCTAAGAGGCTACCCTTGTTCCAGTAAATGTCCCTACACCTGGGCACATAGAAGCAGCACTGAGCAGACCCCGTTTTAAGAAGCAAACACTTGAAATCAGGTGGGAGTAGGGAAATTGGAGGGGAAAGAATTGAGGGGTTTGGAATTCATCAAAACATACTATGTGCATGAAATAAAATTATCTGCAAGCGGTGAAAAGAGGTCACTGTGATGGAGATGTAACCTGAAGTAATAAATAAATATTTAAAAAAGAAAATCATTCCATATCTTGGACCTATTCATTTAAAAACAGCTCCTGACATGTGGATCTTGTATTTTAGTAATGGAGATACAGATAGAGCAGACAGACACGAACAGAACCATAGGGCACCAACGATAATGATAAATCAGTTATTTGAATCTTCAAAAACAAAACCCTGCACATTACAAAGCTCAAATGGGACATTGGTATCTTATTTAGAGAGGCCTCCACAGTTAGGTGATGATCAGGTCTGGTCTGAAATATACACACCAAGTAGGAACAATAGTGCTCTAAATAGAAGAAAGAGTAGGTTCAAAGATCAAGAGGTCATATTCCTAGAAGTTCTGTGTGCCTGGAAGAGAATAGGGAACACATAGGAGCAATGCATTACACTAAAGGAGGTGGAATGCCTTTGGAGGAAGCTTTAAGGGAACCTAGCTAGAAGAATGCAGTTAGGTTAGGGGATTTGATCTTGTCCTGACTCCCTCGTCTATCTCTAGCCTATCGACCATATCGTCTATCTTCCTGCAAGTCAGTCATGAGATGAAAAACTTGATCTCCCAACTCCATAATGATCTGCCCAAGCACATGGATACAAGCAACCACGGGTATGAATGCTCTAATCCCCTGAAGTTAAATCTTCCCTCTTTTAAGTGATCCTCTTAAGCATTTTGGTTACAGCTACTCAAGAATGACCATCCATTGAAGTGACATTACACCCTGTGACCAAAAGGAGTATTTTCTAGACTCTCGAAAATATGAGCATACCATTTTTTGAAAAAAAAACTGGAATGTAAGGTGTGATCCTCATCTGCTTCTTTCTCTCTAATTCAAACCAAAATCTTGGGGGCTGGAGAAAGGGCTGAGAGGCTGAAATTGTTGGTTGCTCTTCTGGAGGCCTGAGGTTAGTTCCGAGGCCTCAGATCAGGTCACATACAACCACCAGGAACCCCAGATCTAGAGGAACACCTTATTTTGGCCTCCATGGGCATACACAAACATTTGGCTTACTCTCAGACACATAGGCATAAACCTAAATTTAAAAACATGAAATAAATGAACTGATAAGATATCAGTTTGTCCTATAGAGAGTAATTAAACCAACTATTCACCTCTCTAAAACTATACTTACACTATATTTACACCCCAAAATTATTAATTTTATTTATTTTGTAACAGAGGATCTAGGGAGCTAATCCATGGCCATGCCAGGAGTCGCTTCCATGACATGAGTTGGCACCCTCTGCAGATCACCGTAGATATCTTTTTCTATTCTTACCTTTCCACCATTTTCTTTTTTCTTTTCTTTTTGCCATTCTCTTGTCCCTCATATTTGCTTCTCCTACTCCTAGTTTCCAAACCAAGTGCTATAAATGGAAATTGGTGCCTAATAATGTGAATAGTCTCAGGACTCTATTTGCATAAATGAGCATGTGTGGGAGCTTTTGTCTCTGGTTTGTACAAAGGGAAGATGCAGATGGCATAGCAGGAAAGGGGTCTATTTTTGGGAACAGGCCCTTTTTAGCTTGAAGTACACAAAGCAGTCCAATGGGCTTGTTTGGAAAAGTGAGAGATGAACATTTGCAGGAAAGCCACCCACCACCACACATCTTTATTTCTTCACGACAATTCACCAAATTGGAGGCAGAGCGAAATTACAGAAAACATGGCATTGCAGGGTAGAGAGAGGAAGGGTGAAACAACAGAAGAGGGCATGCCTAGGGAGATACTGAGCAAGCTATTTATATACTAGTACAATTTCTGTCAGAAGCATGTGTTTTCCTTCAAGAGTACATACGTTCAGTCTGCAGGTCCTCAGAATTGCTAATGCCAGCTCTCAGCTCCAAGTGGGCACCATCATAAGAGATCCCGTTCATCCCACCTGAATACGTTAGTCATTTATCACTCCCTACACTGCAAAATTCCACCAGAGGGATTTCTAGCCACCGGCTAAGAAGGCTGATTGACTACCCTGTGAGGAAGCCCAAGATATGAGTGTGTGAAAGCCATATTCAGGGGAGAGGGAAACACAGGGAAACCATGTGAGGGGAGAGAGAGAGCAAGGGAGAAGGCAGAGAGGAGAAGAAAAAGAGAAAGGAGAGAAGAGCAAAGGGAAGATGAGAGGAGGTGGAGGAACATGGAAGAGAATGGAGGAGGAGAGGATGAAAGAGGGAGACAAAAAGAAGTTGAGGAGGAAAGAGAGAAAAGAAGGAGGGAGATGGAGAGGAACATCTATCCAACCTTACCTACCATCCACCCCACGCTCCAAACATGTGGATAAAGGAGGAATCTTACAAATTAATCCTATCAATTGTGTTGTATTGAACTAAGTAAGCAAGCAACCAATACCACATAGAAAATTCCAGATAAGCCATCTCAGAAGCCAGAAGAATTGTTCCTAGCAATGCCCCAAATATCACGGGGTACAGAACATCAATTCCAAATGGACCCTATTCCAGTCTCCCCCTCATAAAATGACACACACAAAAAAATTGTCCCTTTATGTGACAAAGTATTACAGTAACCTGTTTGTTACAGAGTATCAGATAGCCAGAGCAGCAACTGTCCTCTGAAGTCAGTATTATTTACTGACTTTGCTAAATACTTTTTTCAAGTATTTAGTACCTGAAAAACAAGTAGGTTGGCTATAATACAAAGTCTGAAGCTAGAAGCAGCACGCTAAAGAAGTAGCAGGGCTTTAGGGTTGCTGTTTTGTGCTTTAAGCAGGGAAGCAAACAACGGTCATTTCATAAGACATTTAAGGAATATAGAAATGGAAGTACTGTAAACCAGAGTGCTGAGATCTAGCCTGGACATATTAAAGACAGTAACAGCACGTGGTCGTTGAAGTCACGGAAGCCTGTAGCCATCTGTGTGAGTTAACGAGACCAACTTAGCACGTCTGAGATGAAGCTGTTTTGCCAACACAGACTGGGTTCTGCTTTTTCAAACTTATACTGCATTTGACCTTTATGATTAAAATCTAATTAAAAGTGCTGTTATTTTTAAAAGGTAGAGATGGTGTAATTGTCTCATCCATTAAAGTTATGACTAATTGTTAACCTTCTAACAGGCTGAATCACTGCCATGCCTTTCTTTTCAACCTTTTACAAAGCAAAGTCCAAAAAGAATTCAGATTGCAAAACAAAGTCTACTAAAAAAAAAAAAAATTCACTTTCATCATATGACCAAAACAATTTCAAAGTGCTTTGCACAGTGGTAAGTCTAACCAAGCATGCTGTATTAAATAGATCTTTGATTCACTTACTCAACATTTCTATTTAGATTCAAATCAATTAATAAATTTGATTAAATCCAAGATATAGATTTTATACCTGCTAGGTATCTAGCCTGATCTCACATGCATATATATATATATATATATATACATACATATATGTACATATATGTATGTATATATATATAATATATGTATGTATAGATATAATTGGGGAAATATAATACTATAATCACAAATCCACTGAAAATAGAATGAAGATCTGTCTCTTTCTAGGAAAAAAACTTAGCTATAGTTAGAAGAAAATGGTAAATATGTGATTGTCTTCCTATATGCTAAATACCATCTGGATTTTCCCACTGTCTGTCTGGATATTGACAGGCTTCCCCTGCAGTTTGTAGGTAAGTGTCTCCCTGCTCTTACTGTGGGCCAAATGCTGCCTGTGCGAGAAATGGCCTTCATAGAAATCCCAGCCATCCAGATTTTGTTTTGAGACTCCTAGTTTGGGGCTCCTATCTGAACCTACCATGTTCTCTGTCCATGGTCCTCAGTGCAAATTCCATGGCTTCTCTGCACAGCCATAAGAGCTGTCAGTCTTGTTTCAACCTCTCCCAGTGGATGACTAGGCATCTCTTTAAGGTGTTTCCCAGGTAGTGTCTAAAGCTAACTCTTTGTATGCCATGTAAATATGCTTGACTTAGATCACTGCAGATAAGCTGTGCAAAATGCTTACACACATCACAACCATAAAGCATTGACAAGCGCAATTTTACTTCCTGAACTACATAAAGACAAAGCATATTTGAAGTATGTTCCCAGAAAGAACTAGGAAAAATAAAGCATCACCTTGTTTAAGTTGCTTAAGAGTAACTGCTTTCATTTAAAAAAAAAAAATAAAAAACTTGCACAGAGACTAAAATAGGGCAGATAAGCTAATAGTACTGTGATGTCTTTTAAATGCTGTCTACCTCATCCCTGACCACTTGACTGTGAAATTCCACACTCAGATTCCACCCCTGTAGAACACTGTCTACCACTGCCTTATCCCATTGGATCCCAACAATATCGTATCTATTTTTTAATTGTGTGTGTGTGTGTGTGTGTGTGTGTGTGTGTGTGTGTGTGTATGTGTGTGTGTGCCACACACATGTGAGAGCTGGTGTATATATACTGTGCCACATATGTGGAGGTCAGATGATAATGCTGGGTGTCACTCTTTACCTTCCACCTTGTTTGAAGCAGGCTTTCTTGTTGTTTGCTTCTTCATATGGCAGGCTATCTGGCCTGTGAGTATCCAGGAATTCTCCAGTCTCTGCCTCCCACTTCTCCACGGGAGCACTAAATTGTAGACACACCTGTGCCTGGCTTCATGTGACTTCTAGAAACCTAAACACAGGTCTTCACACCCAAGTAAGAAATACTTTACCCACTGAGCCATCTTCTCAGCTTTTCTAGTTTGTTTTCTATTGTTGTGATAAAACATTCCAACCAAAAGCAACTTAAGGATAAAAGTTATTTATTTCAACTTACATTTCCAGGCCCATCACTGAAGGAAGTCAGGGAAGTAACTCAACACAGGAACCTTGAAGTAGAAACTAAAGTAAAGCTATGGAGAATCGTGCTTGCTCACATTCAGCTGCCTTTTTCATATATCCCGGGCCCACCTGCCTGAGGACACTACTGGACTCCGCTCTCCAACCTCAACAAACAATAGAGAAAATGGCCAATGTTACCCACAGACAAGCCCACAAACTAATCTAATGGAGGCAGTCTTCAACTGAAGTTCCCTATCCTTAACTTGATAAGTGAACAACCAAGATTAGCCATTACACCAGCTCCATGTTCTCTTGATGTCTCTCTCTCTCTCAATCTCTCTCTCCTCTCTCTCAATCTCTCTCTCTCTCTCTCTCTCTCTCTCTCTCTCTCTCTCTCAGACACACACACAAACACACACATGCACAAAGTATACCCCTTCCATCAGTGAATTAAGTTTTTCTTTTTAAATCACTACCACATCCTCAAAAGTCTTCTCTCTAGGCATAGAAAATAGAAAAGAATGCCAAAAGACATCCCTGAGTGCTTACTTAAAAAAAAGTTTAATGTAACTTTTTATAAAATATCAGGATTAATTGCTGTATATCAACATGTCCTCAATAAACACCCTCATCTTTTTGCTAAACCCCTCCTTTTGAAAACAAAAGGAAAGGGCAATGAAAATTAAGGTTGTCAATCCTTTTAAAATGTCTGTAATTTTAGAGAAAGTTGCTTTATTTCTTATTTTCTGATATACATCCTTGAAAGTAGGTCTTGGGGTTCTTTTTTTTTAATTTTTTATAATTTATTTTTTATTTCTTCAAGTTACGTCTCAATCAAAATCCCCCCTACTCCCCCCTCCAGTCCCACTCTCCCACCCTCTTCCCCCTCAACCCCCCATCCTCCTCCCCTTTTTTTTAAGTTTAAGGTATATCTTTTCCCCCCAATAGCTCCCCCTTTCAGTCCAACAAATGGTTCTTTCTCTTATAACAATAAGTACAATACAAAACAACAGAAATAAATAGGCCACAATTATGAGAGTTATATGGCTTAACATACATTCCCAATGTCCAGTCCATATGTATTTGGCACCTGACTTTAACATTCTACTATCTAACCATCTCCATGAGTTTAAAGTTCTATATCTAACTCAGCTTTCATACTAACTTGCCTCACAATTTTAAAAACATCTTCTTAGATCCAGAACACCCTCTTGATTCCTAAACAACTCAAAATTTAACTATGAGACTCTAGCTATCTATTTTTCAACCACCTCAGAGACCTGAGAGAGATAAATATATCTGATTATGTAGGAAGTGCAGGGCCTGCAGCTTCCACAACTAAGAAATGACATACCAGTGGCTGCCTGGACAGTTCCCATTTTCTCTCCATACATTACAGCATCAATCTTCAGCTGTTTGGCCCTGTTTCTCTGACAGACATTGATTGTAGAGCAAGAATTATGAAGGACTTGCTTACCCTGTCTTGGCAGAGCTAGGCCGTTGCCTTACCTGCTTCCAAGTTTTGTCCTTTTTAGACAGCATTCTGTCTACAGTTGAAGCAAAGGGTTTTTCTTGCCAAGAGATAGGCTTGCCACTAATTCAACCATCACCCACTGGAGATTCTTCGATGCTCATCTTCTACTTGGAGTAGAATAGAGGGTGCTGTCAGGAGCTGACATGTCTCGATATCAAAAAATCTAAAGTTAAGAAAACATTTTTGAATGCCATATTCTGCAGATCTCTTGAGGTTTTAGAAGATGCCCTATCTATCTCTTATATTTAGATAAGCAAATGTTGCTTTTCTCTTAGCAACTTGATTTCTGATTAACTTAGAAAATAACTGTGATAGACTGTCATAGTACCTAACAAAATGACACGCTTGCATGACTATTAGTTTGCATTTCTTAACTATCCTAAACAGTTTATGACAGTTGGTAGCAAAAGGCCGAAACTTCACATTTCATTTTTAAGCATTACTAGGTACAATACCTTTAAAAAGCGTTACCCTTCATTTTGTATCAATATACAAAGATCAGTACCAATGTGGCCAAATATAATCTTAATTTTGTATCAATATACAAAGATCAATACCAATGTAGCTCAATATAATCTTAATTTTGCATTAATATACAAAGATCAATACCAATTTAGCCAAATATAATATTAATTTTGTATCAATATACAAAGGTATAAGGGCATATTCAATAATCTGTCCTTTTTTCTTGATCTTTCCTATACTATGTCTATGTCCCAAATCCAGGGACAACTGGACAATGGAAACCTCAGAAGAAAACAGATCAGACACCAAAGAAGACAAGTAGCCCAGATGATCCAGCCTTGCAGACTGTTTCCTCAAAAATCTACAACCACAACAACTCAAAATTGCTAAGATTGTTCAGCTCCACAGACTGCTCCAGCCAGAACTTCAGTAAAGCCCTGAAGATCAGCTTCTGTCTATGAACTTCTTAGGACATTTAAATAGCTGAGCACAAAAGGACTGAACATCAAATGATTCTATTAACATTTTTAACCATTTTTCCATTCTTATTTGGGCCCCAAACAGGTTTACTACTTCCCAAATCAGCAGGAAGTCATTTTAAGAGAGTGATGTCCCATCCCCAGAAGGTGGGGAGGGTGTTTTCCCCCACTTTGGTCATTTGATGGATAATAGAAAATCTTGTTATTTAGGGGAAGAGACCACAAGCTGTTAAACGGCCTTGTTAAATGGGTTTTGGAGGTTAGACCCAGGGACTTCTCTCTTTTTCTTTTCTGTATCCTTCTTTCTCTCCTATGTAGGAGTGAACAGACTTGAGAAAAAATGGGTCTTGGGGTTCTTGAGAAAAAGTTATATTTTGAAGCAGGACCCCCAGCTAGTACATTTCACTCCTTATGAGTGAGCTTTGTAAAGAAAGACCCTACTTGAAGCTCACAGCTTTGATTCTTCAGTTTTATTGGAGATCCAGCTAGCCCCCCTCCCCTTCTCTCTGTTTACTTCTTTTGAATTGTCTGGCTTCTACAAAATGTAAATTTACCAAACATTCTTGATTCCCGGGATAGCAATTACTACTTGTGATTACCCATCGCCATACACTTTCCCTAAGCTCTTCTATCTCTCTGCAACCACTTGAATAAGGTTTGAATTAAGGAGAGGGTTAAGCCACTATGCATCATTTGTATTGCTTCCTGAAAAGCTACTCAGAGATGCCTTGTGCAGTACAACCCAGGATGCTGTGATATCTGATACATATTTTTCCTTTTCCAGTCTTAACTGAGTCCTCTAAAATGAACAGAGAACTTTGTTCTCTGAAAGAAAGAAAGAGAAGAAAAACAACTATGGTTCCAAGAATGGGTAAACATTCCAGAGAGGTTCTTGTTTTCCCCCCAACAGGTCTGCCCATCCCTACAAATTGCATTCTTGAATGAATAGTCCTGAAGTGAGTCACAAACAACAAAGAAAACAGAATTTCTCAACGTGACAAAGGAAGACTTTTTTTTTTACTTGAATTTGCATGTTATTCATATTTTTAAACAAGAACTAGAAGAAACTCTCAGTGAGTATATCCAGTCATGAGTTCTTTTAAAGTTTCACTTTTTGCCCATTTATCCCTCAGTGGTGAAAATTTGGAAAGGGAAACTATGACTCAGTTTCCCTTCCTTTCATCTCTTGTATTCTTTCATCCATCTTTTTCAGCATGCCATGTGTAGATTCTGTGCCAGTGATGGTTCCAAACTTTAGTTCTAACCACACAACCCCACCAAAACCTCCCCATCTTGTGAAGTCCAAGTTTCCAGCTTCCAAATTCTTCATAACCCTTTGTCATTCTCTGCCTGTATCATAGCCTGTTAGTCCCTTGCATGACACTGCCTTAGCTAACCTTCTCTGTGTCTCCTCTCTCTTTTGCCTAAAACAATATTTTTTATGAAATGCCTCATTTCTTTTGCCTTTGATAACAAAGTGTTCTCCATGTCTATAAATAACTTTTCTGAAATTCATCTAGAGTCATTCTTAAAGGAATGTCATTGCCCTTGATTGCTGTATTTCTTACCCCACTCACCATAACCTATAGTATACTATCTAACATGGGTAGACTTATCATAACATCTGAATTATTATGTAAATCACCTTTGTTCCATTATTGTCAGCTTATGATAATTATCTTTCCCAGGTAGAGGATGATGAGAGCTCACTTTGTATACTCTGATTTCATCCTACTGCCAGGAAGAATATACCGCAAACACATTTGACAAATTAGTGAGAGACATGGATCATAGGAGAGAATGGAAGACAGTCCTAATGCTGTTATGATGTTGGTGGGGAAGCAGGGAAGAGAGATGGTAGGCAATGGAACAAGAAACTAGCATGAAAGGAATGTGACGAGGAAATTACTAACTTACAAATTATCATAATTTCCAGTCTCATTTTCAGTCAAGTGATCTACACAAGAGCTGTAAGATAAAGCAGGAGGATTTTTTCAGCACATAGGAAGCCCCAGGGACATAAGTTGCAGAAACCTATTGATGGAATAAAGATGCTGCAGTATAGAGAAGTACGCCTGAGGCTGCCCAAAGAGAAAACATGATGGTGTTGGGGTGACTGAGTTTAGATTTATTTGAAGGTCCTTTGCATTTGTGTTTATACAAAGTGAAACATCCTATGTAAAAGAAAATTAAGTCTAACTTTAGAACTAAGAAATCTAGAGAGCAGAAGGGTGAGAATACAAGTATTGGCAATTTTTATTTAGGTGTTTTGTGTCCTTACACTTCGATTTCTTCATTTGCAAAATGGAAAGACTCATGTTTACCTTTTGTTATGTTGAATTATTTTTTCACTCAGAAGATGATGAACACATGAAAAACTGTTGAAAATCAAAAGATGAATGGTTGTTGTTACTATGACTTTCTCTATTTGGGACCAAAAGTTTCCATGAGTTCAGTCTGGAAGTGAACACACCATCAGGCACTGTAGTGTAAAGCCTAGAAGGACCATCATCTTGGGGCTTATTTTTAAAGCTACTGTTTGGAAATTGACTAGATAGAAAGTTTGAAACTCTGGGACAGTTACAGTTGCCACCATTAAAAAAAATAATCTCCAACACACTAGAAACATTTCTCTTTCAATCCTCACAAATCCCCAAAGCTTTTCAAAATAAAGGGGTTAATCAATGTAATCAATACCATGCTGGTTATTTTACACCCAGACTACCTGATGCATTCCCACTAATTCAGATTTAAACATCATTATTTGTCATATCATATTGTATCATATCATATCAGATCATGTCATATCATATCATAGTATAGTATTGTTGTTATCATCATTTATCATTATTATTCCCCAAGCTGATCTGAAACTTGACAGGTAGCAAAGAAAGCCATGGATGACCTTGAAGATTCTCCTGCCTCTACCTCCTCCTGAGTTTTGGGATGATAGGTGTGTGCCATCACACCCCTGTCAGCAAAATCCATTATTATTTCAAGCCCTGGTTGCCACTTCGAGATTGTACTGTTTTAAGAAAATCTCCATCACTGTGGAGAGATGTTGGTAGAGGATTTGTTTTCACGTTTGCAAATGAGAAACCCAGGCTGTTGGTTCAGGTATTCTCTGAGGATTTTCCTATTTCTGGAGTTCTCTCAACACAGGAAGAACATCTCTAGTCCTGTGTGTCCCAGCTCCCCAGTAAAGCCACAGTAGTGCCAGGATGGTTCTGTTCTTTCTTTGCTCCATCATCTGTTCACGTTGCTCTGTCCCATTGAGTTCTGGTACATGCTAATCATCTGATTTAAAGTATTTCCCAGTATCTTTACACCCCCAAAGCAAACATTGAAATGTAGAATTGTACCCGGGTCTATATTATTTCTACCAAAGTAATATGGTAGATATCAAAACCTCAAGAGCTTAACAATACCAACATATAGAAAAATAATTAGGAAGTGACACATTTTTAAGTGCCTTTATCCCATGTTTTATATAATCTATGTAACTTTATATCATTTAACTTTCTTTTGAATTTGCAATGTAATCACAACATCTCTCCCTCCCCTTTCCTCTCTCCAAAATCTCCCATATACCCTTCTCTAATCTTCAAAACCATGGCCTTTTTCATGAATTGTTTTAAAATACATATACGTATACATATATATTCCTAAGTATAGCCTGTGTGTAGAATCCATATAGTGTTGCTTGTATGTATGTTTTTAGCACTGAATGTTTGGCACTGGATAAACATATCATTTGACTTTTAATGATAACTCTGTTTCATCAGCTATTATACCACTATAGCCAACCACTGAGATATCAGCTTGTATTGACAGGGTCTATTTGATTCCGTGGTTTCAGATACTCTAGTCCACAATCAGTTTGTCTCCCTCTCTTTAGTCCCGCAGCAGCACATCATGGCAGGAACATTTGAAGGAGCAAACAAGCAAACTCACTTGCTTACTTTGTGTCTGAGAAGCACAAACAGGAAAGAAAATGAGAAATGGATCCCACAGTCCCCTTTGAGGACACATGCACAGTGACCCACACATCTCCTACCAGGTCCACATCTTAAAGTTTCAAGCACTTTACTTGTGTTGGGGAGCATGGTTTTAGCACATGGATCCTTATGAGACATGCCAGACCTAGAATTCATCATATTCTCTCCCTTTCCCTCCCCTATGATTTCCCCTGCCATCTCTGTGTGAGTTCGGTTGAGACATTCTACTTCAACTTTTAATTGAAATCTAGATCTCTTACACAAAACAATAATATAAAATCAGGACTATTATAAAAGTCACATGTAGTGGAAGTAATTAGTTCAGCCACTTTGAGATGCTAATGACCTGCAGATCCATTCATTTGGTTTTAAAGTTGCTGCTCAAGGATTTGACAGAATATTAATCTAAAGACAAGACCGCCACCACAAAACACTGTCTGCACCTGTGCCAGTTTAATCTCACCAAAAAATAAAGTTAAGACAACAAAGATGGGTATTTGGGGGCATTTCTACATTCCTGGCCATTTTCAAATGACTTATGAATCTACTCACTGAGTGGGATAAACATGTTTGAAAAACAAATGTTATGAGTTAAGAAAAACTAAATCAGGAGATAGAGATAGAAGCCTTATTTTGAGATCCTGGTTGTACTTTCAGTCTTTGTTTTTGTTTTTCTTGGACACACTATGAGCATCAGCTTAGGCTTAAGCAAGTGTACGGCAAGCAAAGCTACTGGGTAAAATTCAGTCTTGTATGGGTGAAGAAAGTATTCAGAATCATACCTGCATACTTCTTCAACGAGTAATCACCATTCCCTTACATTCAGCTATTCTACATGATTGAACTGCTATGAAAATTCATTTGGGAAACAATGAATCATTTACCATACATAACTGATCCTGTTATTACCCATTCAGGACAGGAAAAATCCATAGATTGTGGTATAGATTCAAAGGGGATATCTTGGATAGAGCTACTCACAATCATAGTTTCAAGAAGAGAAAGAGGAAATGGAAAGGAGAAAGAAGAGAAGGAGAAAGAGGAGAAACAAGAAGAGAATGAAAAGAAGAGGAGAATAAAAGAATTGAAGTTAAAAGAGGAGGAAGAAGAGGTAGAGGAGGAGAATGAAGATGAAGTAGAAAAGAGGATGGAAAAAGAAGAGAAGGAGTATCTAGAGCGTGCTGGCTAAATGAGTAACCACTCGGAACCAACTCAAACACTTAGAATTTGGTAAAGAACTACCAAGCTAGAAATAAATGATAATTATGTAAAACTCTGGAAAGGGCTTGAAATAGTAACAAAAATCAATGTCAGTTTCACTCTTAACCACATAGATCAATGCCATCTAATTGTTGGAATATTTCATTCAAGCTTGTCATTTTGTTAGGTACTATGACAGTCTATCAAAGTTATTTTCTAAGCTAATCAGAAATCAAGTTGCTAAGAGACAAGCAACATTTCTTATCTAAATATAAGAGATAGATAGGGCTTCTTCAAAAACCTCAAGAGATCTGAAGAATATGGCTTTCAAAAATGTTTTCTTAACTTTAGATTTTTTGATATCGAGACATGTCATCTCCTGACAGCACCCCCTATTCTACTACAAGTAGAAGATGAGCATCGAAGAATCTCCAGTGGGAGATGGTTGAATTAGTGGCAAGCCTATCTCTTGGCAGGAAAAACTCCTTGCTTCAACTGCAGACAGAATGCTGTCCAGAAAGGACAAAACTTGGAAGCAGGTAAGGCAACAGCCTAGCTCTGCCAAGACAGGGTAGGTAAGTCCTTCATAATTCCTGTTCTACAATCAATGTGTGTCAGAGAAATGGGGCCAAATGGCTGAAGATTGATGCTGTAATGTATGGAGAGAAAATGGGAACTGTCCAGGCAGCCACTGGTATGTCATTTCTTAGTTTTGGAAGCTGCAGGCCCTGCACTTCCTAGATAATCAGATATATTTATCCCTCTCAGGTCTCTGAGGTGGTTGAAGAATAGATAGCTAGAGTCTTATAGTTAAATTTTGAGTTGTTTAGGAATCAAGAGGATGTTCAGGATCTAAGAAGATGTTTTTAAAATTGTGATGCAAGTTAGTACGAAAGCTGAGTTAGATATAGAACTTTAAACTCATGGAGATGGTTAGATAGTAGAATGTTAAAGTCAGGTGCCAAATACATATGGACTGGACATTGGGAATGTATGTTAAGCCATATAACTCTCATAATTGTGGCCTATTTATTTCTGTTCTTTTGTATTGTATTTATTGTTATAAGAGAAAGAACCATTTGTTGGACTGAAAGGGGGAGCTGTTGGGGGGAAAAGATATACCTTAAACTTAAAAAAGGGGGGGAAGAGGAGAGGGGTTGAGGGGGAAGAAGGTGAGAGGGTGGGATTGGAGGGTGCAGTAGGGAGGGGATTGTGATTGAGATGTAACTTGAAGAAATAAAAAATAAATTAAAAAATAAAACAAAGATTTTTTTAAATTAAGAATTCAGAATAAAGCACATTCATTTATTTGAATAAATCCCTAAAGTTTCCATGGACCTGCATTTTGAATGGTATGTTGGTTGCATGACACCTAAGGAAAGTGGTATGGCACATCTGTATGGAGCCTTTCTAATGAGTGTAGTCCTTCAACAGAAGGATGAAGGGAGACATGGAGAACTCCAGGCTTTTGCTTCACTTAAGCAAACTGGCAGTGAACAGTAGATTAGAATGATCATCATCTACAGATTAAAACAGTTAAAATATTTCTGGTAATAACTAAAAGTGATTTAAGGAATTGTGTTTAGAATACAAAAAATAAGAATCAAAATTAGTAACATGAGTAATTTATTGTGGATTTTAAAAAATATGTGTGAGACTGCATCAAAGAATTATAAGAGACTACACAGTAGGCAGAAGTGGGTCTAAGAATTGGTCAAGCTTAGATTGAAATCACTAATATGCAGCTCAGGTAATGAGCCTTATAAAACTTGTTTTTGTAGAGGGTACAGTGAAATGTTCAACATCAATTATTATTTGGACCTTGGAGAGCTTGGCTAAATTGTCTTGCCTTCCTTATCTATCAAAGTTTGTATGTCACCTACATCACAGGACTGTTTATTTAAACAAAAAAAAATCAATACACTAAAGGTCATGGATACCCTAGAAATGAATCCTTAAGAAGATTAAAAAGAATCGGTATAATAATATCCCACTGGATGCTGGGCGGTGGTGGCGCACGCCTTTAATCCCAGCACTTGGGAGGCAGAGGCAGGTGGATCTTTGCAAGTTCGAGGCCAGCCTGGTCTACAAAGCAAGTCCAGGACAGCCAGAGCTGTTAAACAGAGAAACCCTGTCTCGAAAAACCAAAAAAAAAAAAAAAAATATCCCACTGGAAATTTTTCTTGAGAGCTTGAGTATGGTGTAGCCAATCTGAAATTAGAGTGGAAAAAAAATAGTTGAGTTCAATTGTATACAGTACCATGTCATTCTGTGAAGAATGGGATGGTTGAAAGTGGTTAAAAGCAATAGTCTGGAACTAAAAATGGAAAGATTGGGCAAGATATTGAAAACAAAGCAACCGCAGCAACCTCCCAAGTCGTAACAAGGATTGGGCAATGGGGGAGTGGGGGAGTAGGGGTTGAGTCATCATGAAGAAGAGGATGGAAGGATAGGTTAGTGAGCAGATCAAACCATGCTGGAATGAGGACACATGGAGACGGTTCGAGGTGGATGACATGAAATGGTTTTTCCAATCCCATCCAGTTTATTTTTATCTTCCTCATGAAATGTAAAATAATTCATATGACACTTTGATTGAGACCTTATGGGTACCATTTCCATTGTGCAAGACAGGAACATTAGGGTAGAAAGCATTTGCCAAATGGTAACAGAAGATGGCTAGTGTGAGAGTCAGGCAGAGGGCTGGGAAATAATTTAGTGAGTTTGGGAGAAGAGGCCACCAGTGTTGAGACTCCTAATCAAAATGTTTCCTTGTCATCGTTAGAGCCTCCTCTTGTTTGTGTCATTCGTGGGATGGATGAAGAAGGAAGTAATAAAAACCAAGAAGGCAAGAGCATTAGTCAAGCCTTCTGCTCTATGTTGTACAGGTTGTTCTTGCAGGAGTGTGCTCATATCTAGGCAAACCTCTAAGTAGTTCTTAAACTGATTTCTAGAGAAATTTTTGAACTCTTTAGGAAATAATAATAGATTTTACTTTTATCTCAGGAGACACTAGCTCCAGGTCTTTTAGGAATGTGGTATGGCATCTACAAGGATCTACATGACATCTGGAAACATTTATGTCTATGGTTTGGCTCCACAGTAGAGGACTTACCTAACATGCATGACATCCTAGGTTCAATCTCCAGCACTGCAAAGGATGAAAACTCTCAGGAGCCTACAGGAAAATGTAGGCCTTGCTTCATGAAATCTGTTCCTAATTTGGAGTACCATTGGGAATTTTACAAAAAGGATCATTTCACTGTCGGTGAGCTCAGGCAGTTTAAGTCTCCAATGTATGGTTAGTGAGAATAATTAGGGTTATGAAAACTCTATCTATCTCATCCATTTCCAGGTACAGGCTGTACTGTTGTTGGGCAATTTCATAATCTCACTTGCGCATCTGTGTTTCCTTAATATCTGAGTGTGCTTGGGTGTGCTTTTATAAATGGCTATCTATAAATCCCCATCCATTAGGTAGCCTGGACTTTTACAAGGGGATCCAAAGGCCTAATAAAATAATCATTTTGATAATGATTTTTTTTTTGCAGAGATATTTCCCTCAGTCCTTCACTGCCAAGGAACATTAAGGTTTTTTTTCATTAAGCCATAATAATAATAGCATGTCTATGAGGTAGGTGGTATTTTGGAATCATAGCTTTGTATTTTATAGGTGGGCAGTTCACCTTTCTGTCAGTGTGGCAGAGTCTTCTGAGAAAATAATCCAAGATACCTAAACCAGCAACAAAGGTTCACTCTACACAGTCACTACAGCACAAACCAAATAAAATTTGAGTGTGGAGCTACTGCAGGGAAATGAGCACTCAACATACAAAACGGATTTTGGGTGCTTTTCTGAGAAGCTCTTCTCTCAGATATGTTTTCAATACTGTGCCAGTAAAAGTACCTTGGAAGCCCATTTCCTTCACAAACAGGGAAATACCTTTGTATATGGCAAACAAACCCTTGAGACCTTAAGCACAAACACGTTATAAAAGAAACACTCTGCTGAGAGTGTTTCCAAGGAAAACCATAGTAAGACTTATTTCAGAAAATATATTAAACATTATTCAACCATGGGTAGGTTAATTTGTGTGCTAAACTTAAGAAGAAACAAAAAGATTTCTTTTTAATTCATGAGAAATAGTTTGAGTAACAAAATAAAAATCTAGAGAGTAATTTACTAAGTGAGACAGCTTCTGATATTGGCAGGGCCTGAAATATGGTTCAAATGAACCTTTGTTTGTATATTCTACCTCCTAACTTCAACTGTCAGGCTTTCAAAATGCTCCGACCTAAATGGGACATCTATACCATGCTTGTTCTTGCCGAGGCTCGGAGATCATTGTAGAAGGGGCAGCAGAAAACATTTAAGAGGAGTCAGAGTTAGTGGATGTGTTTCCTGAACTGCGTGTGTGAATTCACGACAGTTGTGACAGCAGGCACAAAATCAGAGCAAACTTAAGCCAGACTAACAGAATGAAAGGGAATATGAGCAGGACATCCCCACCCCTAGTAGAGAAGCTATTGCCTTGGTAGCTGATGAGCAAAGGAGAGTCAATTTTCTGGAGGAGTGTAGCCCCTGGTAAGGCGACTCCGTTCCAATGGAAGACTACACTTTCACAAATATGTGAACAGCATTAAGTTGTAACTGATGGCATTAAAAGAGAGAGAACACAAAGTCGGGGGGTGGGGAGGGAGGTGGATCAGGGAGAAGCAAGAGAGAGTGTGAATGAGGTCAAAACACACTTTATGAAATTCTCAAAGAATAAAAGCTTTTTAAGGAATCGTGTAATGTTATGATTGTCATAAGACAAAACTGGTCACATATATAGGAGGACAATGCAAAAGGCAAAGAAATGAAACATATAATGGAACTGCAATCAAACTATACAAATATAGGGATGTTCTCACTTTTTAGAAAATTGAATATAAGTTACAAACCAATGAATTTATTTTTTAATGTTTATTACTTCAAGTTACATCTCCATATAGTGCCCTCCTTCCACCTCTCCCTGTCCCACCCTCTCCCACCCATCCCACTCCTCTGATGTGGAGTGTCCCTACATATCAGCCCCTTTCAGTTCAGCAGTCATATGAGAGCTAAGAGCTTCCTCTTGCACTGGGGGCCTAAATGCTAGTGCCCCTAGGGCAAATTGTCCCATTAATAAAAGTCTATGTTCCTGATCCTTTTGGGGTGCTGGTTGTAGAATAGTTATCCTGTACTAGATGGCTAAAATGTAATTAGAGGTGAGTAGCTACCATGTGCATCCTTCTGAGTCTGGGTTAGCTCACTCAGGATGAGCTTCTCTAGTTCCATCCATTTGATCTCCTTGTGTCTGATAGCTGAGTAGTATTCCATTGTGTAAATGTGTCACAATTTTTTTTATCCATTGGTCAGTTGAGGGACATCTGGGTTGTTTCCAGTTTCTAGCTATTACAAATAAGGCTGCTATGAACATAGATGAGTATTTTTTGAAGGTAATTTTATTCTCATGATTTAAAATTACAGGTTAAAATACTAACAAGTTAAGTAGGACTTGAGGATAAATATTTGTAATTCTAGTATTCAGGAAACTGTAGCAGGAGGATTGCCAAAAGTTAGATAGAGGCCACCCTGGGCCTCAAAGCAAAACACTCTTTTTAAGAACAAACAAATCATTAATATCCACTCATGTTCAATTTCAGTGATTGGGATCTACCCAGCTCTTGGGACAAATCAGTGCCAGATATCAAGTGTTTTATTTCCATATATGCAAATTTACCAGTAAGGTAGGCTGTTTAATATAAAATATTAAACATTCTAAATATTAAAATATTATAAACATTTTGTAAAGTTTCTAAAGGAATTGTGTGATATGGTTGTCATAAGATATGGTCAGATATGTAGAAAATTAAAATATTAAAAATTCTCAACTTGCAAATTCTACACTGATTTATGAATTACTTTGGAATCATAAGTCAAAACATGAAAGAGAAACAAGAAAATAAGTGCTTGATGCTATGAAAAAAATGATATGTAAGCCTGCAATAATCTTTTATACATGCACTACCCAGTAATGTATCATATTATCTGACAAGCTAATTTGTTCCTTCTCTAAATTCAACCCTTCTACAGTCCTGATTTGCCCAGCATGTTGAAGCAACATCCATCTCAATCAGGAAAGCTGAAATCCACCAATCTTTATGTCATTTGTATATAATCCCTTTTGCTTTGAGGACACACAGAAAAAAATAGAGAGTTTCCCCTGAAGGACTGAGACAATGTTGGTCCCAAGAATGGATGGTTAGGACCTTTGGTCACATTATGCCAGCACTGAGTGTTGGATGACAGGTGACAAGGAATCTTGCTTATTCTTTAAATTCTGCATGTTTGTGTCCATGTGCATACACATGTGTGCATATGTGTATTTGTGTGTGTACATGAAAGTGTGTGTACATGTATGAGGATGTGAGTGTGTGCGTGTGTGTCAATGTGTGTGTGTATGTGAGTGGGAGAGTGTGTGAGTTTGTGTATGAGTGTGTGTGTATGTGTGTACGTGAGTATATGTGTGTGCGTGAGAGAGTGTGTGTATGTTTGTTTATGTTTGTGTGTGTGGACCCGCATGAATATGTGTACACGTGTGAGAATGTGTGTATGTATGTAGGTGAGTATGTGTGAGAGTGAGTTTGTGTGTATGTGAGTGTGTGAGTATGTGTGTGTTTGTGTGATTCCTGATTCAAAACCCAGAATAAACAGTTTCTTTGACTCTAAGAAGATTGTTAGATTGGGGAATCTTAGAATCCAAACACTTACAAGAACCCCTGCAGTCAATGGAGTGAGAATGTTTGCCAGACTACAGAAGAGAATCCCTGCATCTTCAGGATTGGTCTACTTCTTATCATTGAATAAACAAACAGTGCATCTCAAATGTATCAGCTAGGATGTGGTACTAATACAATTTAGATAATGATCCTCATAAGATTAACAACAAGACCACAGCAAAGTGTTTTAGTTTAACAATAGGAGACCAGAGATCTGCCTTATTTTATATCTCTCAGTAAAATGGTGACCTGCCCCAAGACAATATTGTATGGTTAAAATCACTTTTCACACATCCACCCCAATCCATGCATCTCAATCAGCAGAGAGGCACAGTATATCACACCCCCTGTCTCCAGCAGAACCAGAGAACAGAAATAATACTGCCAGTTTTCAAAACGAGGCCAGTAAGCATGATAAGATCCAAGTGATGAGGGAACAAACAATGCCACTCTCACAAAGACAGGGGCTGGTCCTCAGAGAAAATTAAAGAAACAGGCCTGACCCCTGAAGGATCCCTTCTGGGCCTGGGCTTCATAGAGAAGAGGGTTTTAAAATGCCCAATGTCAGAGTTTGCCTAGTTGGGAGGGCAGCCCTTTCACAAGAGAGGGAGGTGGTGTGGGAGGGGAAAGTTTTTTGTCTGGTTATAAAATCAGAAGAAAGGAGGGGTAGGTGACTAGAGCTCTGGGCTAATGAAAACATTGGGATGGAATAGCCTGCTAGCTTAGTTGAAGGATCACCAGGTATATTCTAAGCAATTGAATAGATATGCAGACGAATAGTGTTGGGATTAGTCATGAACCAGCATACCCAGATCTTTTTATTTCATTTCTGGAGAACAAAAGCTTGTTCTCCTGCTTACATAGCAAGCATTTTACCAACTGGCCTATCTTATCCCACCAGTCCAAAGTTGAATTCTTTATATAGTAACTGCAGTCGTTTTAGGTCAGAGGGACAGCAGATATGAAGGAGCCCACTCTTAATAATGCCTGTCAGAATGCTATTTGCTTATTACTTGAAAGAAGAGGACATCTAAAATCTCTAAAATCAGACCAAATAATTGGGTCATTCAATCTTTAAGTAAAATGGTCAACTGCCTTGTGAGCCAATTGCCGTCACATGTGGTAGTGTCCTTAAAAATCTGCTGATAGATCGAGTAAAACAATTTAGATTGAAGTTCTGATTCAAAATAGTCTCAAATTGATGTGTACCCAAAATCAGAGAAAGGAAAGCCCAGTGTACTTGGAGGATTTTGAAGAAATGTTTCTACCCACACCCTTCACGTCCAAAGGCAAGCCCACTGCAGGTAAGGATGAGAACTAAAGATATTGGCAGGTTATACAAATGGCTTCTGGATACATACTGCCTAGAATTCTGGGTTCTTTTAACAGATGTTGGACTTCTAGAAAGTTCTATTCTGCAAAAAGCTTGGAATCAAGCTCCATTTTATATACATATCACTTTCTAGCCAGCTGTTGCATAAGCCTGCGACTGATTGGTGGTTTCAGCACCTGCCTTGACTCAGATGAAAGCGGAAGTGATGCTCTGCAGACTCAACTCAGAAAACAGTGAGAAAAGCCTCCTTTGCCTTGTTCTTCCACATCTATCATATTAAGAGTAGATGAGTATCCCTGGGCAACCAGGCCTCCTCCTTAGAGGAAGTCATATAATTCAACAACAATCTGAGCAAAGATGAGGGTCACCTATGCTTGGCCCCTAATGTTTGAGACATAAGAAAACAGTAGCCATTTAGTGGTGGGGAGAATATTTGATGAAAATAAGAAGTCAAGCTCTTACTACATAGAAATTTTGAGACACTGCGTGGATTAAATCTCTTCCCTCCCTCAAGTCCATTAACTAAGGAGGGAACTATAGAGTAAATAGGAAGAATGATGGAACAAATGTCTAAAGTACATTGGCAAATTACTCTACACAAGGTAAGATGAGAGTTCTTTGCATGTATTATTCCACTGGAACATGGTAATTATTTTTGTGAGATTTGTATTATTGTTTTTCAGTTTTATTGAGAAAGTTAAAGTAGAGAGAGACTATAAGACAATCTTTCTAAACTCAGAAGTAAATAAAACTCAAGTCCAGTATATTCTGACATGATGGTCCATGAGCTTCATTGTTTTATCATAAGCAAACAACAAACAAACAAAAATATCAAATCACTGGAAACAAAATTGTAGGGCAAATAATTATAGAAAATGCTGGCAGCATACAGCTCAACAATGGTTTTCATTCTTAATTTGGAACGTAGCTTTTAAAAATCAGTATTAAATTCACCTGGTACTGTGAAAAAAATGAGCTGCAGGACAAAACAGGGGAGGAAGAGAATATAAGAATAAGGAACAAAGCATACTATAACAAGTTACCACAAGCATCCTGAATTAAAATAGCATGAGTTAATTGTCAGAAGTTGAAGATTGACCCACTAGAGTATGATCTGGCTAGAGGGTCTTTGATAATCCATTGCTTGCTCTTTTCGGTTTCAAGGGGATGCTCCATTCCTTGGTCCTCAGTCCCTACCTCTGCATTGTGTTTTCATTCTTACCTCTCTATAACTACTCTTTCTCACTTTCCTCTTCTAAGAACTTTGGCCTACTCAGACAAGTTCTTCATCTCGAAATCCTTAATTTAATCCAATCTGCAAAAACTTAATAATGGTATAACACAATATATTCTTAAGTTTGGGAGATTAAGGCAAAGACAATTGGAAGGAGAACTGTGATTCAGCCTGCCATTGTTGTGACCAAATTTTTCATTTAAAAGAGATGCAATTTATGCTTATTGAATTGGCAAAGGTTCAAAAACTGGTGGTATCATACTTTTGGGGAACAGCAGCACCAACAGCCATTATGTTTCTATAAGGCAATGGGATAATATATAGGAATGCTTTAACTGTATTCAAAACTCAGCTTGTCAGAGTGGTTCATGAGTATATCATCATAGATGCTAGCTAAGGGCATTTATTTAGATGAAAATATTATAAATATTAACACATTATGATTTGTCATCTGATAATACTCAGAGTGGTTTTAAAGACCATACTGTATAAAAATAAAGATATGAAAATATCTAATATGAAAAAGGCTACAAATGTGAGGTACAATTGCCTTGTTAAGATAATATTGGGACAAAAAGATGGGATGTTTTCCATTATTTCTCTATTTCCAGATGTGTTTCAATGAACGTGCAAAACTGTTCAGATAATATCAGTTCTGCTCATCAAATAATCTTCTTCAACTTGAACCCACAGAGGTAGGGCTCCAGTTTTGTCAAGTAGCAATAGAAGAATTGAGATCGTTGCTGAGTGCTAGCCAGCCTTGGATTTCTCTAATTTTCTTCACTATCAATAAAGTCGTTGACAATTTATAACCATAGAAGACTGGGAGCCAGGAAAACACAGTGGATAAAGCAAGGCTCTTGAGTCAGCTGTCTAAATTGGAAGCTGATTCAACTCTTTATGGGCTATGTGACCCAAGATGATTTATCTAACTTGTCACAGTCTTGATACATTGTTTGCCCATTGTTGTTGATGATACTAAACCTCAGCATTGTCATAGAGAAGGCATGAAATAATCTACAATATAATGGTCGCACACACACACACACATTTATCAGCTAACATTCAGAACCTGAAGTTTTCCTTAACTGAAAATGTATGTGTGTGGGAGTGTGTTGGAGGGAGGGGGGAAGTAGTTGTAAGGATGTCTCAAGAGTTAGTACTGGTTGCTCACCCAGAGGACCCAGGTTTTGTTCCCAGAACCCACCCACATGCCAAGTCATAACTATGTATAATTTCATTTCCAGGAGATCAAACACCGTCTTCTGGCCTCCAGGGGCAACAGGCATGCAAACGATGCATGACATACATCCAGACTAACACACCACATGAAATAAAATAAAATTTTAGACTTAATTAATATCTATAATATGTAAACATAAGATGCTTTTACCATCTGTCTCTCCTTCCTCCATATACCATAGAGCTAGTACTACGGTACAAATAAATGTTATAAAACACTTTAGAGTATAGAAAGTGCTCTTGATTACATCACACATGCTATCAAGACTAAATTCAAGTAGCAGCTGGTCTAGCAGGTACGAAGTAAGTTCTAATATCTTCGTTATTTCTAATTATGAGAATGGCACTTGTGTGTATTTAGACAGTCCTCTGGTTCTGATCCTCTAACAAAATCAGATTAGTGATCCCTTTATCACTCTACTTTAAAATTCACTCTAAAGTAACCAATGGTCAGCTCTTCACATTGAAAAACAATATGTCTTTCAAGCCCTGTATCACTTCCTAGTGCCAATGAGGAAACAATGATTGGGATACATTTTAAATGAATTATTCATGGTAATGAGGCTAAGAAACTCTTTACTGGGCTCTTTGAGGACATTTCTTAGATTTACCTTTCAAGAAAGCCGGCCCAAATCATCATATTTTGGATTCCCAGAGTATGAAATACTTCTAGGTTAGAGATTTTGGTTTTTTGAAAAGCTAAAACAGGCAGCCACAGCTCTTGAGAAACATTAAGTGTGCTGTCCTCATTTCATTTCTGTCACTGTGATTTAAAAAAAAAAATACCCTGATGAAAGCAACTTGAATGGAGAAAGGCTTTTCTCAACCCATAGTACCAGATGATAATCCACGTTGCAGGGAAGTCAGTTCAGGAACTTGAAGCAGTGGCTCACACCGTATTCACAGTCAAAAGCAGAGAGAAAATGAGTGCATGCCTGCTTACGTTCCACTCACTTCATCCTCTTTTATGCAATCCAAGATCCAAACACAGTAAATGGTGATGCTCAGTTTGGGGCTGGGTCTCCTCAAATCAATTAATGTAATCAAGACATGCTCCTGCAAACAAGCCCTCAGGCCAACCTAATCTTGGCAACCCCTCACTGACACATTCTAGGTGATTCCAGATGCATCAAGTTGACAGATAAATTTAACCATCAGTCATTAACATGCATTTAACTACCACTTTGCTGCTCCTTATCTCTCCTATCTGCTCAGAAATGTTGTTGTTCTTCAAGGTTGCAACCATCGTTTTTTTTCAGTCTATGTTCTACTCTTTCAGGGAGAACATCTTCCAACCAACACCAAAAACTTATGATTTCTTTATCACTGGATGTACTTCTATCTACTGATATCTGCAACAAGGAGCTCCAGCATACCCAAATTCAACTTGTTCCAGACAAGCTTCAGTGATTACCTTTCTTTTATATTTATATCTGTGTATGTGTGTGTGTGTGTGTGTGTGTGTGTGTGTCTGTGTATGTGTGCACATGAATGCAGGTCCCCAGAAAGTCCAGACAGGTCACTGTATTCCATGGCACTAGAGTTACAGGCAGTTGTGTACTGCCCATCATGGATGCTAGATACCAACCTCTGAAAGAAGCTTATGTGTTTTAACCACTACACCACTTCTCCAGCTCCATAGTTCATCTTTTTGTGGGATCTTGGTTATTGATTCATATTCCACAGAGCCATATGAACCAAACCCTTAGGAGTTTCCTTCTTCTTGCCACCTATAATATCCAGTGCACCTTAACAGGGCTATTATAATTGCTTTCCTCTCTAAAATCATTGCCCTTTCCTTACTCCATGAAATACTCCCTTTGGAGATACCACAATGCTTTGAAGTCTACTTCAGTCTCAATCTTCTTTCCAAACATTCCTTTCTGTCTTTTGCCTTGTCACTTTCAAGAGTAATCTTGCTGTTTGACAAAGTCATCCTGGAAGAGTCTCTAACAGAGAATCTTTCAGTGCTTCCTGGCCATGTCCATGAAACCCTAAACTCAAAATGGCAGTCCAGGCTGACTCTTACCTCACCAGCCCACCTATTTACATCCCCTTATGCACTTTGCCCTTCACAATAATGAAACGAATTTAAATTCTGTAAGGCCATCAATGTCCTCGGTCTAGACTGCCTGTCTCAGGCTCTTTCCCCAAACCCTAATCCACCCCTGCCATTTATTTGGTTGATTTTAAATTGTTTTTTCTTGTCATCTCAGTTGCTACTTTCTCTGGGAAACCCTTTCCAACTGTTCCAGGTTGAGTTATCAGGCTTGTAACAGGTTCTTTTAAATCACCTTTGATATTTAAAAAATAAAATAAAAAACAAAAACAATGACTCCTCATTTGGGTCTATAAGGCAGCTACAAATACGATGAAGACCAGAACCTCTTCTTGTATTGTGTTTCTGTCTCCTCCAGTATGGGTCATCTACTTTTGTGACTCATTTTGAGTGATTGTAGTCTATTCTCTGGCAGACCAGCTTTTCAATGTATACGCATATTTCATTGGTAGGCCATATTCACCAAAGATCATGTAATCTACCTCATTCACCTCTAAGGATGAAGGCCCAGCTAGACCTTCATCTAGCTAGAGTGTCTTTCTACCTCATTCATCTCTAAGGATGAAGGCACAATGATGAAAGTCATCTTGCATTCCAAGGATAGATCTGATGAGAATATTTTAGTGTGTGTGATAACAAGGCTATACTGTTGAATATTGGCCTCTGATAATAGGACAGCAATTGTCATCTTAATCAGAGAAGTTGTGATTACCCAAAAAGCTCTGCAACAAAATCAGACCTGTTGATTTTCTCTCATAAGACAGAGTAGGAAGGCCCATTAGTTGCTCACCTAAGATTTTAGTCTTCCCTTGCTATGTACTCCTACATGTACAAATATAATCCCATTCAAGCTGCATGTGGTCTCACTAGGTGCTAAAGTTTATAAAATGTGGAGGAGTCATGAAAAGATAAGTTAATCTTTTCACCTTTGGAGAACTCATTACCCATACTGGATGAGATTTCCTAGCTACACAACTATATGGGGCAGCACCCCAAACCCCTGTAAGAAGCTCCTCAGCCATGTTCTTCTAATTACGTCAAATAAACTCATTGTTGAAAGTCTTCCAGACTTTATAATCATAGTATATTGTTTTACCACTAACCAGAAACTCATAATCACAGCATATTGTTTTACCAATAACCAAAAACTGGATTAACACACATCCTATCATATTTGCCATTAATGGCCCACATAAGGACCTATCACTTGAGTTTTCTTTTCCCCTTTCCTAATCCACTCTTAATTGATTTAGCACTCTACAAAGGCAAATTAGATGTGAATATAAGTTACTGAGACCACGAAGATCCTTCCCTACCTCAAAATGATCATGAATTGCCCCTCCGCCACCATGTCTCTTCTATATCATTAACACTTCATTCTAGTGTTGAATTGAATTATCTCTTCAGTCTGTGGTTGGTGCCCGGTCTGTGGTGAATAGACATTTTTTTCAACTTCTTTCCAGGAAAAGTAGTGCAACACTTGGCTCCTAAGTAGAGACATGACAGAACCAAAGGTAAGTTTGAAAAGAGTAGCTTTCTTATACCTGCTGTGGGTGATAAGTTTTGCAGCTGAAGCCAACCATTCTAAGGGTGGTAAGTTTTCATAGGCAAATGCTATGTGGCTGTCCATTTACATAGGGTATGAAGGGACATGCTCTCTGATGAATATTACCTACCAACAGAGCATGAGAACATACTGAGAATGGCTGACCCACTAGAGAATATACTGCAGTCTCTCAAAAAGATGTAGATGAAAATTGTAAGGAAGCATCAGCAGTTGTTTTTTTGTTTTTTTGTTTTATATGACTGGAGGGCCATAAGCAAAAGAGTATGGCTGGATCTTCACTAAGTAGCTCTTCCTGGGACCCAAAGCCTTCTAGCCCATAAAAAGAATTGAACAATGAGGAAGGAAACAATAAGATAGAAACAGCAGTGGGAGAACTGGGTGTGAGAGAGGAGGTGTATGGTGTCTAATTCATTGCCCCAGCTAGAACTGTGTCTACCAGAGGAGAGAGTTAGGAAGGGAGATAGGAAGCAAGGACCTAGACACTGGCATGAAGTGTTTGTGATGTAAGAGACACAGTTGGGGCAGGAGGGCTGTTCATGATCCTTTTGAGGCAGGGGAGGACCTGCCTAGTCTCAGTAGCATATATTCACATGTAATTTGCCTTTGTAGAATGCCAAAGCAATCAAGAGCAGATTAGGAAAGGGGAAAGGAACACTCAGGTGATGGGTGCTTATCTGGGTCATTAATAGCAAATATCATAGGATGTGTGTTAATCCAGAGTTTCTGGTTAGAGGCAAAACAATATGCTATGATGATGAGCTTCTGGGAGACTTTAAAGGTGGAATAATAGTTCATAAAGGGGTGCAGGTGATCTCCCATTATGCTGCTGCTGTGGAAGGAGAGCTCCTGGGGTGGGAACACGGAAGTGCCTCCTGCTGCTTCTTTCATGGAGTGGCCAAGGTTGTCTGTAGGTGAGAACTCTACAAAGACATGGGAGGCCCCATGCCGAATTGTAGATTTACTGCTCCCCTACCTAAGCACATACCATTTGGTCTTGAGTAGATGCTGAATCAAGATGTCCCTGGGTTCCTGGTAGCCTCAAAGAGCATCAAGGGCAATGAATATCAGTGGGTGAACATGGCAATAGAGCAGTACAGGTGTTTGAGATTAAGTTCATCCTAGGAAGAAGCAATTATCTCCCCGACCCCCATCTCCTACAGTATGCTGTGTACACTCCTTCCCAATTATTGAGATAGTCATTGCCCCCACACTCCAGACCAAAGCCCTCTCTGCAGCCAAGTATAGGCAATGGAAAGGCAGTGCCTGAGAAGAGCCTGTCAGACTCTAGAAGGAATAGCCTATGTAGCAGGTGAGGCTAAAACCCATCTCCCTTTAGCCCCAGGCCTCCGAGCAAGACAAGCTAGCCAGATATTCCCAGAAAGAAAGAAAGTGATGGCTCAGGAGAAAACAGGATAGCTCATGGAGAACTGCTGTGAGTTATACAGTGCTAGTTAAAGAAGGCACCATGTTTCATCCATGCTGCTGTACAATCTCATTGCCTCTTTTTCTTATGTTGTTATGCATGCGTGTTTGTGTATGGTGATGCACATGCCACAGGTGGAAGTCAGAGAACAATTTGCATGAGTCAATTTCTTCTTTCCACCATGTGGGTCTTTGGGAATTGAATGCAAGTCAGCAAGCTTGGTAGCAAGCATCTTTACCCACTGAGCCACCTCTCAGCCCCCATGATTTACTCTGGAGACAACTGATAGACGCAAAGTGATCTTTTCATTAGACCTGGCACATATGGTCCTTCAGAGATCTTCCCCACTCTTTGTCAAAGGTTTCTTTCTGCGACACTGACCTGTGAGTTTCTTACAGATTTACAAAGGTATCTGAAATATTTACAAGCACTCCTAAATGAACAAGGGTGGACCACCAGTCCCACCCAGGGTGTGAGGACCAGGCAGAACTGTAAAATTCTTGTGAGTAGTATGTCAGATGACATGCATGTGATATCTGGAAAGATTACTGAGTAACTCCTACAATAACCTGTGCCTGCATATATACAGAACAGTTACATGTGTCTTCCCATGGTACTGGAATTTTCATTTTTCAGTTTGTTCAAGTTGCCTGTCTTTGTATCACTCGATTAAAAGTAGTTCATATGGAATTGGGACATGAAATCTCTAGACATTTTAGAGCAAGATAAGATCCTTACAGAATGAGCTAAATTACCCACATGTTCCAATACCCCAGTGTCTGTTTATGTTGGAATTCACTAGACACTCGGAGGGCTAAATCTGAGAACCTAGGCAGAAACAACCTGAGCGAACAGACTCGGTAGCCTTTTGGTCCCAGTAATGAAAAGGGGAGGAGGTTTCACACTTATCTCTAAAATGCCAATTGCTAGCTGCACATAAAGATTGCAAGAGTTGAAATTCACCACCAGTTCCACTCAATGAAGAGCTAGGCTGAAGGGCTTCTGGCTAACACTTTTACTATGGTGACATTGAACTGAAATTCGCAAGAATGTCATGAATCACTACATCAACAAAGCATGCCATCCTTCAATCTCTGTCACCAATTCCATGCAGATTATGCTAAGACCAATGTCTTTTCAATCCAGTGTGCCTCCCACAGGAATTTAGTTAGCAACCAAACCAGACAAGATACTGGAAGAATTGATGAACATCCCTGCAGATGCTTGGTATACCAATGGTATAAGCAAGGGTTCCAGACAAGAATGGGCAGTTGTATCAATAAAAATGTGGATTGAGGAAGGAGAATAGTAAACAGTGAGCTAAGGGCAATATGGAAAGCTGCACATCATGAGACTTGGCCTGTGACAATCTGTACTGAGCCTTGGGCTATATTCAGAGGCTTGACTTTATGGGTGGCCCAATGGGAAAAGAGGTCTGGTAAGTGCTGAGTTGGCCACTGTGGAGACAACAGATGTGGAAGAAAATCTGTAACAGAGTCCAATAGGAATGGGAGCCACTGGTAGTTTTCCATGTGGCAACCCATAGCCATGAAGTCCTCATAGACACCAAGAAGTAGTTCCTTACTAAAATATGGGCCATCTGCTCACAAGTACCCTTGGAAACTTCTCACTGGGTTCAAATAATGTCTGGCCACAGGGGAGGGAGGCAACACAGACTGGAAAATAGCTAAGGTTCCTGGCATTCCAGTGAAGTGTTCTGACATTTTGTATGCTGTCCAATTGTGTAAGGGCTGTTCTCAATTATAGCCACAGAGGAGAGTTTCTATGTCAGAGCAAATACATAAATCTACCTGTCCTTTACAAGACTGACAGGTAGATTACAGAGGACCTATACCTGGAAGTGATGGATCCAACTAGGCCCACACCCATGTGAAGACTGCCATAGGTCCCAGGCAAGCATTTTCCTGCAAGCAACTAGTAATGTTACTATCAAGAGCCTCATCCAACTTGGTGTTATGTATGAATACTCTGAAGAATAGACAATGACAAGGGCAGTCATTTCACAAACATTGGTGTGCAGAATTGGACTGAGGATATGCAGGTGCAATGGTATGTCTACTTTGCAACCTTATAGGAACTGAGTTAGTTGAAATAATGGCTTAGTTGAAAACTGAATATCTAAAACAAAGAACAAATAATTTGAACTAATATATAACATAGGGTGGAGAAGACAATCCCAGAAATCACAGGGAATTAAATGAAAACCTCAGTGCTGGAGATAGTTTAAAAGTAGTTGGCCATGAAGAGCCCTGCGGCATCCCTGATAACTCTGGCACTACCTACTGCTCTGGCTACACCTTGTGTCTACTGGACATGAAAAATCAAATGGGAAGTAATCCGAAAGCATTCATATTGATGGAAGGTCCTATGTAATTCTCTACTGGGGGAGAATGGTCACCAATGTGTTAACATTATTAGCATCCCAGACAAGATGTGCTTTATGGTACAAGAGTGGCATGACATATAGACAATAAACTGCTTTTCTATTTGGTTTAACACCCACTCCACAATGGAAGTGCCCATATTTGGTGCTATAAGACATAAAAAAGAAAAAAACTGTGGCTAAGGAAGCAATTGACCCTTATGGACAAGCTGTTGTTAAATAGAGATGATGGACCTGTCAGATTGTTTTCACAGTATTTATGTTTATGCTATAGATAATTGCTATTGTTGTTCTTTGTCAGGGAAGCTTATTTTTGCAGTTGACAGTGGTCAAGCTGGAGAGTCATCACTGGTTACCATGTTGAAAATAAGTGATTGTTGCTGTGGCATTGTGGTCCAATGTTCAGCCATAAATAGAAGAAAATAAAGACATCTGCATCACCCCCCTCCAAGTCTCAGGAACATCATGAAAAAGGAATGGATGGGTGCTGGGAAAGGCTGTCTTGGCATAGCAGGATCATTAGCACCTTAATCAGAACAACCCTAATTGCCCTCGGGGGACACTTAACAAGATAGGTTCCCGTGATATGCTCTCAAGGAATAGAGGGTCATAAGACCCTCATCTGAGTTTCCAACCACTCCCTTCTGACAACGCCTTGCCACTAGCTTTATTTAATCCTGCCCAGTAGTGCTAGAATGTATAAGGGGTTGAAGGTTATCTAAAGGGAAGACCCCACGTATTCAGCATTAAGGAGATTATCAACCATGTTGGGGGTAGAATTTTTTTTATAACATTTCTCTATTAATTCAAGTTTCATCTCAGTCTCAGCCCTCCACATCCTCCCCTGCCAATCTCACCCTACTACCCTCTACTCCCTCTCCCATCTATCCTTCTCGTCCAGCGTGGGGGGCCCCACATATCAGCTCCCCTTACTTTATCAGTCACATGAGGGATAAGAGCTTCCTCTTTCTCTGGAGCACAACATGGCAGCTCAGCTAAGGTAAAATGTCCCACTAAAAGTCCATCACTAAGACTGTGCCCCTCTCCACTTGCTAAGGAATCTGCATGATGACAAAGTTGCCTATCATCTATATTTGTATAGGGGGAACTAGGTTTAGTCTAAGCTCTTTTCTTCTTTTTATGGTTAACATTCCAGTCTCTGTAAGCCTCTACGGACCTAGGTTGGGCTGTTCTGTTGATCTTCATGTATTGATCTTGACCCCTCTGGGCCTCTCTATTCCTCCTCCCTCTCTTATATAGGGCTCCCAGAGCTCCACCTGATGTTTAACTGTGTGTCTCAGCCTTTCCTTTGTTCTGCTGCTGTGTGGAATATCTCCTAGAATAGATCTGCTAGGTTCTTGTTCCTTTGGGTCTGTGGGTTATAGGATCATTATCCTGTATTATATGTCTAAAATCCAGTTATGAATCAATACATGCCATGTGTGTATTTCTGGGTCTGGGTTAGCTCACTCAGGATGAGCTTTTCTAGTTCCATTCATTTGGTTACAAATTGCATGCTTTCTTTGTTTCTGATAACTAGGTATTCCATTGTGTAAATGTAGTACAGGTTTTTTGTTTGCTTGTTTGTTTTTATCCATTCTTCGGTTGAAGGGCATTTGGTTGTTTCCAGTTTCTAGCCATTACGAATAATGCTGCTATGAGACGATGCCCTTGCATTGGCAGTTTGGTGAAGAATCTTTTGGACATATGCCCAGGAGTGGTATGGCTGGGTCTTGAGGTAGAACTAACTATTCCCAGTTTTCTGAGATATCGCCAGACTGATTTCCAAAGTGGTTGTACAAGTTTGCATTCCCATCAGCAATGGAGGAGTGTTCCCTTTTCTCCACATCCTTGACAGCATAGGCTGTCATTTGAGTTTTTGATTTTAGCCATTCTCATGAATGTAAGATGGAATCTCAGACTCATTTTGAGTTGCATTTCCCTGATGACTAAAGACGTTGAGTATTTCTTCAAGTGTCTCTCAGCCTTTAGAGATTCTTCCTTTGTGAAATCTCAGTTTAGCTCTGAACTCCATTTTTTGATTGGATTATTTGGTTTCTTGGTGTTTAATTTCTTGAGTTCTTTATAAATTTTGGATATTAGCCCTCTGTCAGATGTGGAGTTGGTGAAGATCTTTTCCCAATCTGTAGGCTGCCATTTTGTTCTAATGAGTGTCCTTTGCCTTACAGAAGCTTTTCCGTTTCATAAGGTTCCATTTATTGATTGTTGGTCTTAGAGCCTGAGCTATTGGTGTTCTGTTCAGGAAGTTGTCACCTGTGCCAATGAGTTTAAGGCTTTTTCCCACTTTCTCTTCTATTAGATTTAGTGTGTCCAGATTAATGATTAGGTCTTTGATCCACTTGGACTTCAGTTTTGTAAAAGGTAATATATATGAGTCTATTTGCATCCTTCTACATGTTGACATCCAGTTTGAACAGCACCATTTGTTGAAAATGCTGTCCTTTTTTCATTGTATGGTTTTGGCTTCTTTGTCAAAATTAAGTGACCATAGGTGTGTGGGTTTATTTCTGGGTCTTTGATTCAATTCCATTGATCCACTGGTCTGTTTCTATGCTAGTTCCATGCTGTTTTTATTACTATTGCTCTGTAGTATAGCTTGAAGTCAGGGATGGTGATAACTTCAGATGTTTTTGTTTTGTTTTGTTTTGTTTTTTATTGTATGGGATTGGTTTAGCTATTCTGGGTTTTTTGTTTTTTCATTTGACGTTGAGAATTGTTTTTTCAAGTTCTGCAAAAAATTGTTTTGGTATTTTGATAGGGATTGCATTGAATCTGTATATTGTTTTTGGTAGGATGACCATTTTTATTTTGTTGATCTTATCTATCCATGAACATGGGAGATCTTTCCATCTTCTGATGTCCTCTTCAATTTATTTCTTCAAGGGCTTAAAGTTCTTGTCATACAGGTCTTTCACTTCTTTGTTTAGAATTGAGGTAGAAATTTTTAACAATGCAGCTATTGGGAGATCACTCACACTCCTACAAGTAAGCCCAATAAACTCTTTCGCTAATCAAACTAGACTTGTACGGAACCATTTCTTTGGTCTGTGGCTGGAACCCTATCTGAGATGAAGAGACATTTGTTCAGTCCTCCCAAGAAAAAGTAACACTCTACCCTGAAACAGTAGTCACCTCAGGAGAACCATCATATCCCTTCAAGCAATAATAAAAAGTTCTCAAGATCATCTAACAGAACCAGGACTTCAACAGTGAACAACCAAACCACACCATGTTGAAGCCTGCTCAATTATGCATTCATCTTCCCCAAATTCTTTCTATATTCAATCTAAAATCTTGGTCAGTACCCTGAAGATGGATTTGTAACTTGAGAAAACAAGATAACACACCAGTTAAATCTTCCTCTGACTTCCACCATAACTCTTCTCTGGATTTGCAGAGTTGGGATAGAGCCACACTCAACATTTTACAGCTAGCAGAGCTAGAATTTTCCCCCTAAAATGCTAATACTTAATCATGTCAATCAAGCATCATCTCTTGCCATATCTACACACACTACATAGACTGTCCAGTAGAATTTTCTGGCTTAATAAAATATTCTATACTTACATTATTGTATAAAATGAGCACTGTCAGTCATAATATTCCTAGGGCAGTATCTCCTCAATAATATCCAACTTTAGTGAAAAACAGATGAAGATCTTTATATCAGTGTCTTGATTTCTTTTTCTGTTGCTGTTACCCTAGCAAAAGCAACTTAAGGAAAAGGTTGTCCATTTTAACTCATAGTTAAATACACAACCCCACACAGCAAGAAAAGTCAAGGCAGCAGGAACATGAAGCAGGTGGTCACATTATGTCCCGAGTCAGAAGAGATCAATGGAGGTATACATGCTAGTGGGCTGGCTTTCTACATCTATAGAGTCCACAACCCAACCAATGAATGGTGCCACTCACAGTGGGCAGGTCTCCCCACTTCAACTAATGCAATGAAGATAGTCTTTAGTGGGCATGACCAGAGGCCCCATCTCCCAGGTCTCCCTGGCTCCCAGAGCACTCTATATTCTGTCAACCTGACAATAGCAACTGCACCTACAAGAAAATTTTCAACCTTGAGGAAATTTTCCACCTGTAGACTTGTAAGCTCAACACTAGTTCATTTCTGCCTGTGTGCACATCTCCCCAGAATCACATAGGCTCATACTTCATTCGACATGGATAGGAATTCAGCTAACAGTTCCACATTCTTATCTGGTTTCCAAGAAGGTATGTCTTGGACTTTCTGTTCCAAGACTTAGGCTAGACCAATGTTACCTTTGCCCAATGTCTAGAGGCAGTGTAGACTGCCTGGACCCACTGTCTTGGGACCCTAGCTTCTTCATTTACAAAAATGAGAAGAATCATCATACCTTTGAAGTTGTCCCTGTGTAAGTTCACTTTGCCAACATCCAGGCTTCATTTCAAGACCACCTTAAAGAGCATTGTGTCTCCTACATGAAACACACCTCCATTCCTGATGTGAGCTACACTGGAAACAACAACAACAACAAAAAAACAACTTAGGTCTAGGACCAAAATGTGACTCTTGCTCTCTACAGCATAGCTTTATGATATTTGTAAAGTCTCTGACTTTGTCTTAATCAATGGTAATTAATACGGACTTTCTTAATGCAGTAGGAGATACATAGTAAGTAGTGAATAGACATTAGAGCCATTGATACGGTTAAGAGCTGTAGTCTTCCTTCCTTACTAAACAAAATCCTGTCTTTCCTCTAGCTTACATTGAATACCTAAGAAATATAAGATAATGTTTAGAGCACCATTTTACTGCCAATTTTAAGGAATCATTCTCTACTTGGAAGAGAAATCGTGTTGACTTGTGCTTACTAATCACAGGCTGACAGGAACGTGCAGTACACTGCCAATACCCGAGAGATTTACCTCTAGTTACCCCACTCAGAAGCAGGGCACTTCTTCACTTGCCGCAGCTACTCCCCAAGGGACCTGAAATTCAGTTCACACAGCTCCTAGCCTGCATCCTTCTCACTATTCTCCATGCAAACCTGACTGACTTACAAATATTTCCTCAATGGAAAAATAGCATTTACAGAGCAGAAAGAAGCAACTTGAGAATGGCTGACTATTTGTTCTGCCAAGAAGCTACGGGTCAGTGCCTTGATTCCTGTAATCTGAAATTGTAAGTCATGAGTAGTCTCAACATTTAGTTCTTATTCTGGATCCAATTTGGTGTTAGCCTCAAGAATGAGCTCTGGGTCATATCAACAGAGCAGAAGAGAGTGGAACCTATTGGATTATGGATGCTAGAATATGGCAGAGAAAGCATAGGGTCCCAAAGACGAGAGCTGGAACCTCCTCTCCTCCACAATGTTCATAGAACTCTCTCCCAATACTCTAAAATGTCCAACAGAGGGTAGGAATACCCACAGCTGAGATCTTGCTTATCCATCACGATTTTTCCAAATGTTTCATTCCCCCAAAGGAAGAAGATGTCGATGAGCAGGAACCTGCATATTCCCACAAGATGAGCCTTACTTATCTGGCAGGACCCAGAACCCCAAGGTACATTAAGTCTCCCAGAGAACAAGCACAGTCAGTTCTCATGAGTGGAAGATGATGAGGTCACCACAGAGGGGGATGGCAGCCTCTGTACCTAGCATAGACTTATCCATGGAAACCTGGGCTGCATCCAGAACAAAGGTGCTAATGAGCTTCATCCCAGGTCTGAGCAACACATTCCCTATGCTGCTGCCTACTGATGGATACTCTCGGGTAGCTTTTTCATGCACACTCTCCCTGGCTGCAATCCTTCGTTGTTTCTTGAAATTGTAAGTCATGTTTCTTGTCTCACCTGTAAAAACTCACACTGATAACTGTATCAATGCTCCGAGTTCTGCTCACAAACTTGACTTACGAGATTGCCTACGTTCCCTGTCAGGTTTTTGTCAGCATTCAAGTTAGTAAGTTTATCCCTCACAGATCTTAGATAACTGACCTTGTAGCGACAGCAGACCCCACTAGATTAAAGCCTATAGCCAAGATTTTTTGTCTCCACTGAATTTAGATGAGGAAAAAAAAGCATTAATTAAATCATTTTCAACCAGTGGTTTTAAGACTTTGTGGTAGATTTAAAAAAAAAAATAAAAACATTAATTAAATCATTTTCCAACCAATACTTTTAGGACTTTGTGGTAGATTTAGTGCTCTGGGAAATGAGAGGCTAACATAGCAACAGGTCAGGCCAAAGGAGGACTATCCCTAAGGATGGACTCCTGCCCACTCACACTGCCAAGAGTGTTAGCACACACATCTTCACCTTCATCTCCCAAGACACCTATCTTAGTACTGACCCTCAGTGCTTCTGGCTGAGATTTGATTGCCCTAGGCTTTCTGAGAACAGCAATCAGAAAAAAAGAAAGAACAATTTGTCCAGTAGTTTGATGGCAGACCAGGGTTTTCGCCTTTGGCAATGTTCTTCAGCAGTTGAGAGATTTAAAGATCTTTCAACCCCAGTGTACTTTTCTGACTTTCTCACTTTCTCAGAACCCTCCTCTCAGCATTTTGCCCTCAAGTTTTACCACTGTTCTCGTTAAGGTCACCCATGTCCTCATGCTAAATAAATCTCTATTCTCTCTATTCTCACCCTCCCTTACCACACCCTCCTTCCTCATTCCTTGCAGTTTGTGAGCTCTGTTGTCTTCATTTGTCACTTTGGGCCAACGTTTTCATCTCCTTTAACGCCTGATGCTTTTATGTCATTATGCTCTTGTTCTCCACCACTAATTTTTGTCCTTCAATGTCTATCTTTTTATTCCCTTTATATGTCCTCAGTCATCATTTCTGATCACCCAGAGCTCCCCAGAGAAACCTCGACTCTCAGCCAGGCATAGCTTCGCACACTAACAGAGTCCTCCCTCCTCTGGAAAGAGAGATACCACTCCAGGTCTACACACGTGTAGGAAAGAGCAAATGCCTCTGTGTTTGGTGATCGATGACCCTACCCTTATAATGCTATCTCCTGTTTGACTTCATAATGAAATTCAAAGCAGGACTTACTTGAAATTCACTCTCTGTCCTTTAGGAATCTCTTTGATGAACTAAATACTGATCTTCTATCAATGTCCCTTCCAAACATTTTCCTTCATCTCTTTCTTGCTCTTGTTAGCACTGAATTTTAATGACATCTACTTGGGCTGACCATGTGCCCTCCACATAGAACTCGCTACTTTTCTTTCAGTTATCCTCTCTGCCTCCAGACTCATAAGTGCCTAAAACAGGCTCCTTATTCTTACTAATAGAGACATTAGCCATCAGTCAACTCATAACAGACTCACACAGAATGATACACTGTTATGAAGTATTTGACAGATACAGTTTGAAGACATAATGGCATAGCCTAACAATCTGGAAATCTGGAGAAAACAGTAAGAGTGAGATAATATATAAAGTGTAAGAAGCAGTTAGGTAGTTCCTAGAAACAGGAAAGAGATGTTTAATGGCCCTATAGTAGGAAGAACAATGATATGTTTGAAGATTAGAGGGATGAGGTACATAATTGGGCACCACAACAGGGGTTTGAAGATATCTAAGAAATAAAACAGAAGCCAAACCAAGTATGGTCTTGTTGGTCTTGCCAAGAACAGTCATTTCATTATAAAAATATAATACTAAATAAATCTTTATGATTGAAATTGACATCTACTTCAAACACATTGGGAGTTAGAGATGGAGTGTACAGGAATGGACTCTGGGAACTCAGACAAGAGACACAAAGGTCACTGCAATAAAAGGTGTCAATATTTGAGGCAACTATTACCAACCAGTAGAGTGAAAGTTTGCACTTTCCTCCTTCCCCTAGAAAGATTAAATGGTCTAGTGAAACATGAATCCAGATCTCTAACACTGAAACTAAAAAAGATGTCTCAGTGGCTAAGAGTACTTGCTGCTTTTGCTGAGGACCCAGGTTCAGTTCCCAGCACCCACATGGCAGCTTACGGCTGTCTGTAACTCCAGTTCCAGATGACCCAGTGCCCTCTTCTTCCCTCTACGGGTACTACAGGCATATTGTGCATGTGCAAACCTCCAGGCAAAATATGTGTACATGCAGATTTAAATATATAAATGAATAGATAGATCTCCAGCTTCAATGAGAGTTCTGTCTTTTCTTAGCAACTTATTTCACTCACACAGCAGACAGAATTCTTTTTCAAATCCACACTTAAATAACTACAAAATAATCATCAAATTAAAAGGCTACATAAATCTGTCATTGTTGACTTTGTTGATGTTGGAGCCTATACATGGGAAAGAAAAGCATATTTATGGAAACCATACCTGAATACCTGGAGAGGCTGGAAATGTGGTTCAGTGAGTAGAGCCCTTACCTAGCATGCACAAAGCTGGCTTAATCCCCAACACTACATAATACCAGATTTGGTGGCACAAGCCTTAATACTAGCACTCAGAGATGGAAACACAAGAATCATAAATTCAGTGTCATAGCAAGTTCAAAGCCAGCCTAGGCTACATGAGACCTAGTACAACCCAGATGTCCCTCAACCAAGGAATGGATTTAAAAAAAAAAAAACTGTGGTACATTACACAATGGAATACTACTCAGCCATCAGAAACAAGGAAATCATGCAATTTGTAGCCAAATGGATGAAACTAGAGAAGCTCATCCTGAGTGAGCTAACCCAGACTCAGAAGGATGCACATGGCATCTATTCACTTATAACTGGATTTTAGCCATATAGTACAGGATAACTATGCTACAACCAATGCACCAAAGGGAACAGGAACATAGACTTTGTTTCCTGTCAATGAGACACTTTGCCCTAGTGGTGCTGCCTTGTAGGCCCCCAGTGTATGAGGAGGCTCTTGGCCCTCATATGACTGCTGAACTGGGTTGGGGGACTTTTATGTAGGGACACTCCACTCCAGAGGAGTGGGATGGAAGGGATAGGGGGTAGAGGGTAGGAGGGCAGGACTGGGAGGGGTGGAAAGAGGGTACAGTGATGGAGATGTAACCTGAAGTAATAAACATTAAAAAAAAAATCTGGAAACAATTCTGTTCTCATAAAATGTAAAAAGAACAACAATGTTAGTGGTATCCATGATGCCCCACCTGAAAGAGAAATTTAGGGGGTGCAGCCAACCTTGGCTGAGAATCCAAATACAGAGGGTGGTACAGTCAGTTCACTCAGGGCCATGGACCACCAGCCCCTGGCTGCTCACAACCTCATAATCGCATGTTGGTTCATACAGTCACAGGGAGCAAGCAGCAAAGTCAGAAGGGTTAAGTGACCGCTGCCTGCATGTTTGTCGGCCTTATAGCAGACTCAGGAGATGCCGACTGGCACTCTGCTGCAGCTCTCAGCTTAAAGAGAAACTAGCTCTGCTTCATGAGGCACAAGTTGCCCCATTGTGCTTTAATCCCTGCAGAACATTATCCTTGACTCTGCAAACATATGTAACAACAGAGCCCCCACACCCACCATCTTCCCTGCCCTCCCCGCTATACATCTGCAAACCTCCACTATGCACAAATGCAAAACAGCCGCCAATCATTCTTTAGGGACTTGTAGGGCAACCAGCCAATTGGCTGCCCTCGGGTTATTCACACTGCAGTAGGAAACAAATTTCTTGCTGCAATTATCCTTAAATTTCTACTGTTTACCCCCCTTCCCCAAATAAAGTAATTGTTGCTGCGAAATACCCTTTCCCACACTGTCCAGCACACATCTGTAAATTCCAAGAATGGGGGTGAACTCGATGCCAGTTGGCTTTGGGGGAAGGAATGGCAATGGGCCAACTGGAAGCCAGTTTATTATTCATGGTGGAATTGAACTTGAACTTTTCATTACAAATACCCTTGCATGCTTCGTTGCTTACCAACTTGTAAGAACACAAGTTGGATCTCTATTGGTAATAATCCCACACTTACAATGGACTGTGCCCTAGTATGGAGAGACTGGAAAGACAAGAAAAGACCCGAAGTATTTACTAAATGCTTGCTAAATGCCAACCTGTGTGTCTAGTGTTGCCAATCACCCATGGGAATTATTTTATTATTAAAGGATTTACAGAAGTGGGTAAAATAGGTTTCTTCATCACTCTAGACTATGTGACCTGTAAATAGATATTTGACTCTAAATAGCCTTCCTATTTCTCTTCACTGATCTTTCATGATAAATAAAGATGTGTAGTATTCTCTGAGAGTACTTTCCACAGCAGCACATTTTCAAAATGCTTAGGCTTTTGCCTGTGAATAAACTTCTTTTTCCCTGCCTGGGGTATCTCTCTCTTGCTCCTTTGGCTGTAAACTAATCTAATCTAAACTAAAGTAAAATAAAATATAAATCTTTGAAGACATAACTCAAGTGGGAGAGGTGATACCTTAAGACTATAACAAAGAAACTCACAGATAACCAAATGAATGAATTCAGAGTTGCAAGGTTAGAGTTGGCAAGGTCCCAAGAAAGCATATTTTCAATATGTCTTTAGACATTGTAATATTTGACTCATGAACTGTCTCTTTCTGTCTCTTTCCTGACTGTAGTTCCTTCAGGGTCCAACATAAATAGTAAGTAGACTCGTAACTACTCTTGGGAACCAGAGCTCATCATGATGCTTACAGTTCTCAGTCTTGTTTAGTGTTTACAGGAATATGTAATGGATTCCTGGTCTTCAGGGACTCTCCTTGGGTCTGGCACCCTACTGGGTGATCAGATATGCCTGAGAAACTAGACTGTTCACCACATATACCTGTCAATTTAACAAGGCCATGGACAGGCTAATGGTGGAAGGTTTTGTGAACAACAACACATAAAATAACTATCAGATAACGTGCCGCACTTTTGATGCTAGTGATAGATGGATCTGTCTCCCCCATACACATCCAATACAACTGTCTATACATGCTTCTCTAAGGCTGTTAGTCTTCTTTATCACTTGGAAAAGTCCCTAGAATATAAATAGACTCCATCAATGTTTCTTGAGAAGACTGAAAAATTAAAAGTGGATCATGTCACTCCCGTGTTTAAATGATTACATTAGTGACTTTTCATTATATCTGTTTTGGGAGCAGGGGAGCTAGGTCTATAGTTCAAGCAGTGTACTACTTGAATAGCATGTATAAAGCCCTGGATTTAATCTCCAACACCAGAGAAGTCACTTGTGGTGGCATGAACCTCTAATCAAAGCACTAGGGAGGTAGAGGCAGGAAGATTAGAAGATTAAAGTCATTCTCAACTATATAAGAAATTTAAGGCCAGTCCGGGCTACATGAGACCCTGTTTCAATAATAATAATAATAATAGTGAATTAATGTTTCAAGATATTTAATCACATTGCGAACCCCAACATTGTGAACTGGAAAAACCTGTTTCTTGTGATGTGACTCAGTTCTAGCACACACCTTTAACACAAGAGTTTTCTGTAAACAAGAGGTAAACAAAGTCAACCATAGGTCAAGAGGTAGAGCATGCAACAAGTTGACAGGGAGTGAACATAAGAAAACACAGGAAGTAGAAAGGAGGGACATTGAGTCAAAGAGTATTTAAGACAGCATGAAGAAGGAGAAAGGGTCTTTTCCATCTGGGACATCAGTGGAGCAGGAAGGTCAGCTGGGTGCTTTCTCTGCCTCTCCGAGCTAGCAGATTTTCATCCCAGCATCTGGCTCCTGAGTATTCGTTGGTAAAATTGAATGACTGGGGTTTTGTTTTTTAAAAACAACAAATTAAACTTGAGAACAGACAATAGGCTACAGATCTAACTATAGAGGAAACCAACAGGATCACAAGACTTGATTTGATTGAAAGTGATTGTTGACTGCCTCCAAATAAGTAAATAAGAAAGAAAGAAGGAAGGAAGGAAGGAAGGAAGGAAGGAAGGAAGGAAGGAAGGAAGAAAGAAAGAAAGAAAGAAAGAAAGAAAGAAAGAAAGAAAGAAAGAAAGAAAGAAAGGTAGAAAGAAAGAAAAAGAAAGAAAGAAAGAAAGAAAGAAAGAAAGAAAGAAAGAAAGAAAGAAAGAAAGAAAGAAAAGCCAACCTGGTAAGCAACCTATACTATGGCATGAACTGACACTAAAAAAAAAAAAGTTGAACAACCCTTTAAATTCCCTTTCTACAGTACTTTGACTGGAAATACTGAATGACTACAACAGCTGACCAGGAGAAACCAAAGCCAGCCTGTGTTAGGCAGAGCATGTGAGATAAAACAAAGCTGTGAGGAAAGAGAAAGTGAAATTAACATGAGTGAGGAGAAAACAGGAAAATATGTAAAAATCCAGGTGGAGAACATACTGGTTCATCTCCAGAAGCAGAAGGGGGTGAGAGAGTCATGCAAAGAAAACAGAAGAGAGAAAGTGCACTCTGTCGGCGACGCCACATGGCCCTCCTGGCTGCCTGGTCTCCTGATTGTTCTCCACTTGTGAACTAAAGGCATTATTGTCTAATAAATGAGTCTTTTCTTAAAGTAATTTAAGTAATTTTCTACTCCCTGGAACCTTGACAGCCCAATGAAAACAAATGTAAAACAGGAAATAATTTTCACCATGGAAAACACACTAGAAAAGGTGGATTTTTTTTCAGTTTTTTTTTTTTTTTTTTTAGGTTTTTCGAGACAGGGTTTCTCTGTGTATCCTTGACTGTCCTGGACTCGCTTTGTAGACCAGGCTGGCCTTGAACTCACAGAGATCCACCTGCCTCTGCCTCCCGAGTGCTGGGATTAAAGGCGTGCGCCACCACGCCCGGCCCTTTTTCAGTTTTTTTTAAACAATTTATTTAATTTCTAACAATCAGTCTTCCCCTTTAGCCCCAATATTATTTTATGGAGGCAATAAGGAAAGCAAAGGGAAGCCTGAGAATTAATGTATTTCTCATGACAATGTTCTGCTTAGTGTCTCTTTATGGGGGCAGAATATTTTGAACTATCTTCACTATTATATTGTCAAAATGCTGGCATTTGAGGTCAAAGTCCAACAGCTTCTCCAGACACATGATTCAATAAACTCCCATTGCATCAATGTACAAGTGTGTGCAAAGGATTCATAACTCACTACCCCCAAACATTAGAAACATCTATGAGTAGTTGCATCAACCCAACCTGTACAAGCACAGAAAGAAACAAGCTAATCTGGGGAGGAGATAACAGATCAAGGATGCAAGTTAAGTCTATCCTGGGAGTATTGTTTTTAAATTTTAAACCTGACTTTGATTAGAACATTAAAACCCTAAGAACTACTTACTCTGGCTTTTCCTTGTCAGATTTATGAAGTTCTTTCCTTTAAAAAAAAAGCATATATTGTTGAAAGATTGTAAAATTTAATAGCAAACAGGTTACACACTTAAGAATAGACTATGCACAATTAGCACTTGCATTCCTCCCACTCCTATAAATAATTCAGTTTCCTTCCCATGTCTGCAAATTTCATTAGACTGGGGAGGAGGAGGGGAGGAAAAGAAAAAAGAAAAGACTTCTGATTTTCCCTTATTGCAAATTTTAGATCCAATCACTCAATTAGGGTTTGTACAAAGGAGGAACTGAGACAGGGTGGTGTGTAAGTAAGGTTAAAATGAATACAGCTCTTGAGTCATAAGACACTAGCTTTGGCAAAAAGAAAAAAAGAAACCTTTGTACACATCGCCCTAGAATTCACCTGCTAAAATTTAAGTAATGAATAATATGATAAATAAATACTTGCTTACACCTGGGGGAGGAGAAAATGCACAGACACATGTGTCTATGTGTTTGTGTATAGACATGTGTATATGTCTGAGTCTGTGTGTCTGAATGTATGTGCATATGTGTCTGTGTACCTGAGTAAATATATGTATTTATAGTATATATATATAGTAAATATATATATTTATAAACATATATATGTGTGTGTGTGCGTGCATGTGTTTGTGTTGTGTGTCTATGTGTATGTGCCTATATTTGTATAAACATGTTTGTGTGTCTGTTTATCTGGTGTATATCCATATGTGTACATGTCTGTATGTCCATGTCTCTGTATGTCTGTGTATATTGGCCATTCCAACATTCAGTTTGCCTCATGGGTTTTTCCACAATAAATGTTAGTAATCTCAGGATTTTTGTTTCTCTGACATTTTTAAGTTTACATATGTTTTTATTTTTGTGTTCGTTCTTTGAGAATTTCATACAATGTGAAATTGTATGAGCTTCTTGCAGATCCAACTTCCTTATCTGTCTACCCAACACTGTGTCCTCTTTTTTTTTCTTAGCTGTCAAGTCCAATTTGTGATCCCCATATATTCTTGAATATGTGGTCTTCCACTATATCATAATCAGCTTACCAGAAGTTATACTCTTGAAGAAAACTTTCTTTCCTTTTTCAGCAACTATCAACTGCCAATAGTTTCTTGGATAGGGGTGAGACTTTGTACTCAACTTCCCTCTTTATGTTGAGATTTGTTCTTGTCTTGTGAGTATCGTCATAACTATTATGAATAAATATGTATTGTTGCCTTGTTGTATCTAAGTAAACACTGTAATCATTTACCACTTCTTCCGCAATGATCCTCGAGCCTTGGGAGGAGATAGTATGACGTAAATTTCCTATTTAAGGCTGATCATTCTATGGTCTCTAATTTTCTGCACCTTAACCAGTTAAGGGGTCGGTGTTGACTGCCATCTATTACAAACAAAAGCTTGTCTGATGAGAGTTGAATGGTACATTATTCTATGGGTATAATAATGTCATTAGAAATCAGTTTAATACTATGTATATTTAACATATTAATAGCATTAGGTTCTCCTCCTTGGGCCTGGTGTAGTCACAGGCTCTTGTCCTGATAATCCCCATCAGGTTTATCAGGTTTACAGAGTGAGATTTAAATCCAATTAGAAAGTAGTTGGTTACTGCCATGATACTCATGCCACTATTGCATTAGTGGGTTTGTCTTGCCAGGCTATTCAACATTGAATGCACCAGGTTCAAGATTCACATCTGAATCCTGGGTGAGACTGGTAGTTATTTTTCTCCTCCAGTAGAATTCATAGCACCTTCCAGTCACTATGAAAGCTGGCCAGTAGGGAGATGTAACTACTTTAAGATGACACTTTATTATTTCTTAGAAACCAAAGACAAATCTTAGCAGAATGTTTGGGTAAAATGATTTTCCAGAAATGGGGAGGTATGAAAATTCCCTTGGAGTCTCTTGTCTCCTCCTGCTCCCTGTCTCTCACTTCTTCTTAGAAAAAAGTATATGCCTAAACCTATTTAATAGTCCTGGGGTTTATATTCAGTTTTTGTAGGAGTCTGTTTGGGCCATGTAAATGGAAAAGTATCCTTTCCCATGACCTGTACATTTCCAAACACTCTTATATAAAAATTATTGGTTTACCATTACCTAGACTCCTACAACAATAGCAATCATTAAATCATAACAACTGCAGTAACCTGCACTGGACCTATGCAAGATTTATCCTTTAAACAGTCAATCATAGAAAAGGGAATGTCTCACAAAAACCTATCCTTTATCTCTGAACTGTGGGATATCAGTAGAGACTGTGAGATGAGGAATTACTGCCTTTTGTTTTGTAGCCACTGCTTGAGCCCACTAAGCTTCAAGGGATATCTCCAAACCCAGAGTCCCACAGACAGTTCTGCTAAAACTCAATGGGTCACAGACAAAAATGAATAGACATTAACATGACAAAGAAATTTTTTGAGAGTAGATGGGTAGACAGGAGTGGTAAGGATAAAGGATTGCCATGGATTACGAAGAGCAAGTAGGATGTTTCCATTTAATGTATTCAGAGATTCAATTTATAAAATAAAGTTTTGAAAATCAGTTGCCAAACAATGTGAATGAGTTTAATACAACCAAGCACATGTCTCAAAATGATGAGGATATGGATTCTATGTCCTGTGTATTGATCATAATGAAAAATTTTCAAAACACATTCAAACCACATGTCTCATGTCCTAGTACCCAGGATTACTGTTACCTCAGTAAGGATGAAGGCCATTCACTGCAGCAGGCAGGTGCCTGAAACTAACAGCAACATCCAGGACTGTCACTGAAAACATGTTTTAAAAGGAACTATGGCTGGGAATAGTACTAAATAATCCTGTCACTAAAACCCAATGTCTTGGACATTTGGACATATAGTATGGCCTTCACAGGTGTCTAAAATTAAATTAGTGCTCAAATTAAACTTATCTTTTTCTTTACATGTGCCCATGTGCGCAAGTGTGTGTGAAAGACAAATGGCAATTTTAAATACCATTCCTCAGGCACTATCAACTTGGTTTTCTAGCTAAGATCTCTCACTGGCCTAGGGTCCCCGGAGTAGGCCAGGTGGAGTGGCTCGCATGCTCTAAAGATAGGCCCATTTCTGCCTACCAGCCCTGAAGTTACAAGCCAGCATCACAACACTTGGCTTTGCTATGTGGGTTCTGGGGAGTAAATTTAGATCCTCATACTGCAAGAAAAGCACTTTTACTGACTAAGCCATCTCTTTAGCCCAAGTTTTCTTTGCTTTTCTTTTTTTAATTATCAAATGGCAAAATACTTTCAGAATGATCAAATTTAGCTTCAACTAGGATAACTGTAATATTTTTCCACAGTCCTATTTTTTTTTTTTTGGTAAAAAGAAAATACCTTTAAAATCCCAACAAACCCCTTCAGTGTTGATAATTCTTTCTCTTTTGCATGCATTTTGGTTAGTCACCCTCAACCCTTTTTGGAAGTAAAGCTGTATGTATAAAATGAGAAATCGCTTTCTTCCCCTAGAGACCTGTTTCTTTTGCAATCAACACACGATCAGGGGGGGGGCATTTTGCAAAACTCAACCAATGAGGAGGCAGCAGTGAAACTGTTGGGAACCTTCAGCTTTCTAAAGCACCTCCAGAGGCCATCCTGAAGCTGAGTACACTAGCCTGTGGGTACGTGTGTTTAAGACAGTAGCTAAACCGTTAAATTCTTTAGTGTTTCCAAATGCAGCGCAAACTTCGATCTCTTCTCCAAAAGAGTTGCATAATTAATAAATTTCATATCACTGGACCAATTCTTTGCTCTTTTTGCTTGCAAAAGTCAAAGTTTATTTTCCTGTTCTCCCTTTGAAGACTGACACTTGTGATAGATGGCGAATGACACTTCAGGAATTTGGACAGTCCACACCCTGCAAGCAGCTGTGGGCTGGCTACAGTTTGGTCTTTTGTGCACATCTAGTGCAGTACAGCCAATGGAAAGAAACAGTCACACTCAAGCATGCCACCAAACCAAAAGGACATTTGCATTGGCTGTCAGAGACACCCAAGACACATCCAATAGAGCTCAGTTCCATTTGCAGAAACATGAAAAACGATAGGACAGTGTTGACAAATGCCGCATCAAGCTTCTCTATAAATATTCTGTGTCTAACTTCACCTCCCTAATGCTTCTGCTCCAGTGGCCTAGAGTGCCCAACTGATCTTGGTACACCAGCATCCTTGCCAGTCACCCCCTGTGATCACATTACTGGTAGATAATAACATCATATAACACACTGCTGTGACACACCCTTTCCCATGACCTTGAACCTCTCACACATTTATCCCTACAATGTTCAGCTGAATCTTAAGGTTTTATTGTTGTTGTTGATGATGATGTTGTTGTTTTTGGTGGTGGTGGTGGTGGTTTGTTTAGTTTGTTGTTGCTGTTCCTGAAGTACTCAAATTGCAATAAAATATTCCAAGCCAGTGGTTACAGTTAAGAAATGAAACACCATCTTAAAGTCCCCAAACAGTGAGTGTAGTCCCAGAGTGGAGATCGTTTTGAGTGTTTTAAAATTCAAATTCCTCCACTCCAGCTGAGAGAAATCTGATTCAGCCTGTATGCAACAGAGTAGGTGCCTCACATGAGTCTGTTATTTACAGCCACAGACTGTGGTACAGACTCAGTGTTGACACTCTCAAATCACTTGACTGTTGCAAAAACAGTACTCTAGGCTACAAGTACTGTACTTCAATGACACTGCCCTGTTAATTATGTACTGATTCTATTGTCAGAGAAAGAAAAATACTCAATGGACCTGTAGAAGTAACTGACATAAATCCCAGTTCTCTTTTTTCATTTTTCATTTCTTCTTCTTTTTCTGTATTTTTTGTTGTTCTTCTCATTCTCATTATCCCTATCTTCCTTTAAAATTTCAAATGTCTCTCCGGAGCTTCACCATGAGATTGGATGGGCATTTCTGGTGTAGATGTCTAATCAAAAATGTGATAGCTTCCTTAGAGTCCCACCATTAGAAGATATATTCTCAAGAGCATGGAGATTCCTATCATGAGATCTCAGGATGGGCTGTGGTCACTGTTTATGGATTTTCCATTTTATCCCTCAGTCAGAGTCACTTGAATGCTGAGGAACTTCTTAAAATGCACAGACTTCTTATTGCCAATGGTCCTGGAAAAAATTTCCCCAAACAAGCAAACAGAAAAATTGCCCAGGGTAAAATTCATTCTCAAAACAGCCCAGTTTTCGCCCAAAGCAGTGCTCTAGACTGGTAATCACTGGGCAGCAGGCCAGCATTTACTGGGGGAAATAGAGACAGTTGGTTCATAAGGAGAAACTGAACTCAGACCATTCTGGTAAACTTCAGTCAGCTATACTCAACAGTATAGGAGAGAAGAATGAAAGATGAAGAGTGTTTTCAAAATAGATTACCACATGCATGTATAAGTAGATCAAAATTTAAATTTAGTAAGTATTTATACAATTACCCCAAGTTTCTATTTCAGGTGATACATGTCTGAAATCTTAGCACTTGGGGAGGAGTGAGTAGAGGCAGGCACATTGGGAGCTCAAGACCAGCCTCAGTTACATAGGCATTCAAGTCCAGTTAGGGTTACATGAGACCCACTTCCAGAAAACATAGCCCAAAAAGTTAACCAAGCATTAGACAATGCATAATATATAAGTCACAAAGAAAGGGGCATTTCCAATGTTTAGCCAAATTTAAAACTGGTTATTGAAAAAAGAAAGAATAGAACTTCTTGTTAAAAAAATAAAAAAGGTCAAATACCCTTTACGGTTATACTCACATTGTCTTTTTCTTCTCTCTCCTTTATATTTTCCATTCTCTAAAATAACCATTTGTCTCATGAGACAGAAACAGAACAACATACGTTTGTAGAGAAGAGTGGGGAGGAAGGAGAGGAAAGAAAAGAAGAAAATAAGAGAAGCGGAGAAGGAGAAGAAAGGGGAACAGAGGAAAAAGAAAGCGGGGGGGGGGAGGAAGAGAAAGGCAGAGAGGGAGAGAGGAGAGCAAAGGAGAGAAAAAGAAATAAAAATGAAGGTTAGAGAAAGAGATGAGAGGGAAGAGAAGAAAGGAGGAAGGAAGAAATTGGAAAGAAATAAAGAAAAAGAATGACGGAAAAGAGAGAAGAAGGGAGGAGGGAAGGAGAGGAAAGAGGAAGAGATGGAGAAAATTACCTTATGAAAATAAAAAAGAGAATGGTGAACAGAAGAGAGAGAGACAGAGAGGAGAATTGCCTTATAAAATGAGAAGGCACAGGTGAGATATCCCTCCATAACCCTGACACTACTGATTGCAACAAAGAGAAGTTGAATCTACAAGTTGTTTTGTCTCTGCAACACTGGACACTACTGTTTTTACTTTCCAGTAATATCTTAAACTGATTATTGACTCTGACATCACATGAACAAGGAAAGCAACAAGTGAAAAACTGTGGAGCCTGTAGATATACCAAATGCCTTGGAGTGACAAAAACAGACAAACAAACAAATGATAAACAAATACAGTGATTGATTGATTGAGTGATTGATGATTGGTTGATTGATTGAAAATCCTCCACAGAATGGATGTGGTTCTGCCAGTGGAAAGAAGCTTAGATTCAGGACTCTCAATCCCGGAATTCTATTGTTTTCCCTTTGAAGAAAGGAATCTGTGACTCAAAACAGGGTCTCCAGCCACAAAGCAATATTTGTAAATCTTCCATTGTTACAATGTCCCTTCAAAAGAAAACAAAGTTCTGTTCAGGAAGTTGTCACCTGTGCCAATAAGTTCGAGGCTTTTCCCCCACTTCCTCTTCTAGTAGATTTAGTGTGTCTGGCCTTATCTTAAGGTCTTTGATCCACTTGGACTTCAGTTTTGTACAGGGTGATAAGTGTGGGTCAATTTGCTTTCTTTTGCATGTCAACATCCAGTTGGACTAGCACCATTTGTTGAAGATGCTGTCCTTTTTCCATTGTATGGTTTTGGCTTCTTGGTCAAAAATTAAGTGACCAGTTACCTGCTTTTTAATGCCAAACCATGGAAATAGCCTATACCTCTACAAAAAAAAACCAAAAAAACAAAAAAAACTTTTAAGCTGCTATCAAGTTTGTGTAATCTCTGTAGCCACCTGCAGTCTAACATTCTAATCTGAAATTAAGGCCATTTTCTTTTCATGCCAGTAAGGTAAATTATAGTTTGAAAATTTTATATTGTATTTTTATTATATTTTTAAGCTTATTAACTCTTTTCTTAAAAAAGTATTATTTATTTCTAGAACATAGCCACTGTAAATAAATTAAATGTGACAGCTGTTCAACCTGGTTTTACAAACCTCCAAGAGTTGAAAAAACTTAGAGCTAAGGTAAAATAATGCATGGTGTTAGCCCATGCCTTTACCTCCAGCAGAGACAGGAGGATCACTATAGAGTTAGTTGTCTTATAAATTCTAGAGTTACAAGAAACAGGGTGGTGATGGTGCACACCCTTAGTCACATCATTGGGGAAGAACACACCCTTAATCCCAACACACTAGAGACAGAAACAGGCAGATCTGAGAGCTCAAGGCCACCTGATACAAAACAAGCTCTAAACAGAGAAAAACTTTGATCCAGGAGTGGAGGAGCACATCTTTAATCCCATCAGTTGGAAACCACATGTCTTTGACCCCAAAACTTAGAATGCAGAGACAGGCACATAGGATTTGGAAAGATTTAAGTTTAAAAGCTACTTACAAAAGGCAGGCTGCAATTCAAACAAATTGTCCTTTGAGATCTCAAAATATATACACTAAAGGTTTGTTTAGCTCCAAAATATCAAAATAATTTCTTCTTTAATC
>CAJQZJ010034084.1:155977-216661 GCA_907164525.1 Lophiomys imhausi | reverse complement strand
ACACACACACACACACACACACACACACACACACACACACACACACAATACCAAAAAAAGCTACAGGGAGATTTTCTTTATATAGCTGTAAGTCTGGAGGCAAGAGGCTGGTGCCAGGCTTCCTTTCCTTTGACACCTTTGCCTTACGTTTTGAGGCAGGGTCTCTCATTGAACCTACAGCTCACTGATTCAGTTAGAATGCCTGGCTAGTGAGTCCCAGGGATCCTCTTGTTCCTACCTCCTCAGAACTTGGATTACACAATTTCCTCCCTTTTACACACACACACACACACACACACACACACACACATTACTTATTTCCTGGGACTGTCCACCGAGAAGCCATCTCATTAGCAATGATGACTCCACAGAATAATTACAATGTCCAAATACTCATTGCCATTAAAAAGAACCAGAGATCCCTGTGAAAATGACTGTTTTCACATTTAGTTTTGATTTGGTTGGTATCTTGCCATAGGAGAAATGTCCTATAAAAGATGTAAATATCTTGTCAAATCTGTACATGTTGTTTTTATTTCTTCAAATGAGGGGATGAGATGAGAGTCATTCCCAAGCTTTTTCAGCTCTTTCTGAACTCAGCTGTTCTGGCCTAAACTCCTCTCCAAGCTGACTGGTTCAAACCGGCTTTCCTTGGCTTCTGACTGAATTGCTCTGAGTGGCCTCAAATTAATTCTGTTAATACATTTTAATCTTATAGCTTCTTATTCTATGGCTCATTCTGTCTTCATCTGTATCTGGTTTGTTCTCTCTGGAATCTGTCTCTGTAAAACTGTCCTGGTAAGAAACTCTTGGTAAAATCCATTTCTCAACTCTCCTTCTCTCTCCGTGTGCTCCACTTAAGTAGTCTCTCTTTCCTATCCTGTTCTTGTGAGAGTTGAGCATATACTATATCTGACTCATCTATCAAATCATTCTCTGATTTATCACCTTGTTGTCTCCTCAATTAGATGCCATATACAAACATGGTTGCTTCCTTCTCTAAACTAACCTTACCTTCATTGCTTGGGATTAAATGCTTACTAAGGGCATGTCTGTATTCCAACCAGCTCATACTGCAATCCAGAGTGTGTCTGCATTCCAGCTGGATCACATAGACCTAGAAGGTCTTTGGATGTGACCCCTTGCTAGAGCAGCCATGTTGCTATATTAAACTTCCTCTACACAAAGCATTCATGGAGCAACGTAAATAAACCTTTGCTGGTCAAAGTTCAAAGTGGGGACAAATTGTACAACTGTGATGGGTTGAAATGTATAAGGGGTGTCTGTTTCATTTAGCACTTTATGCTCACACATGTTGTATAATCTATAAAATCATAAAAACCACCCCCAAATGAGTAACATACCAACTTACCTATATAGTAGACTGCTTGCCAATACATTAGTTTGAAAACTTTTAACTGTGAATAGAAGAAACATTGATCCTGATAACCCTATAAAGTGTGTGCTACTGTATAGTACGTGGGAGAAATGCTAGACTTAGACTATACTAACTTAGAAACCCTAAGGAAAGGATAGATCTACAGTCATAATTACATCTGAAAGCATTATAAAATGAGAACGCAAGCCTCTTTCTGGGAGAAGCTAAACCCACTGTATTCATTTGCTTTTTAGCACTGTAATAAACACTATGATCAAAAGCAACTTGGGAAGGAAAATTTTATTTTGGGGTCACACTCCATCACTGGGGGAAGTCAGGCAGGAGCCTGGAGGCAGGACCTGAAGCAGAGGCCATGGAAGATCTCAACCTACTGGTTTTCTCCTCGTGGCTTGCTCAGCTTGCTTTCTTACACAACTCTCCAGGGTGACACCACACACAGTAGACTGAGCCCACCCACATCAATCACTAATCATAATAATTTTTAAAAAATACACATCTTGGTACTGGCATAGAAACAGAGCAGTGGATAAATGGAATCAAATTGAAGACCCAGAAATGAACCCACACACCTATGGTCACTTAATTTTTGACAAAGAAGCCAAACCCGTACAATGGAACAAGGACAGCATCTTCAACAAATGGTGCAGTCTAACTGGATGTCAACATGTAAAAGAATGAAATTAGACCCATACTTATCACCTTGCACAAAATTTAAGTCCAAGTGGATCAAATGGCATCTATTCATTTATAATTGGATTTTAGTCACATAGTACAGCATAACTATGCTACAGCCAATACACCAAAGGCAACAGGAACATAGATTTTTTTTACCTGTCCATGAGACACTTTGCCCTAGTGGTGCTGCCTTGTAGGCCCCCAGTGTATGAGGAGGCTCTTGGCCTTCATATGACTGCTAACCTGGGGCGGGGGACTAAATCTATTGGAAGAGAAAGTGGGGAAAACCCTAGAACTCATTGGCACAGGTGACAACTTCCTGAACAGATCACCAACAGCTCAAGATCTAAGACCAACAATCAATAAATGGGACCTCATGAAACTGAAAAGCTTCTGTAAGGCAAAATACACTGTCATTCGAACAATTTGGCAGCATACAGATTGGGAAAAGATCTTCACCAACCCCACATCTGACAGAAGGTTAATATCCAAAATTTACAAAGAATTCGAGAAATTAAATGCCAAGAAACCAAATAATCCAATAAAAAATGGGGAACAGTGCTCGCTTCGGCAGCACATATACTAAAATTGGAATGATACAGAGAAGATTAGCATGGCCCCTAAAAAAAAAAAATGGGGAACAGAGCAAAACAGAGGATTCACAAAGGGGGAATCTCTAATGGCTGACAGACACTTGAAGAAATGCTCAGCATCCTTAATCATCAGAGAAATGCTTCTCAAGACAACTCTGAGATTCCATCTCACACCTGTCAGAATGGCTAAGATAAAAAACTCAAATGACAGCACATGCTGGCGAGGGTGTGGAGAAAGGGGAACTCTCCTCCATTGCTGGTGGGAGTGCAAGCTTGTACAACCACTATAGAAATCAGTCTGATGATATCTTATAAAACTTAGAATAGCTCTACCTCAAGACCCAGCCATACCACTTCTGGGTATACATCCAAACGATTCCTCAGCGAATCACAAGGATGTTTCCTCATCTATGTTCATAGCAGCCTTATTTGTAATAGCTAGAAACTGGAAACAATCCAGATGTCCCTCAACCGAGGAATGGATAAAAAAAGCTGTGGTACATCTACACAATGGAATACTACTCAGCCATCAGAAACAAGGAAATCATGCAATGTCAGCCAAATGGATGGAACTAGAGAAGCTCATCCTGAGTGAGCTAACCCAGACTCAGAAGGATGCACATGGCATCTATTCACTTATAATCGGATTATAGTCATATAGTACAGGATAACTATACTACAACCAACGCACCAAAGGGAACATGAACATAGACTTTTTTACCTGTCCATGAGACACTTTGCCCTAGTGGTGCTGCCTTGTAGGCCCCCCAGTGTATGAGAAGGCTCTTGGCCCTCATATGACTGCTGAACTGGGGCGGGGGACTAATATGTAGAGACACTCCACTCCCGAGGAGTGGGTTGGAAGGGATAGGGTGTAGAGGGTGGAAGGGTGGGACTGGAAGGGGTGGAAAGAGGGTACTATGATGGAGATGTAACCTGAAGTAATAAATAAACATAAAAAATAAAATAATTAAAAACTTTTTAAAAATACATGTCTTTCCTACAGTTCAATCCCATCGAGGCATTTTTCTCAACTGACATTCTTTCCAGACAATAACCAGCCATATCCACTCACAAGTCATTTTTGTCTACCAATTAGCCAGCAAGTTTATCTGATTGAGCCTCTCTACTCAGCTCTCAATTTATAGAAAACTCAGAGAGCAGAGCCATGTAGGAATGGTGTACAAAATACAAACTCATAAAAACATTGGTTAAAGTAATTCCACGAGCAATTTCCAAGGAATGTGGAAAACAAGGTAGCAATTAACAGTTATTTTAGAGATTCAAGAAATAGTAATATATGATAGCTATTTAGATCACATTTTAAATAAACAGAAAAATAATACATTTATAACTTTCACAAGACAATTAAACACTGATATTTAAAAATATATAAAATATTCACCAGGACTGAGAACATAGGTAAATTCACTTATTTATATTTGTAAGTAATAATGTTATCCTGCTCCTTTCTAGCTTAATTGCCCATTTGTTTTTTCTTCTAAATCAAAGTTTGTTGAAAATCATTCTAAGGTAGTAGAATTATCACTTTTTGATTATATTCTTAATTTAGTCTTTAATAATTTAATGCATTTATATGAGATATTTTGATGTTATACACCTGCTACCCACTCTTACCACCCCCAACTGCTACTGAATTCCTTTCTAACAAGCGCCCCTCTTATTTCCATGTCTTTTTGTCTATGACACACTCAGTTTAATTAGGATCTGTAACATATCTTATCTGCCTGGGCCAATTCATTTGAATGTTTTGAATAACCTGGATATATCTTTCAGCAGGATTCCCTTACCGCATGGTGACATGGATAAGCCAGAAAAGTCTAGGCCTGTCTTAACCTCCCCAGATTACTTACAAAGATGTTCAAACACAATGAATTCTCAGAGACAATCACTTACCTAATACAAAATGATAAAATGGGTACATGGCCAGAGAAACCTTATCTGGGACTAAACACTAACTAAGGAAACCATTCATCCCCAGTTAGATACTGAGATTTGTTTCCTTCAAATATTTATTTTCTATGACCAGATGTCTTTTTCCTCTGCTGAATCAGAAGAAAAAAGATAAGGGGGAAGAGCAAAAAGAGGAAAAGGAGAAGGGAGAAGGACAAGGAGAAGAAAAGAGGAGGGAGAGGAAGGTGAAATTCAATAGGAAAAGAAAAAAACATCTTTTAATAATTCTCAAATGAAAAATATGAATAAAGTAATTAAAAATTTATCAACTGGAAAAAAAAGAACTACAATGTGACATCATGTTTCAGAAGCCTTCTAATCTTTGGTCCTTTTATCCCAAATATTTAAACTTCATTATAGAAGAATAATTCCAAAATCCAAGACTCTTCAAACAATGTGCCCTTAAAATTAGTAGATAATAGAGAATTTGAATGTAGAGTTTTTTTCTCTTTAAACTTTCCCTAAGCTTTGTATTCTTTCATGATGTACATTTTGAAACAATAATTTCTTTGGGAAATCTAATATTCTACTGAGATTAAAAAAAAAGAAAGAAAAACCTAATCTAACTTTCACTGTCAAGGACATGGAAGCCAGCACTTGTATTCTACAGAAGAGAAATAACTTTCCATATCCACAAGGAAGAATACAAGGGAAAGCTAGCTGTTATGAAAGAAATCCTAACAGAAAAGACAAAAGAGCAACTGAGGCTGTGTAGGAATGATAGAACAAGGTCAAACTGAATCTATTACAATAATTTTTGAGAAAATTCTAGAAAGCTGTTGATTGCATTAGAGAGGTGCATGTCCCTCCTGTTCAGTCGAAGGTCCCTCTAACACAAGTCCTGTCCTGTACCAGTCCCCATGCCACATCTTCACAATAGTGTGGTTAAGCTTCCAACTGGCCAGGTTTCATAATGGGATGAAAATTCTTCCACACTCTCTGTTTGGGAGGAAAAGTGAGAAACGCTAAATTTCTGTTCTCCTGACTCAGACCAAAGCCTGACTTTCTTCTCTCTCCCAGAAAACTCAAAATCTGGGGTAGTTTGAGGGTTAGGATCTGCCCTCAGATCTCAACCACAGTTCCTGAGGTAGCTCCCCAACTGGTCAAAATTTTCCCAGGACAGTTGGTGGTGGCATAACCCACCATTGCTTTCTCAAACCATCACTATGGTAAGTGTCTGCTGAGTCCCTGATGAGATTTCTATTGGCAGGGCGTTGCTCATTCAAAGCCCTGGGAAACTGTACAGCATTGCGTCATCCTTCTAACTGCATTTTCCGCAGCCATTTGCGGTTGTTGGAGATAAAGTCCATTTTTGTCCTCCTAGGTTGTGTTCTCAAGATTTCTTCAGAGCCCTCATCAATCCCACCTGTCAGCAAGGAACACTGTATTCCAATTCTTTGTTTTTCAAAAAGCAGCCAGAGAAGCAGTGGCTTTTGGTATCAACTGGGAAATGACTAGAACTGTGGAATACCAACCTAGACCTCAGACCTACTGTATTTTATGAGAAGCTCTAGGGAACTTTTTTGATGTTTTAAAATGTATTTATATGTATGTATGTATGTATGTATGTATGTATGTATGTATGTATGTATATATGTATGTATGTGTGTTTTTACTTGTTTGTTTGTTGAGGAATCATGCTATACCATGCTGGTTCTGGAGATTGAATTCAAATTACCAGGCTCTGCAGCAGGTGCCTTTCCACACTGAGTAATATCACCATTCCGAGGTGCTTCTTGTGCAGTGTTTATTGGAGAAGTTGGGGCTAGGAAGGCATTTCAGTCACTAAAATGCCTGCCTTGTAAGACTGATGACCTGATACTGATCCCCAGTACCCATGTAAAATCTATGACCAGACACATCTGCAATCCCAGTGCTAGGGGTGGGAGGGTGGAGAGAGCAGGGGGTGGGATCCCTGGCTCTCATTGACCAGCCATCCTAACTCAACAGATGAATTCCAGGTTCAATGAAAGATCCTGTTTCAAAAACTAAGAAGGAATATGATAGAAGAAGACATCAGCCATTGGCTCTGGTTTCCATATACATCTACTCAAATATCTAAATACTTACTCTACTAACACGTGGAAAGTGTGAGCAGTCAAACTCAACAAATCAGTTTTTATTTCATTGTATTATACTCCCATGTAAAACAATGAGGCATACAAACAAATTTTCTTTGAGGACCAGTCCTTATTTTGATGTAATAAGTTTCCAAGACAATTCCTAATAGTACATAGTATGTCTGAGTTGTATACACATGAAACATGTGCTGAAGTTGATGAATGGTTTTCTGTACTAATATGGAAAGCCATGACAATTGGTGTAGGCTGATTTCATTTGCAAACCATATGTCATATTTTTTGCAAATAATGACAACTAGAAGACCCTCTAGTCTTCTCACCAAACTTACATGTCATGCCATACATGATGTCTCTTCCAATTTCATAAAGATGTCCATAATGATACTTTCTTGGACTTGTTCCTTATGACAAAAAGAGACAATCTGAAAATGATTTTCACTGTTCTCTGAATTAACTGTTACTTTATAGCAGTTCTTCAGTAACTCCAGAAATTATTCTAATTAAACTCTTTATGTTACTGTCTTGGACTATTTTTACCTATGAAGTCTAATTTGGTCTTTAAATACTGCCACATCATCTCAACCAAGTATCTCAAGAGAAAGGATTTGGCAAGCTGAGTGTTTAACAAGCAACAGCAGGATTCCTAGCAAGAAGAAATTCTGAGAAGTTTGGCATACTCCTCCACTAGAAAGATCACATACAACAAGACAGGCCAGATATCTGGGCCCCAGCCTGCAATCCTGACTCTGTAGTTCAGTGGAGAAGAATATGGAACTAGGTTTGGGTCTGATGCCCAGAGGATCCCAAATAAAATTCTTCAAGAACCATCCCTTGAAGGACATTGATGGAGATGTTACACCATTGTAGATTCACCCCACCCAGATTCTGGGCACAAATCTGCTCCCAGCCATAGTTTACAAGATCAAATTTCTCATGGTTATGGTTCAGACCTTTACAGCCTCATTTAACACAAAATGTGTTCTTGCCTCAATGACGTGGTCAGCTAGTTCCCTATAATTTTCCTATCAACAACTGAACTCCCTACCAGTCCTTTATTCCTTGGTAGTTAAGGCTCCTGTTCTCAAAGCACAAATTACCCCTGGTACCATCATGGAAAAATTCTTTAGGTTCCATCTAGAGCCAGCTTTTGGAGAAAGACTTTGGTGTCTACCTGCCGCCTGCCCTCAAAGCCCCTGTCAGTTACCTTTGTCATTGCTTTAACTAAAATTTGAGTGTTTATTTTCATCCATGAAACTCTGATCCATTAAAACATCATAAGGAACTCAAATAAAATGCAAACTAAAACAATTCTCTGTAATCGAGGTGGTGAGGAAAACATGCATAACTGAGCATTTTCCCACTCTGAAACATATACACAAAAATACACATTCATTCATTCATTGCATACACAAAAAACTACTCACATCCTCTCTGTCTCTCTCTACTTGTCTCTCTCTCACACACACAAGCACACACACACACACACACACACACACACACACACACACACGAATACACACACAAACACCACACACATACACTGGATGCTGGGGTTATTCTGATGAACCCTGAAGATAGGTGACTCACCATCTCAAATATCTACTCCATGTTATGGATCCAGTTTTAGGGTCAATTGGACTTTTGAACTGCCTTCCTAGACTTAAATTCCTGGCTTAAATCTATTTTCTAAAGTAGATGACAGACTGTCTCTTCTTGAAGTTTAATTCATTCATATGTTCACATTCCCAGTTCTATATCTTAATCTACAGGTTTAGCTTAAATTCCTGTCCAAGTATCTCCCAATTGAGTCCATTCAATCACTTACCAACCTTGAGTTGTTACATGCCTGTATAAATTCTCCTGGAGAAAAAAATGAACATACAAGTTTATTGTACTTACAACTTAAAATGATTACATATAACTCTAAAAAGTAGTGAATGTTTTGATACTGTTATAAATTACACTTTAGTGCAGTGTGTTGATTTTGCATATTAAACAGGTATCCTGCAACTTGACTGTTTTTATATGGAAGGATTTTTTGAGTATTCTACATAAGCACTCATAATGCCTGCAAATATTAATACCTTAATTTATTCCTTTCTAATCTATAAAGGTCTTATATTTCTTCTACTTATGTGATTGCATAGGTTTGTACCTCTACATACAGATGGTGATAAGAAATAGTAAAAGATAAGAAATAAATACTATTGTGTTTTTTGAGCCTTAAAGGGTTAGGATATGCAAGCCCTCATGATGCAAGCGCCCATCATCTTATATGCAATGTTTCTATTTGTCTGTACCATGAATGAGAGCTGTTATAGTAAACAGATGGCAAACATTATCAAGAGAATAATACACCTTTCATTCCTGAGTGTAATGATATGACTCATTTCATTCATTTCTTTGGTTTTTAATATTAAACCACCCTTGAATATCTAAGGTGACTACCTACTAGGTAATGATACTTTCCTCTTTATATACTGCTGGATTCAATTTGCTCATATCTTATAAGGATGTTTACATTCATATTTATAAATGATATTGCTCTGTGGCATATGTTGTTTAAATGCTTATGTCTGGCATGAGTGTTAGTGTAATGCTAGTCTCATAAAATGAACTCACAATATCTCTATGGTCCTCTATTTTCTGAAAGATTTTATATGAAATTAATAGTATATTTTTTAAACCATTGAACAAACTCATGAAGATATCTAAGCCAAGATTTTCATTTGTAAGAGTTTTATATTTATTTTTTAAAAGATTCCTTTATTATATTATATTATGCATATGTGTATTTTTCATGCATCTATGTATATGTACACAAGAATGCTTGTTACCTCAAGAGGTTAGAAGAGAACATGTAACCAGATTTAAACCAGTTGTGAGCCACCATGTGGGTGCTGGGAATCAAACCAATGCCCTCTGCAAGAGCAAGAAGTACTCTTAACCACTGAGCCAACACTCCAGGCTCAATGAAAATTTTTTTTTTTTTTTGTGTGTGTGTGTGTGTGTGTGTGTGTGTGTGTGTGTGTGTGTGTGCATGCACGTGCACATGTGGGAAGGCCCAAAGTCCACAACAGATGTCTTCTTGTATTTTAATTTACTATATAAAAAGTTGTGATTTAATCTACTTGGGATTATTTGATCTCCTTTGTCCTATCTATGAAGTATTATTGAATAACAATAATAAGTAATGTTCTTTCTCAATTTCCTTTTGTATAATTTTCATTTACTCTCGAGAATCTTGTATAGATTTACAGTGAAATACAACCATACCAGCCCCCATCCTCCCCTCCAAATTCCTTCATATATCTCCCAATACTTCTCTCGAATTTATGTCTTTATTTTAAATAACCCACTAAATCTAGTATCTGCCCATGTAAGTATGGATATGGGTCCATCCTCTAGTATCTGCCCATGTAAGTATGGATATGGTGGCCACCCTCTAGTATCTGCCCATGTAAGTTTGGATATGGGGCTGTCCACTGGAGGACGGAAAACCTATCAATGTCTACATCCTCAAAAAAGAATGACTTTTCCTCCACAACCAAGTGTTACAGTCCTCAGAAAGGGTGGAGCTTAGAGATCATCTACCCCAACTACTCCAGAATTTTGGTGATCTTGATATTGTAATGGTCTTGTATAGTTGACCACAACTGCTGGGAGCTCATTTTTACAGCCAAAGATAACATTTTCCAGCCTGAGATGATCCTTGATGCAGGATGCCCCACTTAGCACTGAACAGCACCTCTTATTCTCAGTATGCTGGCCAGTTATACATTTTCTCTGTTGACTGCTGTTCACTACAAAAAAAGAAGCATCTCTCACCAAGGCTGAAAGCAGCCCAAATCTGCTGCTATAAACATGAATATTTCCTTCAGAAAAGAAACACATGTATTCCACCAGTACTTTTAAATATCTTAACCAAATTCATGGGAGGAGAGAAGAGTGAGACAGGGGACGGGGGGGGATATGGAGAGGGGATGTTCGATGTACCTACATATACTTGTATGAAAACACATTTCTATATGGAAGTGTCCCTTGTAGTCCATGTACAGTGAATATACATAAAGATTTTAATATTTTTTCGTGTTTTCAACTCATTAACCTTTAATTTTACTGATTCTTTTCTCCAGTATGTTATTTGAGTGGGAGGGTTTTATCTCACTGATTTACACTCTAGGTCATATCTTTCCTTCTATTTCTTTTGGTTTTAGTTTCCTTTTCTCACCTCTTGAGGTTGAAGATTGGGTTCCTGATTTGAGATTTTTTTTCCCTCCTCACAGAGATATTTGTTGTTGTATCAATAACTTTCTTCTGAAGCAATGTTGTAACCCACTCTGACATTTTGATATGTGTCTTCCAACTCTACTCATGATATTTTATCATTCCCTTTGTGATTACTCTTTCACCAACTATTTTTCAGACATTTATTTCCAGTTTAATTTTATTATGATCTGAGGACATGCTTAATTCATATCAAATACTTGTGCATGCAAAGGTTTGTTTCTTGTATTTCTTGGTTATATTGGTGACAACTTCATATGTCTATGGAAAATCTCTTTTTTTTGCTCTTGTTTGTTAAGTAGGATATGTTAAATTGGTTGGTATTTTTGATGAAGAGTTTTGTCTGCTTATTTTAACATTTATTAGGAAAACAATATAATGTTTATATTTCTTTCCTTTTGTTTCTAGATCTTCAAGAAAGTAGACTTTTGTAAATATCACATAATTAGAAATTGTTTCTAATCCATCTAATATGACAACATCTGCTGATTAACTTTTATAGAACATTTACATCTAAAATAATTAGTCTTGTGATTGAATTTGGGTCTATCATTCTGTTATTTATCTTTCCTTGTCCCAGAGGGTTTTCCCCATTTCCCTTTACTATCTTATAACACTTTTTTGACTATTTTAATACTTACTAAATGTATTCACTTGGTTTTCATTTATTTTCCTTTGTGTGTGCTTCTAAGATTGTTGTAAATATTAAGTATGAAAACTTTCATGTTACAATTATAGTTGATATTTAACATTTCAAGTAAAATGTTGAAGAGTTTTAATATATAAATGCCTTCAGTCTACCTTTTTATTTTGATAGTTGACAAACATGTATCTACATACATTGAAATCTCATCAGATGTTATTATAATCTTTCATCAATAATACATATCAAGGAGAATAAATGGTTGCAATGTTTACTAGATTTTTCCCTGGTCATTGTTGTTTCCTTATTATTTCTACATTCTTGAAGAATTTTACTTAAGATTTGTTATTGGGCATTTATGTTAGCTGACAATTTTTCTTATCTGTCCTTTGTTTACATTTCTAATGGATATGCTATAGTTTGAACATCCCCTCCAAAACTCACGCAGTAATTTGTCATTGTAACTGAAATAATGGATGAGACTTTTTGAGACGTGATTTAGGTTGTGAGGGCTCCATACTTCAAGAGTAGATCAGTATCATCATAGAGTTGAGAATGAAATTGGGTTTCTCTTTCTGCTCTGCAAATGGTTCCCTTGCTTAGCAATGCACTCATCCACGTTGTAATAAGAACCTCACTAAATGCAGTCCCTCAGTCTTAGATTTTCTAACCCCTAAAAAAATGAATTTTTTTCCTTTTATAAACTTCCATGTGTCTGTAATTGAATTACATGAGGATTGGTTGTAGTTGTCAACTTCATACAAGCTAGAATCATCTGGGTACAGAATCTCAATAAAGGACTGCCCAAGTCAGATTGGCCTCTTGGGTATGTCTTTAGGGAATTTTATTGATTACATTCACTTCAGTTTGAAGATGTGCCCATTGTGAGCATCACTGTTCCCTGCATTTGGTCCTCATCTGTACAGGGTAGAGAGAGCAAGTGGAATACAAGCACACATACATTCGTTTCTTTGTGGTCTTGACTGGACATATACCCAACCTGCCGCAAGTCCATGTTGTCTTGACATCTCCACAATGATAGTTATAACTTAGAATTAGGAGCCTAAATAAACACATATATTGCTGTTGTTAGGGTATCTTATCATGGCAATGGAAGTGAAACTAGGACTCATAAGGAGAAAACACACTAAAAGAGAATCATTTCACTGGATATAGAATTATAAACTAGCAGGTTTGAGGATTTGAAGTTTTGTTTTCTTCTCAGTGCTTTAAAAAGACATCACATCCTGTCTTCTCATCATAGTGATTTTTAGTTCACTCAAATTACATGTTTTTTTTATATATGGTGTGTCATTATTTGACTCGCCTCTTTGAAGATTTTTTTTCTTGTCCTTGTTTTTCTGCATTTGATTGTGATGTGTCTGAGCTTGTTTTTTTTTGTATTTACCCCATTTTGGCAAATCTGTGAACTTTCTCTTCCCCCATATTTGCAAAGCTTTAAACCACAACCTTCTTACAAATATTCTCTACAATATCTCTTTCCCTTTATCCTGAAGCTCCAAAGACAGGTTAAAGGGTTTTATATTATCCTGTATGTCTCAGACACTGTTTTTTTCCCAATTTGTTTTTCTCTGTGTTCTCATGTTCAATGATGTTTTATTTAAAAAAATAACCTAAGTTCACTGTTTTGTCCTTTGGTGTTCATTCTACTTAGGCTATTATGTGGTTATTTTTCGGTTCAGCCATTATCTTTACCATTGTGTGATTTCTGTTTGTGTGTGTGTGTGTGTGTGTGTGTGTGTGTGTGTGTGTGTGTGTGTGGTTTCTAGATTTTTTAATGAAAACTTCTTTCTACCCATTCTAAATGTGTTTACCAATACTTATCTTGATATATCTAAAATTTATTTAACCTTAAGGTATCTTCAATAGTCCCTTCTCTTGTAAGTTGTTCAATCCTATTGTTCTGGTGCACATCTATAATCCAAAAACTCAAGAGGCTGAACCAGGGACATTGCCATGAGTTAAAGGTCAGCACCAGCTACATAGTGAGACCCTATCTCACCAAAAGCAGAGACACAAAGAGAGAGATTTCTGCCTCGTTTGACATAAATTTTAAGTGTGTCCGGGGAAATTTGAATATATTTTGTGTAAATTCTCTATTGTTAAAAATCTACTTGGGACGAGCAGTGGTAGGCAGATGTCTGAGAATTTGAGGCCAGCCTGGTCTACAGAGCTAGTTCCAGGACAGCTAGGCCTATACACAGAGAAACCTTGTCTAGAAAAACAAGCAAAAAATATACTTGGAATTGATTTTTTTCCCCACAGACAAAATATGCAATTATATTTATATGGCCAGTCTCACTCTCACTCTTTGACATCAGTGACACTGAACCCGTTTTCAAAGTTTCCAAAGGCTGACCTCTGCTTCACTGAATTTGTTTCATAAAATTGCCTCTCAGAGGTTGAATACTTTAGGTCCCAATTAAACTTCCAAAGCCAGAGGTAGTCCTTGAACTTGTATATGTCCAGACACAAAACTGGGGAGTTGTTCTTTACTCCTGCTGTCTTCTTGATGGGACACTCCACCCCGACATTAACATGCTCACAAGCTCTTCCTAATTTGCTGCTGCTGCTGCTGCTCTGCCAGGGACACCAGGATCCCTTCATTCACACTGTAGGGCATCTGCCTTCTTTCCCTTGGGGAACATAGATTGGCCTTGCAACATATTGGAAAGTCCAAGATGCAAGAGAAAAGGACAAAACAATAAAATTTAAGCTTTACAAGCCATATCTCCAGTACTGTGCCCTACTTCATAACTTTCTATAGCTTCGGTTGCTTTCAAGCGTGGTCAGACAGTTTATTTCACTCTGTGTTTTTCCTAAAGCTTTACTTGTAAGCACAGAAGAAGATAGGTTTGTACTATTCTATCTTGAGCAAAACAGAAGCAGAGGAGTGTATTTGTAGAGTTTAATATGCATGCTCCTATATGAAGTGCCAGGTAGTTATCCTTTGCCTATTTCTAGGGGTCAAGCATGATGACCCTGAACCACAATTTTATTGAAGCATTTTAACATTATGGCTCTCAAACATGATTTTAAAGGGACAATATAAGAATTTATTAGATGATAGTCCCAGCATGATTTGGGGCAGTGCTTAAGTATCTTGATTCATTTTCCAAAGTTTTGTGTGGAAAAAAATGACGCAAAATGGCTGTGTCTTGAGTCTCTTTTACACCTTAATTTCACAATTTGTGTGTGGTTTGAAGGAAATCAAAACCATCGTGTATCTAATCCTCTAAACTTCTATCAACCAAATATTTTGTTTTAGAGTCATTTGATATTTCAGACCTTAGCAATGCTTTTCTTTTTCTTTGTTCCTTGTAAAAACAGGAAGTGGTCATCTTCCAAAAGTAAATAAATGCAATTGAAAATCCTGAGAGGTCACGCTGAGTTCATAACTTCAGAGGGAATTCACTGGTATATTCCACGCTTAACTTGGGCTATTTTTTAGTTCTGAAGAGTCATCTGACATTAAGAACTTTTACAAACATGGAACTTCACCAATCTTAAAATAATGTATATATTTCATTTTCTTACAAAGGAGGAAAGTGATACCTGAGGCATCAAGAGAAAACTATGAAAACCTGAAAACAGCAAAGCCAAACCACCACATTGGATCAAACGCCCAGCATAGAATAAATAACTATAGGCCCATATTGGCATAAATAACCATCCAATGAGTAGAAAGCACACACAAGAAAACGACGGGCATCTCTGCACTTACTACATTCTGACACTACTGTGGTTTGAAACTAGACTGTTCTTCATAGGCTCATGTTTTTGTTTTTGTTGTTGCTGCTGTTTTGTTGGGTTTTTTATTTTTATTTATTCATTTTAACATCCCATTCACATCCCCCTGCCTCCTCTACTCCCAATTCTATCCCCCCCATCCTCTGCACCCATTCCCCCTTCCCCCCTTCTTATCAGAGAAGGGACCTCCCACCAACAACAACCTGCCCCAGTACTTCATGTCGCATCAGAACTAACTGCAACCTCTTCCACTGAAGCCAGTCAATTCAGTCCAGCTAGGGGAAATTATCCAACTGTAGGCAACAGAAGTAGGTGTCAGGGATAGCCCTTGCTCCAATTGGTAGGGGGCCCACATGAAGACCAACTGTCCCTCAGCTCCATCAGTGTAGGATGCCTGCCTGGGTTCAGTCCATGCATGCTCTTTGCTTGATGGTTCATGGTCTCTGTGAGCCCCCATGGGCCTGGGTTAGTTGCCCCTGTTGGTCTTGTTGTATAGTTCTTGTTCCTTTCTGGTGCCTCTGTCCTTCCCCCAACTCTTCCACAAGACTCCCAGGTCTCTGTCCAGTGTTTGGTGTGGGACTCAGCATCTGTTTCAATCCTTTGCTGGGTGGAGCCTCTCAGAGGACATGCTATGTTCCTGTCTGCAAGCAGAGTGGAGAATCATTAATAGTGTCAAGGGTGACTCCCATAAATTGGGTCTCAAGTTGGGCCACTCCTTGGCCAGCCATTCCTTCAATCTCTGTTCCATCCTTATCCCTGCATGTCTTACAGGCAGGGTAGATTTTGGGTCAAGGCTTTTTTTATACAAGTTTATTTGTTTTTTCACTTTACATTCCACTCACAACCCCCTCTTTCCCCTTCTCCGGGTTCCACCTTTACATCCTCTTCCCCCTGCCCCCTCCCCTTCTCCTAAAAAAAAGGGGGGCTCCCCCACCACACCATCTCACCCAAGCACATTGAGTCGCATCAGGACTGAAAGCATCCTCTTCCACTGAAACCAGGCATGGCCAATAGCCTCATGTTTTGAATGTTGAAAGGCTGTGGACCCCTTAGGAGATAGAACATAGATGGCTGGAGTATGTCACTGAGGTGGCCCTTTTGAAGATTGTATCTCTTCCCTGGTCTCTATTCCCTTTATTTTCTGCCACCACCCTACAGAGAAACTGATAGCTTCCAGTCATTATTACCATTCCTTCCCACCGGGATGTACTGAGGTCTCTGAGACCCATGAACAAAACACAGTGTTTCCTCCTTAACTTATTTCTGCCAGTTATTTTGCTCACAATTATGCAAAAGTAAATAATATAGCCACCAAATACAGGTTGTAGCTCTTTTCTCCACACCAAACAGTTTCCCCATTCTCTAAGAACCCCAAATAGGAGCACCACAGTCAAGCTCCAACTACATTCTATACCTGGAGTTAGGTCAGATCCCAAATCGAAGAGTTCACTCCTCTAAGGCTGTCACTGTTTTTAGACTCCAATCACTTCTCCCTCAAATGTGTACCTGGCTTCCACTCTCTATATCCTCGGCTTTAATCACATGCTAGAATAATGCACACAACTGAGGAAATCATCTTACTAACCAGATGACTAGTTTACTGTAAAGGATGAAGCACAAGAACTATCCCACATGAGAGATGCATAAGACAGGAAGGAGAGCAAAGCTACAGAATCCTTTCCAGGTGTATTGCCTCCCCAGTACCTCCACCTGTTTACGGACTGGTGGTTCTTGGGACATTCTCCTTGGGATCCTCTGGAGGTTTCATTATACAATCATGATTTACTGAATCATTGACTGTGGGGTTTTTTTAATTAAACCATAATCAGCCTTATTCCTCCACAGAAGTCAGATGAGATCGAAAAATCACAACCTAAAAAAAAACAAGGAAAAAATTTAAAAGAAACCAAAGAGATACAGACAATAGAGTGATAGAGTGTAACAATGTAACATTGTTTTTAGGATTTTATCCTAAACTGTTAGGCTAAAATGAGAGAATGCTGAATAATGTTTGGAGGATCTTTTAATTAACAATAGACTAATATGGAGCCAGGGGCATGACTTGGTAGGTAAGATGCTAACATACCAAGCTTGAAGACCCACACAGAGATCTCCAGCACCCACATAGAAAGCCAGGCATGGTGGTATGCACCTGAATCCCAGAGTTAGCGAGGTAGACACAAGAAGGATCCCTGTTATTATAAGAGAAAGAGCCATTTGTTGGACTGAAAGGGGAAACTGTAGGGGGAAATAAGATATACCTTAAACTTAAAAGAAAAAAAAAGGGAAGAGGATGGGGGGTTGAGGGTGGGAGGGTTGGGACTGGAGGGGGAATAGGGAGGGTACTGCCACTGAGATGTAACTTGAAGAAATAAAAATAAAGGAAAAAAAAAAGAAGGATCCCTGAGGCTCACTGGATAAATCAATGGCCTCCAGGTTCAGTGAGAGGTCCTATTTTAAAAAGTAAAATGGGATATGAGACTGTCAAGATGCCTTAGTAGGTAAAGGTGTTACCAGACCTGTTGATCTGGGTTCAATCCCCAGAGCCTCCATAGTGACTGACTTCAACACATTGTCCTCTGACCTGTACATCACACACACACACACACACACACACACACACACACACACACACACACCACACATGCACGCACACACACACTAAACAACAAACAAGTAAACATTAAAATTGAAAATATAAGGTGGAATATAACCAGGCATGACACTCACCATCACCCTCTGGTCTCCACAAGTACTGATACATGTACATGTGCATATATGTATACACACATACGTGTGCATAAACAACAGTAATAATAAACCTGTATGGTGCTCACTAGCTGTAGTAATGTGCCATCCTGATGTCAGATATGAATAATAAAGAAAATTTCATCTGGTGGTATTTGGGACCCCTTGGAGGAGTATCCTCAGAGCTCTCCTATGAAACCAACCCTCTTCTAAAATATGCTTACTAAAAGAAACACAAGACTGTATTCTCTTCTTTTGCTGCCCACTACCAATCCTAAGTAAGGAAAATGTCTACCCAACTTCTCTTTTTGTAAGAGTTACATTGTTTTTGGTAAATGGTACATTTTGCAAATGGCACATTTTCTGTAAATGGTACATTGAAAACAGTGCTCCCAGGACTGTACTTCTCAGCCTCAAAACTGGCATGTGGTATGTAATTCAACAGTTAAAACACATTCTGGGACTAGGGATTCAGTTTCATTGGTAGTGTACTTGTCTACCATGCATGAAGTCCTAACTCAATCCCCAGCACTGCATAAACTGGGCATGCTGGAACATCTCTGCAATTCTAACATTTGAGAGGGCATAATCAGAAGTTTACAGTCATTTGTCAAGACTGCTCAATTTGTGCTGTCACTTGTCCCCATGTCTCAGCTCAATCCCTGGATACCAGGGGGTGACAGGAGACAGCTGACTCCAGATAACCATTCTCTAACCTCTACACATTAGCTGTGGCACTTACATGGCTCTACTCAAACATACAAATACATGTGCATAATACACACACAAAAATTATTTTTTAAAGAAGTTCAAAGACATCTTTGTCTACATAGTAAGTTGGGGCCCACCTGGAATACATATAAAGCCCTGTTTCAGAAATAATAATCTTTTCACATTTTGCACTTTTCAAAGCACTCAGACTTTTTGGTCTCTTGTGAATAGTTTGTGTTGTGGTGGTACTATGAATTTATTAAAGAAGACTTCATTCTTGTATTTTCAAGATTCTAAATTTTTGAGCAGATTATAATATGTTGTCCTCTCATGGAACAAGATAAATGAGAAGGGTGGCAGAGAAAATGAAGTACAGGAAGAAGGGAGAATATTACTCCCCCAACTCCCAAAATGTGGCCTAAGTCTATTTCTTTTTAATTTCCTGGGGAAATGATAAGGTCTCAATAGGCAGATCAAAGTAGAAAGACCAGAATCCAACAAGTAGGGATCTTCTTCACAGAAAGCAAAAGTGCAGATCAGGACTGGAGAGGCGGTTCGGCCATTAAGAGCACTTGTAGAGGACTCTAGTTAGGCTCCAGCTCCCAGTCATCTGTAACTACAGTTCCAATATATTTCCTAGCACCCTCTTCTGGCCTCCCAGGGTATTACATGTACATGGTGCACATACTTACATGCAGGCAAGATCACTCTGGGAATAGTTTCAAACTGTTCTGTATCGCCTAAGGTGCTACTATAAATATCATTCAATCCCTAAACTCTAATTTTAACTGAGTCTCAAGTACCTGCTAAGGCAATGACTTCAAAACTGAGAGTCAAATTAAATCAAATCTTGTACAACTGATGTAGGGTAAAAGAAAAATATGTCTTTTAGAAACAAAGTGCAGAGCTATCATTTAAAACCCACCAAGCCTCAAATTCTGAGTTGAGGAGGGAAAGGCAAGAGACCCTCAGAAGATTATTATTTCAACGAGTACTTTCTAATACAAACAACAACAATTGGTAAATCATGAATTGAGCATTGATCAATGACGTGCTGAAAACATGTCAGCATTTTGCACACATGATCTTCATAACAAGCCCACTTTAAGATATGGAAAATAGTTTCCCCTCTCTTTTCTCCTCCCCTCTCCCCCATATCCACTCCTCTTCCCTTTCCCTTCATAAAAGAGCAGGCCTCCCAGGGAATCTCAACCAAACATGGCACAACAAGTTACAGTAAGACTAGGCACACCCCCTCATATTAAGACTGGATGGGGCACCCCAGTAGGAGGCAAAGGGTCCCAAAAGCAGTCAAAAGAGACAGAAACAGCCCCTGCTCCTACTATTAGGAGTTCCATGAGAACAGCAAGCATAACATATATGCAGAGGTCCTAAATTAGACCTATACAGGCCGTCTGGTTATTGGTTCAATCTCTGTGAGCCCCTGTGAGCCCTGGTTAGTTAGCTCTACAATACTTCCTCCTCCTCCTCTTCCACAAGATTCCTTGAGTTCTGACTAATATTTGGCTGTGGGGCTCTGTATCTGCTCTCAGCAGTTGCTGGATGACACCTCTCTGATGAGGGCTATACTAGGCTTTGGTCTATGAGTATAGGACAAATACCATTTTAGGAATCATTTCATTGACTTTTTTGGGAGGCTATCCAGGCCTGGGTCCTGGCCCTCCAGGCAGTGTCTGGCATGGGTCTCAAGTTCAACCAGCCATTATTCGGCCACTCCTACAAGTTCTGGGCCATCTTTTCCCCAGAACACCTTGCAGGCAGGAAAAATTTTAGGTCGAAGGTTTTGTAGTTGGGTTGATGTCGCAGTCACATTCCTAGAAGACTTGCTGGTTAATAGAAGAAGGTCAATTCTGGCTCCGAATCTCCTATTAGTAGGAGTCTGCACTAGGACTACTCTTGTAGTTTCCCAGGGAGTTTTCACTCCACTAGGTTTCTACTTCACCCTGAAATACCCCCCCAATTCCAGACAGATTCTCTCCCAGTATTCTCCTCCTCTACTCTCTACCTGATTCCTCCTGTTTCCTTCCCCATCTACCCCTAAGTCCACTCATTTTGGCAGTACATATATTAAAACTGGAAGGATACAGAGAAGATTAGAATTGCCTCTGCATAAGATTACACTTCTGATAGCAGTCAAGACCACACAGGAAAGATAAGCTCTTGAACGTGGAGCTGCCCCCTCTACCTGGCATTCCCTGGATCTGCCACTTCCTCATAAGGTCTTCTTTCCTGTGCCAAGCTGGGCAAGAATATGCTTGCTTTTTGAGGTAATGCCTTCCTTGAGAAAAGGCATGATTAAAGGCAAAAGAAATTCCCTTTCACATTGAGATCAAATTCACTCAAATTTCTATGCAAACTTCACTCCAGCTATTCCAAAGCGTCACTAGATGGGGACCATTGTGCATTCACAGTACTTGGCTGTTCTCATGTAACAGAATGAACACATACATGTCTAGTTGTAGAAGAAAATAGCAGCGCACTCTTAGGATGGGAGATGACCATTAGGTTCGGAAAAATCCAGAATGCTTTGTAACACATCCCCCCACATTAGCCATGAAACATCCAGTGTCAACTAGGGGACACATGTTCATTATTCATCTTATCTCTGTGCTAAAATACCCGACAGAAGCCATTTCAGGAAGTAAAGATTTGATGTGTCTTGTCTTTCCAGAGCAGAGCGTCCGTCATGGTCATGGTGTGAAATCCCAGTGGTGGGAGTGAGTCAGGGTGTGACGACAGTCTGAGTGTGTGGTACAGCTTGTTTACATCCTGGCAGATCAGGAAGCTGAGGGTGGAACAGATACCATTCTCAAGACCTTCCCCCCAATAACTCACATCTACCAGCTAGATCACATGATGCAAGGACTCTACAATCTCCCAAAACTGTACCACCAACCAAGGACCATGGTATCCAACAGGAGTCTGTGGGAAACGTTTCCTATTCAAGCTGTAATGAAAAATGAACTGAGTCTACAGAAGCCGGACACTTTTAGTCAGAGAAAGTGCCGTGGCGGCCTGTACAGACTGTAAACACTCCGTCCATCCCTGTGCTACCTGTGTTTTTATTTTCCTGTAAACAAGGTCCCTTGAAGAGAGACATGAAAGTCACTGTTCAGGGCAACACAGACTCTACTAAATAAACACTGCTCCTGTAGATCTCAAGGGTTTTTACTGCATCTCATTTAAAACTGTAATAGTAGGAGGCTTAGAATTAGGTCTTTACATGCCGGGCGCCGTTAGATCCACTGCAGCTGTTTAGTGAAAGTGTCTTTTATTCCACTTCTTCCTGATGACCCTGTTTTACACTCTTCTGCCAAGAAAATTTACTACGTTTTTTTTTCTCATGAGTTTCCTCGTGTTGAGTGGAACTTTTTCATCCAAGTTTCACTGCTCCAGCCCATATGTCTCTTCTTTCCTTTTGTGACTTTTTTTTTTTTTTTTTTTTGGTTAGGATACCACATAACAAAAATGTTTCTCTTATATTAATTTTGTTACTTAGACAAAGTAAACCATCACCCCTCGGTATGCCATATAGGAGCCAAGAAAGAAGTGACTCACTCATGCAGAGATTTTATTTAAGCCATTTGCTCAGTGGTCCAAGTAGATTAAAGACAGATCTGTTGTCCTAAGAGAGGCGCTGGGGTAGTGAGGATTGTTGCCACTTGGTAGATAAACCGCATATGGCTCACATGACAGCCACTTCCCTTGGTCTCTGTCAACCTCATGAAACACAGGGGCACCTGTACTTACCAGGCTCTGGCTGGCTGGGGGAGTATATTTACTGAGTTCTTGAAAGAATCTGATGTTAATATAGCGCCCCCCAAAACTCCCGGCATGCCTGGGGAAAAGAGATCTAAGTTTCCTTTAAGGATTCTTGAGAGATGAAGAAAGGAAAAAGGAGAAAGTGGCGGGGAAGAAAGGGGAACATGCAAAAGAAAAATAAGAGAGTAGAAATAAACCAAGAGAGAAAACATTACAAATTTCCATTGCTCCTTCTCTCTGCCAGAGAATCTGGAATGCTAAATGGCTGCAAATTGAACAGCTCGTGCGTAATGGATTTGGTCTCCGCCACTAGGGGTCAGAAAACCATGACATGTAAATAATACTCACACACTTGAAACAAGCCCCTGGGAAAGATGAATCTTGGCTTTCTTATTTTTATAGAAAAAAAATGTAAATTCCAGCGTTAAGACAAACAATTGAGAACACTTTACATGTAGGCACTTCCCCGTGGGCTCATAACTCAAACCATGAGTGCTTTCATCTTGAGTTTATCAACTCAAAAGAAAAAATCATAACTGGGAGAGTCGCCCAGGTGGTAGAATGCTGTCCTAGCGCATTAGCCCCGGGTTCCCTTACCGGCACCTGCAGAAACCGAGTATGGGGGTACATACCTGTAATCTCAGAGGTGGAAGGAGCTGGATTAGAAATTTGGCTATACTGAAAGTTCAGGGCTACCCTGGGATACATGAGGCCTTGTCACATAGATAGATAGATGATAGATAGATAGATAGATAGATAGATAGATAGATAGATAGATAGATAAATGAATGCATGGATGAATGGATGGATAAATGGATGAATTACTTAATTAACCTTTTTTCATAAGGTAGTGCATTCATTTTTAAGTTTACGTTTTTCTATCTCTCTTCATATCTCTTCCCAATTTTCTTTGTCTTCCTAATTTACACTTCCCTACTTTTCTTTATTATTTTAAATGGGTTTTTGTTATTCTTTTTAATTTTTTATTAAAACATAAGGTTGGTTTATTAAAACATAGTTGGTGCTGTGGCATTTTTTTAAGACAGTGTGTTCTAGTAGATTCTCCTTCCCTTTCTTTCTGCTACCCCTGATCTTCCCCTCATAACTCCTCATTCTCCTAGTCTCTTTTCCTTTGTCATGTCCTTTGGATCCTTTTGCCCATCCCCATCCTTCCTGGTCACTTACCTTTGGCCCCTCTTGGTCTCTTTTCTAATGTTTCAGGCTTTGCCCACATTTATATTCTTGTATGTGTGCACATTGCGTATATGTTACATTCCCATCAACACAGTTGTATTTCCCCACATCTGCATCAGCATTTCATGTCAGGAAGTTTTATGTTACCTAGTCTCACAGGAATCAGGTGGTTTCTCAAAGTAACTTAAAATTAAATTTCCTTGAATACAAAACATGTTGATCTTTTCTTTTAAATAATGATTGACCATTCTTCCTTTGAGACCTATTGATTTCAGCCAGGTGTGGTGGTGGACACCTTTAATCTCAGCACTTGGGAGACAGAGGCAGGTGGTCTCTGAGTAAGAGGCCAGTCTAGGCTATAGAGAGAATTTCAGGACAGACAGGTCTACATGGAGGCCCCGTCTTAAAAAAACAAAACCTTGTTGCCCATTTGTTGACTTGCAGGATTTGGTTTTCTGTTTTGTTTGGTGTTTGATTTTGCATTTCCTTATAAATCCCTGATAGTGGCTCTCTGTCTTGGGTATAACTGGTCAAGATGATCTCCCACTTCATTAGGCTGCCTGCTTTGCTGGTAGTTTGAAAAAAATATTTGTGTATTTTCGTTGATAAGGGACCCATAATTTTTAGTGGAGTTTCCACACAACTAGGTATTAAATAGATATATGAGACCTCCATGGATAAGTATAATACCATAAATAAGCATGATTAGGCAGTATTAAGTACAGCAGAAGCATTATAATAGGGAAAGTTAAAATGGCTAGCTATGAGGTATTCCTCTTGTAAGAGATAACATCAGGGCTCAGGGGAAAGAGTAGTCTATGCAAAGGGACTAATTGAAATAATAAGTTGAAAGTAAGAGCCAGCGTAAGCCAGCAAATAGAAATAAACAATCACTAGAGGACGTAAGGTTAAGTTCAAAGTGCTAGAAACAATGTTGGAAAGATTGACAGAAGTCATTCAATATTAGGGCTTTGTAGTCTGTGTAAAGGATTATGGGTTCTACCCTTGGTGTGATGAGAAACAATTAAACAAGGCTAAATTATCCCTTTTAAATGGTTATGAATGGATCATGGAATCTAAAGCAGTAGGTGTAGAAACAGAAACACCAATTATCAGGCCATTGTGGTAGACCAGATAGAGATTCTGACAGTTTAGACTTTGGTAATGATTTTGGAGTTGAGAGAAGTCAATGGCTTGGGGTTATATACAAAATTGAGGGTTGAAAGAGCTGGGAGAATGAATGTGTGGTGTGGGAAATGGAGAGGGGAGGGGACCAAGAATCACACACAATTCGAAGATCTTTTGCTTGAACACCAATGTATTTGGTGACATAGTGACAGATCTGTGGAAAGTGAGGATGACCAGGGTTAGGTCCATGTAGATAACCTGAGAATTCTGCTTGGCCCACAGTATGCATGAAAACTGAGACATACAAAACTGGCTGGACAAGTTCTAGGCAAGTGGCGTAATTTTTGAGGCATCTGTATTTTGCAAGGGAAATCAAAATATCTGAAAACTAGTTCTTTTTCAGGTGTGAAGGTCCATGTGTGTGTGTGAATGCATGTTCAGATTGGTGTGTGTGTGTGTGTGTGTGTGTGTGTGTGTGTGTGTGTAGCAAACAGAGAACAACTTCTGTGTTTTGTTTTGTTGTTGCTTTTTTTTTCTTTATAGAGTCTTTTCCTTGGCCTTGGACTTGCTGAGTTGGAAAAACTGGCTAGCCAGCAAACCCCAGGGATACATACACCTGTCTCTGCCTCCCCAACACTAGTATTTATAGGAGTGTACCACCACACCTAGCTATTTTTTAATATAGGCCCTTGGGAAGGGTGCACTTAAGTCCTATGTTTACCAGGCAAGAAATTTACTAACTGAGGTATCTCCCAGGCCCAGAAGGTTAATTTTGATATCAAATTAAAATTCTCTCCATTAAAACTATTTGCCACCAGCCTTCTATTGTTCAGGACAAGTCCAAGTTCCTTGAAAGATAAGCCTCCAAATAAATAAGCCTCCCTTTTAGAGAAAGGTACAATGAAGATGTGTTGTCAAAGCTCACAGAGCTCCAGCATGAATGAAATGAAGTTCGATTCAGATATAGCTGATTAGAGCTCATGACGACAGTCTGTCTCCCAGCCCACATGAACAAACACTAGTGCCCTCAAGTTTTCCTCACACAACAAGATCACAGAATTCTTTCACCATCCTGAATCCACTCCAGGAGCTTCCTTCTCAAGTAAGTCTCTCATTAAAATTTTATTATTCCAATGAATCCATCCGATCTAACCAAGCAACACAGCCACTTTCTGAACAGATTACTTTTCATGATGGTGCTGGACATTGCAATCAGTGACCACATCACACTGCAGACATTTCAATCGGTGACCACATCACACTGCTGGCTTTTATAAAGTTTGTGGTGAACTCCCATCTACCAGGGTTCCCACATCCTATACTTGTGCTATAATTTCATTGCTTAGATTAAAAAGGTTGAGGTACTTGAAACCTGAGTCTTTTTAAACTGGGATATTAGTTATTCCTTCCATTTTTGTTGCAAACATGGATCTGAGGAGTGGTCCTTCTAGCTGTGTCCTATCTGTGGGCTAAAATGATACTTCTGTGATAGTGTCATAAATGTAAAAGGGAAAATTTGAGGCTTGCTTGCTATATTTCAGATCTTCCTCAAAGTCTGAGTTTCCTCCTCTATAAGACAGAAATTATAAAATACGGAGAAAATAAATTGCCTGTGAAATTCACATGGTCATATTTACCTGGCACTCAAAATTAGCTTAAGATAATAAAGCCATTCGCTGACCTTCCTGATGGATGTGTGAGAGCAAGAACACACATACTTAAATGTATACCAATAATGGTTTTCCCATAGAAAACATGAGTAAGTGATATCGTTGACAGGGGTAAGCAGTTGCCCTCCCATCATCTGAGAAAAGGTACTGTTTGAGTGTGTAGTTTTTCTTTTTTCTATTTTGCTACTTTGTATGGGTGCTTCCTGGGTTCTTCTCCTGTCTCCTAACAGCTTCTTCTCTGGGTCAGCTCTGCTTTTCCTGGCTCACCTGTCACCAACTGTCTTCTCACTCTGCTGGCCCAATTCACTTTCAACTTTCTACCATTTTCACTCTGCCCGATTTCTTTTCTACTCTTCCTTAGCCCTAGTCAATCTTCTTTGTTCCTGCACCAACTGTCTTCTCTAACCCTACTCTTTGATCTAAACCTACTGTATTCTGACTACTCCAGCCCTGCTCTATCTCTCTCAGCCTCTGCTGGCTATTTTATATCCTCTCCTGTTCCCGGCAGTTCTCAACTGGGGATCCTTTAAATGGCCAGGCACACAAAATAAATCACACTACGTGAGTGCTTCTCATAATGCCCCACCAAGAAAGGGATCCAAGAGTCCATGGGAGGATGATCCTGGCAGAAAACAGTTACAGAAGGGAAGCTCTGATGCGCCTCTTCTGTACCCAACACCATGCCATCTACTGAGTTGTCCCCTGCACATAAGTCTGTGATTCTGTCTTAGCTGAAATTCCCCAGAGCATATCATGAAGCAAGGACTCAAGTACAAGTTGTTCTGCAGGAGGGTGCAGTGAGGAACTGAAAGTCACCAGGTATGTGACAGACAGCTCAGGGTCCATGAAGCATAACAGTCCTTTGGAACTATGGGAGCCAGGGCAGAACATGTGCTTTGGAATTATGATAGGGTGGTGTTAAGCATTCTAAATGCTAATTGGTCCTGCTTGCTGTCTTTTACTTACATTGTCTCTGATTGGTTAAATAAATGCTGAGGCCTGGAGATTGGGCAAAGACGGAGATAGGCAGGACTAAGGTGCTCCGGCTTCAGAGACAGAGATCATCTTGGGAGAGAAGCCAGGAGCAGGAAGAAGGAGACACACTCCATGGGGTAGATTAAAGAAGATCATTCCATGTGGCCTGTAACATCGATATAGCGTGGAGAATAGCAGTCCAAAGGGACATATGTATTTATGGGGTCATATTTGGGTAATAAAATTATGAACTAGCTTAGATGGGCTAGGATTGCACAATTCAGGCCAAGCCTTGTTAAAATCCATCCAGTGTCTGTGTGTATTCATTTTTAATGGTAGGTTAAGGATTAATACTGCTGACCAATTAATGAAAATCTAAATACTGGTTAAATAATTCAATTAGCCATTTTTTTCTATAGAGTTATCCTACTCCTGCACATTAATTGTATAACTGTTTCCATCGTTCATTAATGAGAGTTAGTTGAGTTGAGACTGAGCCCCAAGCACTCTCAAAATGCCCTGTATACTAGGGAAAGCCACCAAGTGAATGGAAGGCAAGTGTAGCACAATGTCATGGTGAGGTCTGGGAATGGGGGCTGTGGACCAGGCGTAACAGAGTAACCTGAAAAAGAAGACAGTTTGGAGTATGGTTTAGCTCAGTGGTTCTCAACTTTCCAAATGATATGACCCATTAATACAGTTCCTCAGGCTGTGGTGACCCCAACCATAAAATTGCTTTTGTCACTAAATAACTGTAATTTTGCTACTGTTAAGAATGATAATGTAGATATCTGATATGCAGAATGGTCTTAGGCAACCTCTGTAAATGGCTCATTCAAACAGCAAAGGGATCACAACCCACAGGTTGAGAACCACTGGTATAGATTCTCTAGATTTTTTTTTTTTTTTGGCCCATGGACAAAATCTGGAGCTCTCTAATGTGTGGCTCTCTAAACCTGCCCTACTTAGGGTATTGCTTGATATGCCCAGCTTCTAGAGCAAAGAGACATGGATCAAATTCTTTATCAGATCCACACCATTTATCCAATATGAACAAACCATTTAGCTTTGCTTCTAAAGGCCACTGAGATTCAGGCATAGCTTGTTTCCTTGGTATGTCTCAGACTAACACAAGAGGTTCTTGGACTAACTCAGTAAGATCACAAACCTTTGAGCTTTCCGTATTTCTGTTTCTCCTTCTTCGACAAACTGCAGATATCTTAAAGGACAGGTTTTCTGTGTTCTTTTCCTTCTCAGTCATCTTTCTCCAGTGCATCCTTAAAGTCCCAAAGCAGCCGATACAAACCAAGTCCAGGTTGTGCCCCCGTGTCTTGAGGTAAGAAGAAAAACAAGGGATTTGACCTTTCTTTGTACATGTTAGGAGACACGTTCTGCCAAGCATGAGAAAAGAGGTAGAACTGTTGGGTCAGCAGCCAACAGGTTTCCTGATTGAAGGATGAGACACCACCAACGTGGTCCATTCTTCTCTTATTAAACCCTTATTCTAAGCCATTTCTTTTCGCAGCTTATAGACATTATTCCCACCCACAAACCCTTTTTTCAGACAAGAAACTCTGTGAGCTAATTGAGGATCACAAAGAAAAAGCAACGTGTTTAAGATCACCCAGATCGCAGATGACAGAGTCAGAGTTTGAACTCAGGCCTGACTGTATCAAAGCCTTTGGATGCAAATGCCCAGCATGTGGAGATCTGCCTCTCTCTGCTCTTCCAGACTTCAAGACAGCCTGGATGCTGGATGCTGCTTGCCTGATTTCTCTCTACTACAAAAGAGGCCCAGGACACAGACACAACAACAAAGTCCCTCCCCGGGGATCAGAAATATCCAAAAACAGGCAGATGGTGAGTTTCTAGATGCCAAAGCCCATTCCAGAGAAACGAGTGCCTGCTGTCCCATGAGTTTTAACACTGAGCAATGTGCAAATTCTGCTAGGCTCCTGAGGAAGCATGCCAAGTCTGTTTGCAATTTCGCAGCTCACAGCATCCTCATCAGACACTTTCCATTCACTCTGCCTGATGCTTCCTGGCCTGTTGGAGGCTTTGCAACTCTGAAAGCCAGAGTCCAGGCCTCGGACTCCCAGAAGCTGCCTGTCCTCTTAATTACATCCTTCATGTTTCTGACTCTGTCTGTCACTTTGCTTTCTCCAAAAGAAGGGCATGACAGGACAACTCAGACGGGCAATGAGCTGAAAACTTACTGGGACACTGGGCAGCAGTTCCCTCATGTTGTTCATCCTCTGAGCATTATTTGTCCCTTAATCACCAGAATCCTGGCCTCAGAGTCTCTTGTTCTCTGGACAGCAGTATGTCTTGATCTCTCTGGGAGACACAGCGAGCAGCTGTGGTAAAACCCAATGCCACGTTCATGGTGTTGCACTTTTTCTTTGGGATTCCCACGTGGAAGTACTCTACCCTGGGTGGCCTTCCATGTAGACCAGAGCAGTCTCTCTTCCCAGAAAGGCAGCTGTGCTGCCCATCTGTGATGTCTCGAGAAAGCATGCTGCCTAAGCATCTCAGATTTTTCCACTTTGAAAGAGTGTAGGCTCTTTTGTGAGAAAGCTGATGACGTTACTGTCAAGTCAACGGACCATCCCCCGAGATGCACTCTTTCCTCTCTGGTAAAGACATGGTTAAAGGGGATGACAGAGAGTGAGGAAGCAGCAGGAACTCTCTGCCTGTGTAGTAGCAGAATTCTAAAGCTGGCCCTCAATGGCTCCTGCCTTCGTGAAATGCAGTGATTCATGAGAACATATGAACACAATGAGAGGAATTATGAGGTAAGAGGAACATTAGTCACCGTGAGCCTTTTGAAAGCATTTAACACCATCTCAGTGTGTGTGTGTGTGTGTGTGTGTGTGTGTGTGTGTGTGTTATGTGTGTAGTGTATGTGTGTATACACATGTATGTATAGGTGCTCTTGCCTGTGCATGCATTTATGAAAGCCAAGAATGGAGGTCAGGAGCTCCCTCTATCACTCTTTGTCTTATATTATGAAACAGGATTATTTATGGTAGTTAATTTTGTCAACTTGACAAACCCAGAATCACCCAGGAAGAAAGTCTCAATGAAGGCTTGGCTACCTTGGGAGGGACATTGAATATGTCTGCTGAGGATTATCTTAATAAATTAATAGATGAGAGAAGACCTTGGCCATAGTGGGCAGCACCATTCCCTAGACAAAAGTCCTGAATGGCTTAAGAACGAGAAAATTCAGCTGTTCTTAAGCAGGCAAGCAAGCATGCATGAACTCATTTCCTCTCCTCTTGACTATGGATAGAATTAGCTGTTTGAAGGTCCTCCCTTGACTTCCCCCTATGATAGACTGTGACCTGAGGTTATAAGATGAACCAAATCCCTTTCTCCCCTAAGTTGGTTTTGTCAGGGTACTTTATCACAGCAATACAACTGAAGCTAGAACAATCTCTCACTGAACCTGGAACTCATCATTTCATTTAGACTGACTGGCAAGTGTGTCCCCAGCATCCCCCAGTCTCTGCCTTATGAGTTTATTAAACTAAAAAGAGACTCACAATGAATTTACAACTGTTCCTCCCCATCCCAAATGATGTCTCCTCTAATGTTTACTATTTCCATAAATAGTTCTCCTTTCTATGTCTGCCAGAAGTGGGAGGCTTCCTGGAATACTTCTTCCTCAGCCATCCACTGATCAGCCCAACATCAAGACTAGTCAACTGTACCTTAAAAAGTGTTTTTCATCATCTTGCTAGGCAAGATGGTTCACATTAGTGTTAGTTATCAATTCCCTTAGAATTGGAGCATCTCCTCCAGAAAGCATGTGGGACTCATGGGACACAACAAGCAAACTTCAAGCCTTGAAAACATGAAATTTACAGGATTCATAAGGGTGCACCCCAAGGTTTTGGAAGCAGCAAACAGCTGCTGAAGCAAGAGACTTTGACCAGCCAAATGGCCTGGAAGAGACTTTTTGACTTGTTGAGGTATCTGCAAACTGCATGGAACTCCAGGGATGTACCTCTCAGGGGTCATCACCCTTGTTGGGGTGGGATTTTCCATTGTACAGCTACTTTTGAGCCATCCCCACTACTGAAAATAATTCCTCACCCATACCCCTGTTAGTAACTCCAATAAATGTGTACAGTCACAAAGTTGTACTTCGGTTTAATCATCACTTCTGTCTGTTGTAGGTTCCCAAGATATGTGTGTCATTGTCCCATTAGAAAAAGTTTCCCATAGTAACTATCAATTCTAACACTTAAGAGGAAGACTGAGGCAGGTGGATCAGAAGTTCAAAGCCAATCTGAGGTAGACAATGAGACCTGTCATACAAACACACGCAAATGTTCCTCATCTAACCCTTGTCTCCCGATAGCCTATATCCATTCCTATTTCTCCAAGTCTAGCCACCAGCCTGTGACACAATCAAGTTTTCGTCATAACCTAACTTAACTTCAAATTAAGTTCTTCACCAAAGAACAATGGTCAATTCATGTATTAAAAAGAAATGCTATGTTTGTAGTACCAACACAGAACATATCTTCTTATTTGGAAGTTTTGGTGGATTTTGCTAAGAGTTGCTTTATTTTTCTTCATGGTGACTCTACAGTTATTACCAGAGTTGACCACAGAGGAGAAAGGGAGGAGCAACTGGGGCTGGGGTATAAAGATGAGACAAGAGGATTTCCCACAATTGAAATTCACTTTGTTCTTATAAGAAAAAAATTTCCTTTGGCTAACAGGGGTTTGTTTTTCTTAGAAGCAGATAAGCTTCAACAGAAATAAAAACTTCACCTTTTGTCTTTCCTTCTCCATATAATTTAAAACCCGCATTCAAATTTCAATATGTACTGCCATCACGTTTAAAAAACACTAGTGGGTTTCCCACACTAAAGAATCATTTTCCTGAGTTCTTTACAAGCAAGCTGTCTCTTGCCAAATGAAACAAAAATTCCCCAGGTAAATGATATATTTTGAACATTTTATTTGGTAATAACTAAACATTTACAGATATATTATGGAAATAAAAACAATATGAGAATATCCACGAACTATTTATTCAGATTCTTTCCAGTTTATCATATTTCTTCTGTCATTCATATTGTTTAACTATACACCTAACTACTCAGCTATATTTATGTTTTTATGAAATATATGATCATAAATTAATTATATCCAATGGCCTTTGGCCTGGGACTATTCCAGGGAATAACAGGAATTTTTCTATCGTGTGACCAAATAATTGTCAACTTTGAATAATTTAATGTCAGCAACTGTTTTTCTTCTAACCTATACTTTACCTTCTACTTTCATGAATTTACCAAATAGTGTCTTGTACTATATTGCCCTCCCCTACTCCAATAGAGGATCCACTTTAAAGTCAGATATTGTATTGGTTTTTAACCTTTTAAAATATTTTTTATTAACTATGCTCCAATAGATCCCTTGAACTTACTCATCCTGCATAACTGAAGTTTTATATTCTTTGACCAAATCGTCCCCCCACCAGCTCTTGATAATAACTGTTCTCTCAGTTTCTATGAGCTCAATATTTTAAAACTCCATACGGAAGTAATATTATGTAGTATTTTGATTCATATATTTACCTTATTTCATTCAATGTAACTACTTGCAAATCTATCCATGGTGTTACAAATAACTTTTTCTTCTCTCTTAAAGCTGCTTAGTATTTGCACCATACATATACACAAACTCATATATAACATACATATATATTTATATAATGTGATATTGATATATTATTTACCTATTCATCCATTTGGTTTTGTATTTCAGCAGTTGTGAATAATACTGCAATAAACATAGGAGTACAGCTATTTCTTCATATTCATTTTATTTTCTTTGTAAATATACCCGAGTGTTGAATCATGTTAACAAGTTTTCTGTTTCAAGTTTTCTATTTCAAGTTTTTGAAAAATGTTCATCCTGTTGTCTGTAATGGCTGCACTCATTTAAATTCCCACCAAGAGCATGCAAGGCTTCACTTTTCTTCATAAGTTCCCTCACCTTTGTCTTCTTTAAATCTGAAATGTTAGTTTCTCCTTTTGGTTGTGTTGGTGATTTCTTCCTGACAATAGCAAGAGTATGTGCTTACAGCTGGAACACTGTAAATGACATGATCTATGGACATGCCACACCTGGAGACCTACAATGTCCACCTATCCCCCACTGTTGCACCTGGAGACCCATAATCTTCATCTCTTTCCCATGGGTGATAGTGACTCCGATCACCGGTCAAAGATGTGAGACATGGAGCTGATTATACACTGAATAACACTTCACTTTTAAACTCTCTTATGTTTTCTATTTTTTATTGTTAGAGAAGAATTTCATACATGCATACAATGTGTTTTGATTAGTCCCACACCTATTCCAGTTTTTCCATTATTTCCCTCCAACTTTATGGTTTTGTTTGTTTGTTTGTTTCACCCACGGATCGCAGTACTGCCACAAATATGTACACTCGTTTAGGACCATTTTTGAAGCATGGGTAACCTCTTGATTGGCGGTTGCATCCTTGAAGAAAGCTAACCCTCACTCTCCTGGCAGCTGTCAATTGCCAACAACCCTTCAGCTAGAGGTAGAGTTTCAGACCCACTTCCCTTCTCCATGATGGAATTTTGTGTGGATTTTGTGCATGTAATCCTAGCCATGAGCTTATATACAAAACGGCCATGTTATGTCCAGAAAGCACTATTTCACTGTTCTCAGCCATTGTTTCTGGTTCTTACACTCTGTCTACCCCCTCCTTCACTATGATCCCTAGATCTTGGCAGGAGATGTCAATGTCTCATTTAAGACTTCTATAATCTATTATTCTCCTCACATTCACCCACCCAGTTGTGGGTCTCAGTGTTAGGCACTATATACCAAAAAAAAAAAAAATTCTGTTGAAGGTTTGGAGATAGACAAACGTATGGGTATAATGATACACCATTAGCAGTTTCTTTAGTGTTATATTAACTTAGAAAAATAATAGTAATCATTCCCCCCCCCCCCAGGACCAATGTCCTCTCTAGCCGTAAATTCTTGGCACTGATCATGGGGCCATCACATCCTGCAGAGAAACCCCTACATACAGGCAAAAAGTTGTTTACTCCCATAACACTTGTACCACTGTGGCACCAATGGGCATAGTTTGCCAGGTTGTAACAAGATATTTTTCTGTAGCTCACAGGATTGACAGGTGGGTAATATTGGTGAATATTTTCTCCTCTGGTAGTATGCATACCACCTACCAGGTCTCTGAAAGTTAGCCAGTGGAGATGAAGCTTCCGGGTGAGTACCACTTGATTTCTTTGTATTGCATGACTGAAGTAAAAGTGTGGCCAGACACTTTAATATAAATATCTTCTCCCTCACCAAAATGTCTTCTAGTGCTTAGAATCCATCTGACTCAAATTGTTCCTTGATGTTGTAAAATGATAAATTCCCAACTCCAATACTTCCCCCAAACTAAATAGTCAGCCTTTGGCAATGTTTTTAATTTAGTTATTTTATGTGTATGAGTATTTTTCTGGTATGTGTGTCTTTGCAACAAACATGTGCCTGTTGCCCACAGAGGCAAGAAGAAGTTGTCAGATTCCCTGGAATTAGAGTTAAAGATGGTTGTAAGCTGTCATGTGGGTCCTGGGAATCAAGCCCAGGTCCTCTGCAACAAGCATTCTTATTTGCTAACCTCTCTCTCCAGCCCTTACTTTTGGTGTTCTTATCGCTAAGAGCCTTCCTTTCTCTTCTATTTATTCATTTATGATATGAGTTTATGAGTTCCCTTTATCTTCTGGTTTTTTTTGTTTATTATGTTTATTAATGGACTTCATTATTTTCATGCCCAGATTGCTTGAGATTTGGCTAATGATTGCCTCCCTGCTCAAGAGAGAACTGGAGTCCTCATGACAAAAAAAAATCACATACATATGTACATTTAGGTATGTATGCAAACACTCTGTGTGTGTTGAGGAGAGGAAGTTCTTCTTTATGTCCTAAAAAAAAAAAAAAGTCTCTGCGTCCATCCTTGTATGGAACTGAGAAAGTCCTCAGTGAATGAAGAGTCCTAAGTGTGTAACTGACATGAGCCAGCTAAGTCAAAAACCCCAGAGCCTCAGACCTGTGGAGGAATAGCAAAGCCTTCCCCCTGGGTTGAGGTTCAGAGGCATGGTAAAACCTTCCTTGGGGGACCAAGAGTTGGCAATGTGTGCACCACAGCTTTCAGGATCCCTGGCCTGCATGTTTATGGTCTGAAGACTGCTACCTGCTGAAACTGTACCTACTTAACTTAGATTAACCTGCCACTTTGATCTAGATAATAGGCCATAAACCCTGCCTCCTTGTTTATCCGTATGCAATAACCCTGCCTCTCTGTTCAACTCTATATAATAAACATCCTGCGTTTCCAGGGTATGATGGTCTATCCAGTCAAAAGCCCAGATCACCTGATCTGAGCTTTCTTTGTATATGTCTATGTTTGTCTTTTCTTCATTGTCTTACAACCTCTGTCAGATCTGTTTCTGGAGCCCTGCTGAATGTAGCACAACCTAAATCCTGAAATCAACCATTTCTCTGAATAGCATTTTTTTTATACTGAAGAGCTATGCACTGGGTTTCTTAAAATGGGACAGATTTACATCTACTTGATCCACTATCAAAATATTTTAGCATAATGCCTAAAGACAAAACAAAGACACTTCAGTGGAAAATTCTACTAATGGCCCATTTCCCCTCCGTTCTTTGGATAGGAAGACAGAGTGCAATGTGGGTAGAATTCTACTTATTGGAAATCAATGTATTATTATCCTAATCCTCTGAGAGTCAGTGGTTGGCAGGTTTCCTCAAACTTTAATATGAGTTACAATGCTGGTGATCAGCTAATCCAATAAATGCTCAGTTCACTTAGGCCAAATATGATCATTATTTTTTAAAAAATGCAAGCTTGTTGGAATCCATTTCTTCATCTACAAGTATAATGATTTTGACTAATTTTACACAAAAATATTTACACAAAAATATGTGTGGGCCCCATAAATCTGCCTAGTTCTGTTACTTGCTATTCTCCCCAGCTGCTCTGAACTTAGCAGAAATTTTCCAAGTCAAAAAAATAAGCTGTTATGTGCTGTAATTTCCTCTTTGGAGCATTTTAAAAAAATTTTTGTCATTATATTTCTTATGTTTCAAAATATATTAAACACATCTGATCCTGTGCCCAGGAAACAATTGTTTCCCCTTTTAGCAACAGAACAAAAAATGTACAACGGGAGTGTTAGAATTTCATTTTGCTTAAATTTTATGTAACAAGTGTTAGTATCTGATTAGTTATATTCGTCAGGTTACGGGACTAAAAGGATCATAGAAATTCAAAACAAAAACAAAGAACATTATATTTTCCAGCCCCACACATATTCCATGCTGAGTCGAACTCGGCTACTCTATAAGTAATATACAGTTAAGCTGATGTGATGGGTTGAGGCTTGTGAGTCAGGCTCATTCAATCTCATACAATATTGTAACTAAGAAACTTGAAACAAAACACCAGTAGCTAAATGCTTCAGCTAAACATGTTGGCACATGAAGCTTGCCACAGGCCAGGCTGCTGTTTATGTGTCTATATTTTAAGACCCAAAAGAAGTAAAACAGAAAAAGTAAGATTTCTTACATATCTAATAACTCCGCTGAAATGTTAGTTCCCATGCTGTGAGAACTAACCTTTCCATGTGCATTGCTCAGTGGGTTTCATTATATTGACAGACTTGTGCATTGAGAACCACCATCTAATTATAGACATTTTCTTTACCTCAAAAAGTAAGCCACAGATATTGACACTCACTTCTCTTTTTGCCCCACTTGTCTCAACTCCATCCACCATGAGTGAATTGCCTATGTGTGTTTGTTTATTCTGAAGAGTTCATAGGAATGGAATTAGAGAGTATGTGGATTTTCTCACCTAGAATAGTGTTTTCAATTCTTGATGCTGTGGCGTGCTTCATTATTTTATGGTGAAATAATATTTTTTATGTTTAAGTACAGAACACATTTATCTCTGCATTCATCAGCTAATAGGTCACTGGATTACTTCAAGCTTTTTCATTATAATGTTGCTACAAATACCCATGTACATATATTTTTATGGATACACATATTCATCTTTCAACTACTTGGTAGCAGAGCTATTAGATCATATGGTAATTCAAGGTTTAACTATTTTTACCAAGCTTTTAGCCAAAACAAGTGTTCCATTTTATATTCTCTCCACATAGATATGAGCATCCAACTTCTCCACATTCATACTAACTCCATTTATTGGCTTTAGTTTTCATGGCATCCATTCTAATATATGTAAACTGGCAGTTAATTTTCTTTTGATTCTCATTCCTCTAATGGTAAATGACATTGAAAATATGGTGATGTATATATTGACCATTTGTATATCTTTTTATTGAAAATAGATTCTTCTCTCATACAATACATCCCTACCACAGTTTACCCTCTCTGCACTCCTCCCAGCTCTCTCCCATCTCCCTTCTTCTCCAGATCCACTCCCCCTCCTTTTTCCTTCAGAAAAGAGCAAGCCTCCAAGAGAAAACAGTCAAACACAAGAAAACAAGGTACATTAAGACAAGGGAAAAGCCCTCACACTGGACTTCGCCTTGTTGGACAAGGCAATCTAGGGGAAGGAAAAGAGTCCCAAGAGCAGGCAAAAGAGTCAGAGACACATCTGCTCCCCACTGTTAGGAGACCTATGAAAACACCAAGCTATCAGTCATAGCATATACACAGAAGACCTTGCACAGACCAAAGGGTTGTCTGTTCAAGTTGTCACCTTATTTTCAATGAAGCTGTCCTTTTTATTGACTTGAAAGAGCTCTCAAGTATTTTGGATACAGTTCCATTATATGATTTGTGAATGTTGTCTTTCCATTGGTGAATTATCTTTTGATTGATGCCCTGTGAGGCAGTGATGTTCTTAATTTTAAGGAAGTCAAGCTAATTAATTAATTTTGTTGTTTATATTTAGGACAACATATTTTTTTTAAAGTGATGAGGGAGAAACTGTGTCCTGATATGATGCAATGAACACTTTATTTTCATCAAGAAGACTTGAGCACTGGGGAGATGGCTTGTTGAGCAAAGCATTTGTCTAGCAACTGCAAGGACCTGAGTTCAATCCTGAAAACCCATGTTGTTAAAAGTCAGGCAAGGTGACACACTGCAGAAATTCAATCTCTGGACAAGAGGAGACAGGTGGATCTCTGGAGCCCACTGACCAACCATCTTAGCCTACGTGGTGAATTCCAGGCCAGTGAGACACCGTGTCTCGGAAAAAAAGTAAATGTTGCCTGCAAGTCAACCCTTGACTCTATCTTCTGTGGTCTACACACACACACACACACACACACACACACACACACACACACACACAGACACACACGTGTGCACACGCACACACACGTCCCTATACACACACAAATAATGTAAATACATAGACATATAAATATAACATGCATTGAATAATATTACTTCTAAAATTTCTATATTTATCCATTCACACATATATAGGATAGGAATCCAGTTTTCTTCTTTAGTATGTGCCCAGTACCATTGGTTAGGGGGGAAAAATACTTTTTAAGACAGGATCTCACTATATAGCCCTGATGACATGGAACTCACTTGTCCACCAAACTGGCCCCAAACTCACAGAGATCCAGCTGCCTCTTCCTCTGCTGCTGCCTCCCGCTAGGATTAAAGATGTATGCCACCACACCCAGAAAAGGAACTATCCTACTTTGATCTTGATACCTTGTCTTCCATCCTAAGAGCAGGTTCTGGCTCTTTCTCAATTGGTGATTTTAATAAAATATGCTTCTCTGTTGTGAGTTTCCCTACAGAAGCAGAGATTAGAACAAAAGCCCTTAGTCCAACAACTACCAGGAGAGCGAGATTCTGGCAGTAGCCTATGAGTGATCTTAGTTTAAATCTGTCCCAGTTTAAACCGTGAGATGACCTCAGCATGGCAGATAATTTTGCTGTAGCCTGGGAAAATCCTGAGTAAGAGAATCCAGATAAACTCTTTCCAGACTCCTGATGCACACACATACAAAAAAAAGTGTGCTAGGATGATTTGTGATTTGTGTGTACATGGTGTGTGTGTGTGTGTGTGTGTGTGTGTGTGTGCATGCGCGTGCACGTTCATGGATACACATGTGAAGACCAGAGGTCAACATTGGGTATCTTCTTCAATTACTGTCCATCTTTCATTTTTTCTTCTTAGTCTGGAGCTTACCATTTCAGACAGACTGGCTGGCTGGCCAGCAAACTCCTAGCACCTGTCTGTCTCTATGCCACCAGTGCTGGGATTACAGATGTGCACCACTGCACCAGGCCTTCATGCGGTTACTAGAAGTCTGAACGCAGGTCCTCATGGTCATGTGACAAGCACTTCCTCCCCTGAGCCAGCTCCCTAGCCCTGAGGAAAAGTTAGTGAAAATTGTAGGTCATACACGCTACGCCTTGTTTTTTCCTATTGCTCTTTATTCTGTGCTCATCCATGCATGAAAAATAATATCAAAAGCAAACAAAAATATCACCAAACTCTGTGTTTTCAAGTCTTTTCCTGCAGCTGGGTCTTCCCATGTCTTCATTGCTGGTCAGTTGTTGGACTGGTCCAGTCCTACTCAACACTCCTTGGTCTCTTTTCCAGTGCCTCATCTGGAAATTCAGTGTCTTACCACTAAATTGTACCTTCTCATTCACAAACTCCTCCAATTTCCTGGTGTTAACCAACGCCAGAGTGTTTCAAAAACCACATCAACGTCTTATTGAATGGAAGAAACTCCTGCTCTTACCCCCCCCTCCCTACCAGCACCCTGCTCAGTGTGGATGCCGTTTTCTAGTGACAGGGTCTTTGGCCAATTATTAAAGTCCTCACAGCCTTAGTATATTAATTTCTTAAATGAAAATAATACCTACATCAGGATTGCTGGAAATTTGTTGAAATTCTACAGAGAAAAGTGCCTAGTTTTTCTTCATTCGACATTATTTTCCACACTACTCACCAGGGTTACTCTTAACATGACCCAGCCAGGGATGTGCCAGGAAGGGAAGAAATAATTATATCTGGAAGAACTAGCTGGAAGGAGCCAAGGATGTTCTCCTAGCATGTAAATTTGAGGGTACTTGATCAAAGTGGCTGGAATATAAGACTGGATAAGTAATATTTCTTTGAATTAGGGGTATTTTATTTAGCAGGATACATCACTCCAGAAAGGGACTGGGGGAAGGAAAAGGATACAAGTGTGGCTGTGTGAAAGTTTAGATGCCTAGAATATACGAGGAGGAAGTTCCAGCCTTGTAGAACAGAAGTGTGCAATTCTGAGTCTCCCTGAGAGATGGTACAGGAAGAAAGAAAGAAGTAGACACAGGGCACAGTTCGAAGGATAAATTATTTACATCCAGAAGATCTACCAGGGGTGCACACTCCATGCAAAGCTCAAATGCTTTGACACCATCACTCCAGGACCACAGGAGTGCCCTGAATTTGAGAATGAATTTAAGGGAGAGCTTGTGGGTGAGGTATGGGAGGAGGTGGAGGTAGAAGATCAACAGGTATCACTCACTAGGAGGTGATGAGGTGATGTTATGTATTCTAAATGTTAATTAACTTGCTCCCAGAAGCTTGCTTGCTGTGCAAGGTAATGCTGTGTTACCTTGCTCTGATTGGTTGAATAAATGCCGAGGCCTGAGATTGGGCAAAGACAGAGATAGGCCAGACTAAGGTACATGGGCTTTGGAGCAGACAGGTTCATGAGTAGAAGAAGCCTCCAGTGGTAGAAGCAGAAGCCTCCGTAAGTAGAAGAAGAGGTTTCCAACAGAAGAAGTAGAAGTAGCCTCCAGTAGAAGAAGAAGCTTAGAGCAGGAAGGAGGACACACACCATGGGTTAGAGAGAAGAATCTCATTCCACATGGCCAGGAACATTGGCATAGCATGGAGAATAACAGTCCAAAGGGACATATGTATATATGAAGCCATATTTGGGAAATAGAATGAGCTAGCTTAGATGGGCCAAGATTACACAATCCAGGCCAAGGCTTGTTAAAATCCATCTCTGTGTACTCATTTAAAATGGTGGGTTAAGGATTAACACTGCTGTCCAATTCACTATGACATAAATACTAAGTAATACTTTAATTAATTACTTCTACAAATATAAATAAATAAAATATAGTTTGATATAATCAGAGATAAATAATTTAACTATCCATTTTCTACAAAGAGATGTGCAGACTAGGGACAATGGGAAGTGAGGTATCATAGTACATGGCTTAGTCAGGAGGGTGGAACTGTGTAGATGGCAATGGAAATCTATTCCATAGGACTAAGATGTTGATTCGCAGTTGCAGGAAGGTGAGTTCATGAATCTGAGTTCAACCACTCAATAAGAAACAGAATGACAAAAATCCTGTATTTCACCAATTCTCAGGTAATTCTTCACTCTAGTTGTTCCATTAAAGTTCTTAGAATTTATTCAACAGCCCTTGTGAGATTCATAAATGTTTGTAGAGAAAAATTCTGGCTCTACATACACATATTTAAATGGTATCCTTCAGATAGAAGCATGTCCTATAATTGTGTCTTTAGTTAGTAACAAGCAACAAAAATTCTCGATATAAATTATTTTTATATAACTACAGTGTACCTACAAGTGCTTTGGCAGTTATGTGTGTATAATCCTGATATATTGGCTTGACATTTGTACCTCAGCCACATGGATGCCTGCTTCCAACGTTTTCATCAACACAAATTCACAGATGACAAACTCTTCATCTGATCATGTGTACAACTAACTCATCATGGAACCAGAATGGGCCTAATCCATAGCTGCAGTGGTATAATGGGACTGGAATGGGGTTTATAATATAATTTTTAACTTCATTCTAAATACTTACTCTTTGTGGCCACAGATTAAGTGTAGCTCTTACCCTTCGGCAAGGAAACTTCTTTTTGCAGCAAATGAAGACCATTGTAGGTATCCACAAGTGGCCAAAATGCAGGGAACAGCAGACCTTGGGCTGCCCAATCCAAATTGATATACATCTAAAGCACAACCCTTACCCTTAAGGTTCAGGGAGCCTGAAGGAAGGAGGATGTGGAAAGATTGTAAGGACCAAAGCACCAGGAAGTCTGCTTCAGGCTAGTGTCTTCTATATATGACAGGGAAACTGTACCCATAAAATCTTAAAAATAGCTCACTTAAACAAGACCAACATGCTAACAATACCAGTTAACACACTAACATGGATGAGAGAAAGTTCATGAGGCCCCACTCAAAGATGAAGAACCTCAGGGAACTAAGGGCTGCTGAGAGTGGGGGGGAAATTCAGTCCTCTCTGGGAACCAGTCCTTGATTATACATAACAATCATTGAATAAGTTAGAGTTAGAGAAGAGGGAGAAGATGGAAGGAGCTGGAGAGGGGAGAAGGGGAAGAGTAAGGGGAGGAGTGGGTAGAGTTTAGGAACATTAAAAAAAAAATAACAAGGTTTAGTGTTCCACAGCAGTTTTGAATGTCAACTCTGCCACTTGGTGGTCTCATCCCAAGCATATTTGTTTCTTGTATCATTTCAATGGGCTCACCTATAAATAGAATAGATATAAAAGTTTTTTCTAGGCAATACATGAAATAACACCAACTGGCCTCTGGTCAGCAAAAGCCAGCTTCAGTAGGGTGTTTCCTGTCCATCTCCGTGATGCACAGAGCATGGGGTTTACAATTTGGAGCACCAAGGAATCAGATCAGCAGAGACCAAAAGAGTCAGCCCAGCTTTCAGTGCCTTTCATTCATCTTATCAGAAAAGCCTGAGGGCAGAAAACAACTCCTTTACCTGAATTCTTTTTCTCAAAGATCATACCAATTTATATAGTTTGCTTTGTGAGATCACTCAATGTGAGATCTACTCACTTGAATAGATGTTCATGCCAATATTAAAGCCCTGTCGTTTATTGGTAAAACTTTGGGCACTCCTTAAAATGTATTCATCTTTCCTAACTGAATTTCGTACCCAACTTTCCCTTCACCCTTCCCCAGGCTCTGGCAAACACAATTCTATATATTGCTCCTATGACTTTGGACAAGCATCAGAAATGAACTATGAAATACTTGAATTTTCTTTTCTGAAGAATGTTTTGATCTACTTAGAGAGCTGCTGACATACATGGCTTTTTCCGTGCTTTACCAACTATACTCCCCTTATCTAGTCATCAGCTCCTGTCTTGGCCTTCCTCTCTTCAATCTCCAATATCGATTTCTTATCATCTATGTTACTACCAATTCAGAGCACTAAACAGTAGTGAAAAATATGTTTATAAATGCATGGTGTAGCTACTATCGATATGTCCATATAATGATAAATCACAAGCAAATCACAAGGGGGAAGAATGTCACTTCAGACCTATGAGACGATGTTCTCAGTTTCAAAATTGTAACATAAGTGATTATAGAGATGGATCATAATGCTTAGGATGAGATCTACGCGCGCGCGCGCGCGTGTGTGTGTGTGTGTGTGTGTGTGTGTGTGTGTGTGTGTGGTGTTCCTGCAGTCATATGCATTTGCAAAAGTCAAAAGAGGACAGCAGGTGTCCTCCTGAATTACTCTCTGCCTTGTCTGCTTGAGGTTGTGTCTCTAACTGACCCTGAAACTTGACATTTTTCATCCAGTTTGTGTGGCCAGGAAACCCCCCCCCCCCCATTGATGGTCCCTTCTATGTGTCCCAGAGCTGTGATCACAGGTGCACACCCCCATCTTACATGGATGCTGAGGTTCTGAATTCAGTCTCTGATGCTCGAGCAGCAAGCGCTCCAGCTACCATCTCCCCAGCCTGGTCTTCATTAGACGGTACTTTAAAGAAAGATGCTTCTTGGGACTGGAAAGATGGCTCTGAAGTTAACAACTCCACCCCGGCTATTCTTCCAGAGAACCCTGGTTCTATTCCCAGCACCCACATGGTGGCTCACAGTGACTTGTAACTTCAGTTCTAAAGGATCTGACACCCTCCTCTGAGTTCCACTGGCACTGCACACCCACGGTGGATAGACGTACATACAGGAAAAACACCCATACATATACATACAGAATAAAGACAAACCTTTAATAGGAAAAAAAGAGAAAGTTGTTTCTTAAACAATGGTGGCTGATAAATGGCATTTAATGATTTTCTGAATAAAAATCAAAAATATATAAGCTAGTCAGTCTTAGGTAGCAAGCTCTCCCTCCAACATTTAACAATTAACAAGACAATTTTTTGATGAGGGAGAGGCTGTGTCACTAGTAACTGCAACCACGGGGGCTAGGATACTAGGAAATAACCAACAATGCATAGGATAATTCTTGCTCTGGTTTCTGTGTGGCTTATTTCTACCACAGTTCACGTTGAAATTTGATGACTAATGTGGCCATGTTTGGTGGCAGAGCCTTTGAGAGGATCAATAGCCACCTGCAGACATTTCATTCAGAAAAGTCTTTCTTTCTCCTTTCTTACAGAAGGTTCAGACCGCCTGAACCTCCACCTTTCAGAAATATGAGCCTAAATCTATTTTTCCTTCATAAAATTCCCAGCATCAGATACCCTGTTACAGAAACAGAAAATGTATAGACAGGTCCCATAACAAAAACAATGTGACCTAAATGTCACTAACTCCGCTGGGAGAAGTTGCTGTCAGGTTCTCACCCGCCTTGTTTAGGGGCTGTAAGGTCTGTTTACAGTCGAGGATGTGACCATAGAATTCATCCCAGGCTGGACTGGGTGCCTGGACTATGCAGAACCTTTTATACATAATGATTCTGGGGAAGTGCAGAAAGTGTTGTCTTCTCCTTACACCCAAGGACTGTTCCCCTGGAAGAAAAACAAAATTCATTCCAGAAAGTGTTCTGGGGAAGATGCAGGAACAGTGTTTTCAGAAGTTAGAAAAAGATAGACGAGTGCAGGGTGAGTGTAAAGACTATAGGGGGCAGAAATATGACAGAAATAGACTTGTGTCACAGCCGCCATGCATCACCCCCCCCCCACACACACACACACACACACACACACGAAAAAAAAAAAAGATCGAGAATATCACATAGCTCTCAGGGGAAAAAAAAAACATCACTTTACATCTGCTACCTTGGCAGAGCTAATGTGAAGAAATGTCCATATCATTATTTGAATCAGAGCTTAACCCTGGCCAGAACTTTGAAAGTGCTGAAAACTAACACACACTGACATACACTTCATCAGAACTATTTTTAATAAGAGATTTTGTTTAAGTAAAGAGGATCTTTCTAAATATGACCTGTTTGGGAGAATCTTTGTCAAAATGGCATTATTGTGTCAGCAGTTGATTCCACCCCTTGCCAAGTTATGCAACTTAGATAAATATGTGGAGGGTTTTATCAACTCATTAATACTTGAAAGACACCTGGGTGTGGGTTTTATGACAATCCCTTCAAATGTAGTGAAACTAGGGAGGCTTTTTTTTTTAACTGAGTCACACTTTGTAGTCCTGGTTGGCCCAGGTTGGTCTCAGACTCCCAGAGACCCACCTGGCTCTGCCTCCTAAATACTGGCATTAAAAGTATGCACCAAGCCGGGCGGTGGTGGCGCACGCCTTTAATCCCAGCACTTGGGAGGCAGAGGCAGGCGGATCTTTGTGAGTTCGAGGCCAGCCTGGTCTATAAAGTGAGTCCAGGACAGCCAGGGCTACACAGAGAAACCTTGTCTCGAAAAACAAAAAAAAAAAAAAAAAAAAAAAGTATGCACCAGCACATTGGTAAGAAAGGCTTTTATTGCCTATGCTCTCTACTAGAACATTTAAGAGAGAGAACTTATCAAGACATCAAATCATGTAAAGTCTTTAATCGTGGATCAAACCTTAATAGTCCTCTGAGTACTCATTTTCCAGAGAATCAATAAAAATGTTATAAACGTGCAGAAGTCTTTGATCAGAACTCAAAGCAAAACAGCCGTTGACAAGCTGTTTTCACCATCAGAAATGGAGTCTTCACTTGGGCCCACAAAGTAGCAAAAGGCAGGAGGAGAGCCCAATGTCTCTGCCATCATCCTGCGTCTGAACTTCGGCTACAATCACACAAATAAATTATTGTCTCCTTCGGGTGTATATTATTATTTTTAATTATGTGTGTGTGCCTGGGCTTGTGTACTTGAGTGCTGGTGCCCCCTCGAAGTCAGAAGCTTCGGACGCCCCTGGAGCTGGAGTTACAGGCAGTTGTGTGCCACTGGATACAGGCACTACAACATTGGCTTAATATTTGATAAACTACCTCATCATCTAGCCAGACTGACAGAGATTCTCACATCTTCAGAATGTTGAAGACTATACACACAAAAGCTGAGCTATGGAGTTCCTGCTATATGCCATTGTCGTATTTGGGGTATCTATTGCTATTCAACCCAGACACAGGGGGTAATGGCAGAACAAAGAATTGAATATAGCCAATCTAGACTGTTGGATGTAGTGGCTAACCTTGGTTGTCAACTCGACAGGGTCTGTAATCAAATGAAACGTAAGTCAATGGGCACTCCTGTGAGGTGCTTTCTTGATCAGATTATTTGAGGCAGGAAATCCAGCCTAAATGTGGGTGCTATCTTCTGGGGACAGCCCTGATAAAAGGACATGGAAGAAGGAAACTTCGCTTCTTCCTTGCTTGCTGTCACTACTGCTGGCAAGTCCATCTATCCTGTCCCTGGTGCATTTCTTTGCTGCTATTAGAAACAGTTTCTTTAGCCTTTCAACACAGACTGAAGACCAGTAGCTCTCCGGGAATGGCCCAGGCCTTTAGCACCAGATTAGGATGGCTGAGCGAGACATCCAGCTTTGTGGACTGAGCAACTACTGGATTCTGGGCCTCTCTGGTGTGAGACACCATCTTAACTACCCAGATAAGATGATATTTTAAATGAATAAATAAATAAATAAATAAATAAATAAATAAATAAATAGATCCCTTTTCTATATTAACCTATCAGTTCTGTTCCCTGAAAGAACAGTGACTACTACAGTGGGCCGAAGAGTTTTTGGAGTTACTTATAGGAGCATAAGAGGTTCCTTAGAGCAGCATAGATAACCATGGGCAGCTGTACACCTCTCTTTTCAACAAATGTTAACTGGGGAAGGGAGACTCCTGTTGAGATGCCTCAGCTTTATTAACCTTCACCCCTACTTCCACAGGGAATGTCAATGGGCCCAATCTTGTAAGGGTCTTGTGAGGGGTGATGAATTATTTGTCTGGTTGAAGATAGCAATGACCAAGTCCAACCTGAAGGAAACAACTCTGCAACAATTATGCTCCCTATCTTTGAGGACACTTGAAAATTAACATGCAGAACGTTTTTCATTTTGATATGGTAAGACTGTTACCAGGGAAAGTGGGGCTCCCTTTGTGTGTAGAGGGGGGATAGTCTCATTCAGTGAAAGAATTTAGAAACACACTCAAAAGAAAAACTCGAGGACAATTTTATTAGAATTCAAGAGAAAAGCCAGAAAATGGACAAACTTCGAATTTCATCAGGTTTCCAGAACAGGAAAAAAAGAAAGAGAAAAAGGCATGTCATGTGAGTTGGGGTCCAGCTTGTTCAGCAAGCAGCCACACAGCACAGGGGCAGAGGAAAGGCAGGGAGCTTTGGAGAGGAAGAACGAGAAAGCTCAGAATGTCATGGAAAGCGTGTTCAGAATTTTAAAGGGGGGGGGGGCAGAAAAATATAGAATGTTAAAGAAGGGTAAAAAGACTGTAAAAGCCAGAGGTAGTCAGGTAACTGAAATGAAACTGTTTTCTTGGCATGACAGGGACCTTGCACACATAAAACCACGGCAGCTGTGGCCACCAGCACAAGATCAAATCAGCCAAAATTCCAGCACAGACTGGGGAGGGATCACCAAGTCCCACTCGTAGTTGAACAGCTGTTGACAGCGGTCCATGGCTGCTGGAAGAGAGAGTTTACCTAGGATGTGGCCCCTGATAGGCTGTCTTGATCCTGCCAATGGCCCCGCACCCATGCCTATACTGGCATCACTAAGAGGACTCTGTGTGTCTAAAAAAGATGATCTGAAGTTAGGAGGGGAAGGAGATAGGAAGGATATTAGAAAATTTGGAAGGTAGGAAGTTGGGGAATGCATTTGATCAAGACACATTATAGCTATTCTAAGCAATAAAACAAATAATTGTTTACATTATTAGTGAAAAGAAAAAAATGAGGATTTTTCTGAGTAAATGACAAAACAGCCTGCTTCTGTCTTAGGCTTGAAAGCCATCTTATAGTAAAGACAAACTAGGTTCATTCCTGCTTATGATTAAGTCTGCTTCTCAAGAATTGGGCTATGCCCCACCTGTAACCTTAACCATTAACGGTTAATCTTAACTATACTGCCTGTTCCAGGAGATGGCAACTATGTCTTTGTTTCAAAAAGTTGATATGGCCATCTTGCAGCCTTACCTTTGTATCAAAAAGTTGTTATGACTACCTTGTTATGCTGATCCTGCAACCCACCTATTTGCCTGTCAAATCCCCCCATTTGGAAACTCTCTACTATCTTGTCCATGTCCAAGGCTGACCTCTTGAACCCTGCCACAGGGGAAGGCAGTCAAAGTCCATGAATAAATAAACCTGGCTTTAATTGCTTGTTTTAGTTAATTTGTCCATGATGATTTGGGCCAGTAGTCTTTCACCTCACATCTTTGGGATGAACGTAACCAGGAAATCAGGCAGACTGAAAGGAGCTGCATGGCAGCAGCTCTGCTCCAAGAAGAAAAAAAGCAAGGGGAGTAACTTCATGATCTTTCATGGGTCGTTTACATAGTCTCTGCCTCTTCTAAGTTCACAGAAGGCCCAGGTTGTTTCAAGAGAATGCTCCCATGAGTAAAGGAAGCCCAGCTGATTAAAGGATTCCAGGCTTCCCTCTGAAGGTATGTTTCATATATTAGTTTCTGAGTCCCCACGTCCATCCTATTCCCTAGTCTGCCTTAGTATTATTTTCAATAGTTGGTATTTATTAAATGTATACATTATTATGACTTAACATGCCTTTTTCATGAAACACATTTCATCTGCATTCATAAAACAGAACAGTTTTTTTGGTTTTGTTTTGTTTTAATGGTATCCTGAGTTAAGTGGGTTTGTCTTCTGTTAATGGGATTAAACTCTCTCCCAGGCTGAGTCTGCCTCAGTGTGTGATGACTTGGGCAGAAGCCATGGCTGGAAAGGGCTCCATCTATTGAATCTGCCTGACGGATGTGGCCCACGCCACTGTCCCCTGTGCTGCAGGTTGTCAGGGGCTGGTTTGACATTCCTGTATTCTCGGCTATAATTTTGGTCTTTCCACCAAGGCAGTTTTATTTCCCGACAGGCACTACAGCTTATGAAAGCCAATGCAGTTGAGAAAATATTCCAAATGCACAGGTTATGTGGTGAGTGGAAAATAGGCGTTAATGGAAAAGGGACTAAAACCGAAGTCTCTTCCGAGTGCTATTTTGGAGCCCTCTGGTTTTCCTGTGGAATTCCGAGTCAGTAGTGATTGCAAAACCAAAAGGACCAAACAGAACATTAGAACTTCAACGGGCAGAGGTAAGACCACAGTGTGCTGCTTCCTGGGTTTTCACTTTTAAGTCAGAAGACATGAGTAGTGGTGTACAGTCTGGGAGTGACGGATTTGAGTTTTTGTAGTTTTCTTTTGTGTTGAATCAGTCTCCCCGTGTCTATGACCAGACCCCTTAGAAAGAGTTCACATCTGTAGCCTTTGGACACAGGACATGTTCAGACATGTAGGGGCTGCTCTTGTGCAGCCTGTGGCTGCCAGCGCCACCTAGCTCCTACATTCCTTCAATTCAGCCTTTGTAGAAAATGTTAGATGGGCCCACATCAGAGTTCAGCAACCACCTCAGAAGTTCTGAATGATGGAGGCCGGGAGAGTCAGAACAGCCAAACTGCTCCAAACGGTGGCTGTCGGAGGAAAAGGTATGTCCTCTAACTTTGTGGAAGCAGAAAGTCACTAGGATTGACACTATGTCTCAATGCACCCCCCTGCCTGTCTTTGTTTGACAATCTTCCCATTCAGTGCAGTTGGATAATGTGCAGAGGTGTGGCTTCTGAATTTAGGTGCTAGGCTCCAAACAGAGATGAGTTCTAGGAGAATCTTTATAAGGCTCACACTACAAGACTACTTGAGTGAGATCAAAATGCGTCATCCTTAATGTGCCACTTGTCATGGGATTATTTTGAGCTAGAAGCAATTGAGAAACAGCTCTCTCCTCTCCCCCATCTTCCTAATCCAAGAGCATGAATTTCCCTTTATTAGTATGTCTCCCTTGCACACGGTGGAAAGAGGAAAACAAGCCTTGAATAGGGACGAGAGATACCCTTGATAACTCTACATAGTAGTCCCTCCTCCATAGCTTTGCTCTTTCTAGTGTCAGTAACCCACAGTTGGTTATGGTTCAAAACACTAAATGGAAGAGTTCTGAAATAATCAATTCATAACTTTCAAATTTGTCCCTGTTAGCCTTCTATCACTGTGATTAAGTAGCTGTGATAAAAAACTTAGAACAGAAGCTTATATTGGCTTGTGACTTCAGAGGTTCGGGTCTATACTTAGTTGTTGCATTGTTTCTGGGTCTTTGATGAGACAGAACATCAAGGCTAGGGGCAAAGTAAATGACTTCAATGTAGCTAGGAAGGAGGTGGAGGTGGACCAAGGATATGGTGTAGACTCTCCAAAAATACCCTCTCTAAAGCCCTATCTCTGAATAGACAAGCCAATAAATTATGATCTCCTTAATGAGTATATTGTCCATATACCACTCATGATGTAATCACCCATTAATATCCCATCTCTGAGCATGTCTGAATAGAAAGTCAAGCTTCCAATACTTGAGTCTTAGAGAGACATTTCATATGCTAAACATCTCATATACTATTTGGATTATGTGAATAGACTACACATCATCTGTTCTGTCATTCGAAGATACGAATCTCCCTTGTTCAAAGTCCTCACACTATGCACACTACCTTCATGTCTATCAGCACTCTACAATCAGCCATCATAGGAGTGGAATGTTTGTACATAAATATTTATTTTATTTAACATTGCCCACAAAGCACAGGAACAATGAGGCTGGCATTCTATAAGCCAGCATATATTGTTATTATTTTGTCCTTTAACTATTAATTATTTTCAGTAACTTTTTCCTGTACCTAATCTATAAATCGAATTTATCTATTAGAGGCATGTATGTGCAGAAAAATAGCATATACTTCATTCAATACTACTCATGGTTTCAGGCTTTCATTGGGGATACTGGAATGAACACACTCCAGATAAAGGAGAACTCCCATGTAAATATTGACTTGCCAGTAATTCTCCTCATGCGTGTACCTTCCCACAGTTTTCCACCATAAAGGCCCAAACTCCCTTTCATTTGCCCAGTCACTTCTCCATTATTTATAGACCTTTGTTAAAATGGAACATAAGCCCCAAAGTCTAACTACTCTACATTTTTCACTTCTTGTCTCTGAGTCCCTGGTGCATGTAAAAAATATTAGCATCAAATAAAATTTGTATGATTTTATTCCCACCGTTAGTCTATCTTTTGCCAGTTTAGTTTAAAGTTTGGCCACAAAATGTGAGCCCAGCTGTGAGGTGAAAGGCCAAACCCGGGACTAAGATTAGGAAATGGCATGTTGTAGTCCATGCCCAGAGAGGTAAACACATACACAGGTGGTAGGTATATGGGCAGGCAGTGAGCAGCCCACATCATCAGCAGGAGACTCCAGCAATATCAGCCATCCTCTGCTTTTTAGTCTTTGATATGTAGAGCAGACATCAGGTGACAGGTTGCTGTGGAGCCATGCCTCCATAGTGTTAGGAGTCAGCAACTTTATGGTGTCCAAGTAAATGAGTTACGTCCTTTCCTTTGGCTGTTGTGTCTCATAAGTTATAAGCTCTTGGGTTTTGTTTCACTCATATAATTTAATACAACATGTGTCCCTAAAGTCTCAATTTGCCCCCCCCCCAAAAAAATGTATAGTGTCAGTCTCTTCTATTCCCAGGAATAAGTCATTTATCAGTCTGTTGGATGGGTGGGACTCAAAAGATGAAATAGTTTCTAAGTCTACCCAGAGGCTACAGCTACCTACCGTTCTACCTCAAAATTTAATCAAAAGCTGCTTCTGAAATGAAAGTTCCACGGGCAAAACAGAGCCTGAGAAAATACTGGGTTTTGTTTGTTTGTTTGTTTGAGATGTTTCTCTGTGTAACCCAGGCTGTCCTGGACTCTATCTGTAGACCAGGCTGGCCTTGAACTCACAGAGATCCACCTGCCTCTACCTCCCGAGTGTTGGGATAAAGGCATAAGTGATCGAGACCATGATTTGATATATTTGAAAGTCAATGGGCATTTGAGATACATACATCAGATCAACACAAAATAAAAGAGACAGAAAATAAAAAATGTGTGCTTTCTGGAAGATCTTCCCATTTAAGTCAAGAAAATGCAGATACACTTCATTTCCTGGGATTTGCAAATACTGTGCATTTTGAAAGTTGTAGCCCTCCAGTGCTGTTCACAGCATCCAGGTCGGCCCTAGTACACATCCTTTCCCAGCTTAGTCGGATGACTCTGCATAACTCTAACCAACCCAGGCCATTCACAAGCTTCAGTCTTGGCCCCAGTCTGATGAGCCCACCTGCTCATAACCTGTCCAAGCCATATCTAACCGCTAGGCCCATCCAGGTCACATATATTGTGTCCTGGCGTAGTCTGGTGATTCCTCCTAAAGTCAAGCCCATCTGCACCATATCCAACTTTAGACCTAGTCTATGCACTAATCAAGCCCAGTGAGTCCCTGAACCTCGTCCACTCTCACCATCTCAGCCCCTCTGGCCTAACCTTCTCATACAGCTTATGACTGGCCCAGCTTGGTAAGTACCAAAGATCCTGACCCACCCAGGCTATCTTTAGACTCCTTGGCATAACTGGGGTAGCACAGCTTGCACACCAGCCCAAGCAGATCACCATGTTTGTCCCACTTGTATGTTCTTTTACTTACCATGGAACCATCATCCCTGTTCCTCCAATGAAAAATCAATATAGAGTATCTGAAGAATTGATGTACCTGCTCCTCATATCTGATCTGAAATCAATCAAATAATATGAAATGAAATCTAAAAGAATCGTGAAATTTGTCAAAGAATTCAGGAGTTTAAAGGAAGCATTTAAAAAAATTCAGTACTTGAGTGATGTTTAAAGGAGGCATTAGAAGAACTACTTAAGGGGGGAAAAACCCTTGTAGATACAAGAAACACATGGAACAACAAATTGACTGCCCAGAAAAGAAACTCTTTTGTAGCATCTTAGATCTAAAACACTAAACATAAAGAACAAAGATATTGAAAACTGCAAGAGAAGTCACACCAGCCACATGTGAAGGAAAACTCATCAAGGTCACATCTGATTTCTCAGTGGAAACTTTGAAGAGTCTGGAGCAAAAATACTTCAATTTCTAAAAGACCACAGGTGTCAACCTAGACTACTGTACCCAGTAGTGCCATGGTGGCCAGAGGAAAAAAAATTCCATGATAAGAACAGGCTAAGAGAATTCATGCCCGCCAAATCAGCTCTATAGTGAATCAGCCTGTGGTGATAGTGCACACCTTTAATTTCAGAACTTGGACGGCCGAGTTCATGGACAACCAGGACTACAGACTGAGATCCTGTCACTGAGAAATCAGATGTGACTCTGATGAGTTTTCCTTCACATGTGGCTGGTACGTCCTTCTCTTGCAGTTTTCAATATTCTTTCTTTGTTCTTTATGTTTAGTGTTTTAGATCTAAGATGCTACAAAAGAGTTTCTCTTCTGGGCATGTCAATTTGGTGTTCCATGTGCTTCTTGTATCTATGAGGGGGGTTTTCCCCCCTTAATTAGTTCTTCTAATGCCTCCTTTAATCTACTCATAAGTGTTTTGGTCTCTCTGCTGCACGACTGTGTCCTATAACCCTGGAAAGGGACACAGGAGTCAAAACCAAAGTATCTAAGATGCATTCTCTGATTCCGTCTGATGAGGTATTAAATGCAAGCCGAAGGAAAAGTAGCACAGTGGGAAAAGGAGACAGTCTAGATGACAGTGCAAGCCCAGGGATCCCCTGACACAAGGAATACCAGGATGTGATGCAGCAGCCAAAACAAGGAAGGCGGGAAGCTGTAATTCAGCTGCGAACTCCTCACCCTGGGAACCTAGCTCTTATGAGTAACTCCTGCCCAAGATAATGATGGTATAAAAATATATTGACACAATAGTCATTGAAGTGGGGTGATTTTTTTTTCATCTTGTTTTCTGGTCTGCTAGCTAAACAGGAAGTTTTTTCCAGGATGCTCCAATATCCTCTGTTAAGAGTAAAAGCTTTCAGCACTTTGCTTTCCTTCTCTCCCACGACACACTTAATGTTTCCGTTGCCAGGTCCTGGATTCAGCCACAGATTTCCTGAAGGCAGCTAAGGTTCCTTAACTCTTTGTGCCCATCAATTGTAGTCCTCAGGAAAGTCCCAAGAGGTCTTTTGTAGACAGAATCAACATACCAACATACATACTGGCCTGCCTCTGGGGAAAGTCAGACTTAGCAAGTTAATGTGAAACTGCGGTGACACCAGCCATCAATGCCACAATCTCTGTGACACTCAGTGGAAGTTGGTACTTAAGGCTGCTTCTGCTCATAAGGAAGAAGATGGATGTTCCATTGTCATGAAGGTTAATTATGAAAGGAAATTCATCCTCCAGGCCTTCTCTTGCCACTGAGAAAGCATTCCCTGGGCTACATGCTACTGTGATCTGAAGTTGATTTTGAAAACATGATTAAGCCAGTGAGAGCTGACCATACTGTGTCAGCGTCTAGTCTTGGAGTAGAGGCCCTGGCTTGAAATCCTAGCACCTACATCGTTACTGTTCATGAAGTCACTCTGTGCTTTGGGTTTCTCTTTTTCTTCCTCAGTAAAATGAGAAGAATAATAGCATTTTGCTGCATCTTACAGGGTTACCGATAGCTATGGTGTAGTCTATGATGTCTAGTTAGACCTATGGGACCTCTCAGGCCAACAGCTCCAACCATAACCAAGATTCATTTTTGTAGCTTATATAAGGTTTTTAGTTTATATAAGCTTATATAAGGAGTCAGTACTTATAAAATACTCTGCATGCCACCTGATAAAATTTAACTGATCATTTTTTATTATCATCTTGTCATTTTTTCAATATGTAAGTATTGACAATAGAACATATGGATTACTTGGTGACTCCAGAAAGTATGATCATGTAGGGAAGATAGTTTTTCCCAATCTTTTCCCCTCTGCTTTTATTCCTGGAATAAAACTTATTCATAATACATGGTAAATAAATATTTGCTATATGAATGGGTAAATTAATACCATGAGATAACTAACACTCCTCCTATCTTTCTCTTTCTCTCTGTCTTGTGAAATGAAAAACATGTTGATATAGAAACTTCAAATTAGTCCCAGTGCTAGGTGCATTTTCAACATAGCAGGATAGACTTATCTCTGGCTGAATGATTGAATGATGTAGGCAATAATATCATGGAGTTTTGGGCAAGAAATTCTGTCTGCATTGTGATTCTTCAACTGAAGAGACATTGATAATCTTAATACATAAAATTAATGTATAGATCATGACTTTTCATTTTCTAATCACAAGATTATTTTAAAAAGAGAGGGACATAAAACAATATCTATCTAAACGCAAGAAACTGGGATCTAGAAGAAAAAAAAAAAGGTTGAGTGGTTAAAAGCATTTTTTCCTCTTCCAGAGAACACAAGGTTAGTTTCCAGCACCCCACAACAGATAGCGCACAATGGCCTATAACTCCAGCTCCAATGGACCCAACAATCTTCTCTGGACTTTGAGGATACCCACATAGACATGTACATACACATAAATAAAAAATAAACTTTTAAAAGTAAGAATAGCACAGATAGACTGAGTGTCTGACCAAGTGCTGTAGCTCTCAGCATCACTGGTTGGAATCTAGTCCTGGGTGCATTGCATAGTGACTGGAGACATTGGGAGAGCCCTCACCTCTCTCTACATAAGTTTCCGCTTTATTGGATGAGCAGAAATGCACTGGCTAAGCTGCCAATAACAGTGAGCACAATAAATGTCATTTTTCGCTGTTACAAAATAACATCTATTTCAGAAGATACAGTCTGGGAAAGACAAGACCAGCAGAACTCTTTCTTCCTTTTTGCTTTGATCCCATTTGCCTCATTTCCTTTGAAGTGGTGTCAGACTTGAGGAATCTAAATTTTCATTCATCCAAACAAGTTCAGCGCTGGAGCTACAGTTATTGGCCACACTTGTGAACTTAAAAGATCATCAACAACAATAACAATTTTTTTTTAATTCTTTTTGATGATTTCCACCGGAAATCTTGAAACCCTGCTTCACGCCTTGACCTACCTTCCTGTGGCAGTAAAGGTTCTCGTGAGACCCCTGGGAGAACAGAGTGAAACACGCTAGCTGGGCAAGGAGCTGAGCACTGGCTTCTGGGGAGAGGATGTTGTTTATAGTTTAGATCCTGTTTTCACCGTGCATGCAGGGTTGCTGCTGCTACCAGGTGGTTCTCCTTGCCTTATCAGCTTCTTCTCCGGGCTCAGCCAGCGGGAAGCAGCTTCCTGCAGCCTCCATGTGAAATTGGACGCTAAAAACAGGAGAGTGCCTGTCAAACCATCAAATGTTTATCTTCCTCGAGGTCACATTTTCCAAGGTTGATCCTGGCTGGTAAGGCCATTTGAGTGACGGCCACAGGACACAGAATAGAAACAGAGCTTTTGCTGAAGGAGAAATGGGAAGGAAGAAAATAGGATGAGCCAGGCACCTGAGATGGAAAAAGGACTTTCCGGTCATAGGTTGCAGAAATCAATCAAAGTGACTCTTTCTGAAAGCAGCGAACAAATGACACTCCATATGGTGACTTCTAAATCGCTTTGCACATACCTGATGGTCATGTTGCTCCCCAAAATAACACATTCAGATACCCACAGTGAAGCACTTTTGAATCTTATTCCAAAGGAAAATATTGTCACCTCCTCCAATAATTACTCAATCCCCCAAACAGACACAGGGGACCAACTTTGCTCCAAGATTCAATAACAATGAATTAGGTGATCAGAACATGAAGGTACTTAGTTATACACCTACACCTCTGCCTCAGTGCTGCCATGACCGGCTGCCACAAGGAAGATCTGTCTCTGCCCAGTTCACACCAGCCCTAGGAGGAGGTCAGCAAGTGGGCAGAGCTCACCACAGGAGAAGTGCAGGCAAGCTGGAAATCCTACTGGAATTCCTGTGACATGCTTTGATGTCTACTAACAACAATAACAAAACAGAAAGAGGAAAAAAAAAAAGCAGCCTGTCTCACAGGCCAAGTACCTAAGGAAACGCATTAGCAAGGTTGTATCCTTCGGGTTACTAGTTATTGACGGTAAAATCAAGACTTGACTTAGGAATTGGGAAAATATCACCAGCTACGCTTCCTCTAAGCCAGGCTTAGCCACTTCCTCTTCACTACTCATGACTTCCTTCCGGCCACAGGCAATCTCCAACACTGGCCTTGAGGTTCCCAAGCAGACTCATTCCACCCAAGAAAGTTCACTGGGTGTGAGAGCGAATCTCAGTAATCATAGCAACAACGTGCAAAACGTGAACAGTATTTCTTCCGGTTTTGACAAACTAGAGGAGTAAACCAGACAGCTGGGTGTTCAATGAACAAATGCAATTTCCCTAGAATTATTTTGGGGAGCAATTTTTACAGATTTCAGAAAATAGATTTTCAGAAAATACATATAAATTGATGTTAAACTGAATTGGATTTCCTGTATTCATGTTAAAAATCTTTCTGAAATCCGTAAGCACGATTATTTTCCAGTACTAGGGGAAAAATAAGAAGTTTCTAGAAAGAAATTTAGAAGAGAATTTAAACTCCTTCTTGCTACCCTGGAACTGAAATTTATCTAAAAAGAGTGATGCTTTAGATAAAGGCATTTCGGAATCTCAAAAGTAATTGAGAAAAAATAATTTCTTCCCCTCTTTGGTCATTTGATGGATAATAGAAAATCTTATTTAGGGGATGAGACTACGAGCTGTTAAATGGTCTTGTTAAATGGGTTTTGGAGGTGAGACCCAGGGACTTCTCTCTTTTTCTTTTCTGTATCTCTCTTTCCTATGTAGGAATGAACAGACTTGAGAAAAAACGGGACATAGACATAATATAGGAAATATCAAGAAAAAAGGACAGATTATTGAATATGCCCTTTTACCTTTGTATATTGATACAAAATTAACATTATAAATGGCTAAATTGGTATTGATTAGTGTATATTAATGCAAAATTAAGATTGTATTATGCTACATCGGTATTGATCTTTGTATATTGAACAAAATTAAGATTATATTTGGCCACAATGGTATTGACCCTTGTATATTGATGCAAAATTAAGATTGTATTGGGCTACATAGGTATTGATCTTTGTATATTGATAAAAAATTAAGATTATATTTGGCCACATTGGTATTGATCTTTGTATATTGATACAAAATTAAGGGTAATGCTTTTTAAAGGTATTGTACCTAGTAATGCTTAAAAATTAAATGTGAAGTTTTGGCCTTTTGCTACCAACTATCATAAACTGTTTAGGATAATTAAGAAATGCTAATAGTCAGGCAAGCTTGTCATTTTGTTAGGTACTAAGACAGTCTATCACAGTTGTTTTCTAAGCTAATCAGAAATCAAGTTGCTAAGAGACAAGCAACATTTGCTTATCCTAATATAAGAGATAGATAGGGCGTCTTCAAAAACCTCAAGAGATCTGCAGAATATGGCATTCAAAGATGTTTTCTTAACTTAAGATTTTTTGATATCGAGACATGTCAGCTCCTGACAGCACCCCCTATTCTACTCCAAGTAGAAGATGAGCATCGAAGAATCTTCAGTGGCAGATGATTGAATTAGTCGCAAGCCTATCTCTTGGTAGAAAAGCCCCTTGCTCCAACTGTAGACAGAATGCTGTCCAGAAAGGATAAAACTTGGAAGCAGGTAAGTCGACAGCCTAGCTCTGCCAAGACAGGGTAGGCAAGTCCTTCATAATTCCTGCTCTACAATCAATGTCTGTCGGTGAAACAGGGCCAAACGGCTGAAGACTGATGCTGTAATGTATGGAGAGAAAATGGGAACTGTCCAGGCAGCCACAGGTATGTCATTTCTTAGTTTTGGAAGCTGCAGGCCCTGCACTTCCTACATAATCAGATATATTTACCCTTCTCAGGTCTCTGAGGTGGTTGAAGACTAGATAGCTAGAGTCTCATAATTAAATTTTGAGTTGTTCAGGAATCAAGAGGGTGTTCTGGATCTAAGAAGATGTTTTTAAAATTATGATGCAAGTTAGTATGAAAGCTGAGTTAGATATAGAACTTTAAACTCATGGAGATGGTTAGGTAGTAAAATGTTAAAGTCAGGTGCCAAATACATATGGACTGGACATTGGGAATGTATGCTAAGCCATATATAACTCTCATAATTGTCGCCTATTTATTTCTTTTGTTCTGTATTGTATTTATTGTTATAAGAGAAAGAACCATTTGTTGGACTGAAAGGGGGAGCTGTTGGGAGGAAAAGATATACCTTAGACTTAAAAAAAAAAAGGGAAGAGCATAGGGGGTTGAGGGGGAAGAGGGTGGGAGGGTGGGACTGGAGTGAGGAGTAGGGAGGGGATTGTGATTGAGATATAACTTGAAGGAATAAAAAATAAATTATTAAAAAAATAATAATTTATTAAAAGACAAGCAAGTCCAATATTCCACATTTACAGATTTGTTCTTTTGACCTGGGACTACATTCAACAAATATTCAAGTGCCTAAAATCTGTAGTCACAGTGTTAAACAGCAGCTACACACACACACACACACACACACACACACACACACACACACACACA
>CAJQZJ010034084.1:133651-155967 GCA_907164525.1 Lophiomys imhausi | reverse complement strand
CACACACACACACACACACACACACACACACACACACACACACACACGCAACCAAAACTTCTCTTGAAGCTTTTGAAATATCAAATTAACAATGTATAAGCCACAAAGTAAAATTAACAGTCTGGCCATATCTTAGAAAACTTGGAATAGCTCTGCCTCGGGACCCAGCCATACCACTTCTGGGTATACATCCAAATGATTCCTCACCAAATCACAAGGAAGTTTCCTCATCTATGTTCATAGCAGCCTTATTTGTAATAGCTAGAAACTGGAAACAACCCAGATGTCCCTCAACAGAGGAATGGATTAAAAAACTGTGGTACATCTACATAATGGAATACTACTCAGCTATCAGAAATAAGGAAATCATGCAATTTGCAGCCAAATGGATGGAACTAGAGAAGCTCATCCTGAGTGAGCTAACCCAGACTCAGAAGGATGCACATGACATCTATTCACTTATAATTGGATTTTAGCCATATAGTACAGGATAACTATACTACAACCAATGCACCAAAGGGAACAGGAACATAGACTTAGTTTCCTGTCAATGAGACACTTTGCCCTAGTGGTGCTGTCTTGTAGGTCTCCAGTGTATGAGGAGGCTCTTGGCCCTCATATGACTGCTGAACTGGGGTGAGGGACTGTTATGTAGGGACACCCCACTCCAGAGGAGTCGGATGGAAGGGTTAGGGGGTAGAGGGTGGGAGGGCGGGACTGAGAGGGGTGGAAAGAGGACACTGTGATGGAGATGTAACCTGAAGTAATAAATAAATATTTTTTAAAAAAGAAAAGAAAAAAAATCCATGAAATGGAAGAAAGAATGGGGAGAAGAGTTTCATTTAAAAATTGTAACTAATACTGGGGAGTTGGCCCAGTCAAATGGTGCTTATCAGACAGGCAGGAGGGTCTGAGTGTGATCCAGTAGAACCTACACAGAAAAGTCAGGCACAGCAGAACAGTACCAGTAATCCAGTAATCCCAACTCTGGGCAAATGGATTTAGTAGGCTCTTCAGGATTTTCTGTCCAGCCAGTCCAGCATCACGTTCAGGGAGAGACCCTGTCTCAAAATATTAAGTGGAGAGCGACGATTGAGTACAGCGGACTTTGACCTGTGGCCTCCACATGTAGTAACACACATACTCCCACACACATGAACATGTTCACCTACATACACACACAGACACACACAAGGATTGGACCTGAATAAAGCAGTGACCAAAAGAGTCTTAAAATTCACTTCGGCACCTACCACAATAATGATAGTTACAAAGGTGGATTACAAAGGATGTTAAAACTATTTGGGTTTTGGTTTTTGGTTTTTTTGAGATATGGTTTCTGTATGTATATTTCTGGCTGTCCTGGACTCACTTTGTAGACCAGGCTGGTCTAGAACTCACAGAAATCCACCTGCCTCAGTCTCCCGAGTCCTGAGATTAAAGGTGAGCACCACCGTGCCCAGCTAAAACTATTGTAAAAAAAAAAAAAAGAAGTTTTTTGTTTTTTGTTTGTTAGGTTTTTTTGTTGTTGTTATTCTTTTTTCTTTTCTTTTCTCTTTGGTTTTTCCAGACAGGGTTTTTCTGTGTATCCCTGGCTGTCCTGGACTCACTTTGTAGAGCAGGCTGGCCTTGAACTCACAGAGAGCCTCCTGATTCTACCTCCTGAGCGTTGGGATAAAAGGCGTGTGCCACCACACCTAGTTATTGTGAAAATTTTGATGAGAAACAAAAGAATAGTCACAAAAACTCAAAGTGATTTTTCTGCATACACTTGTTTAGAAAAGGTGATATACAGCAATTTTACAGTGAGAAGAAAAATATTATATGCCACCCTAGCCAAACAGATGAAAATAAAAATAACTGATAATGAAACAAGGAGATGTGTCTCTTGGTAGGATGTATACAACATATGCCTAAAATGCACGTCTAAATTCAACCGTAATGCAGCATGAACTGAGGTATAGTGTGTAAAATAAATTACCTGCATGTATCAAGTGTCAAGGCAACGAACAATAAAAATGACTGAAGAATTATTCTGTATTGTAATAAAGACTAGCAAATATAACGTGTGATATTGGGTAGGACGTCAACCTAGGATTTACTTTTGTCTTTTACAATAGATGATATTAGAAAAAAATATGAAATTTTATAAGATCTCTTGATTAGATCAGGGTCTGAATTTTTTCTCTAAATCAGACAGTAAATCTTTCCAGCCCCAAAAAGTCTTTATCAAAGTCATTTAATTCTGTTATTATAAGAAAAGACAGTCATAAACAACTTGTAAACAAATGCACTTGACTGTGTACTAACAAAACTTTATTTACAAACAGGCAAGAAGGAGGCAAAGACAGTCATAAATACAGCATAGCTGTGACCCAATAAATCTTTATTTACAAACACAGATGGTAAGTAACACATATTTGCCAACTGCTGGACTAAATGTTAGTATAGAATGTTAATTTCCAAATTTGTTACCTGCATTGAAATATTTTAGAAAACATGCACAAAAGCATTTGAGGACAAAAGAGGTTATATTTGCCACTTCCAAAGATTTCAGAGAAAGAGAAGATAGATGATGAATGTGTGTAAAATTCTAATATCCCTGCTTTGTTTCTCTTTAGGTTTGAAAATAAATAAGAACTCTACAAGTAAAAAAAAAAAAAAAAATGCATGAGTTGTGGTAATGGCTTGGGACTCACCCACTATTACCATTTCTGCCAGAGATGCAGAGAGTTCTCAGGGAAAGCCCGGTAAGCCAAACTGTTCACCTGGCAAGCGTTTGCTGAAGGTGTGGCACCAGGGATGGTCACACTTTAAAAAGGTAATGAGTGGAGTGACTGAAGTAACAAGAAAAAAGGACAGTTTAAAGGGAGAATGGGACAGTCTCCGCTGGGTCGTCACAGACCAACGTATCAAAACTGACTTCTACTTTCTCACAGGCAAACATTCTAACCAATGCCCTAGAAGCACAAGTTCATACATCCCCACCATGAACTGTATGCAAAGCGTATGTTGCTTCTACAATTCCTTCTTCTCACTCATCCAAAGGTGCTATGCCAGCTGCCAAGGGAAAGAGGTGGTCAGCAGTCCTGGCCAACTATAAGGCATATGTATGACAACAATGATCAGCCCTGCTTTTTAGTCTTAATTGCAAGTGAGTTTGGAAAAGTACTCAACAACAAGCAAACAGAATGCCCCTACCACAATCATCATGCTTTCAGAGAAAAACATCTCCTCGAGAAAGAAGTTAACACATTTCTGACATTCCAAGGTGTGAAAGGAAGCAATCTGACGTCTGAAAGCCGGAAAAAAACAGTTTCTTGGCCCTGGCTGCTCCTACATGCCGAGGTCATCAAGAACATTATCAGAACTCCAAAATAAATGAAATCAAAATGCTATTTTAAATTATATCCTGTATCCCAAAGTTGAAACCTGGCTCGTGGAGATGTGCACATTTTCTCTTGCTTGTTGGAAAGTCTTGGATAACAGGGTTATTGAACTCAGACGGTAAAATCTTCCAAGAAATGGATTGCCAACTTTGTGAAATTTAGTTGTACTACATAATAAATAAAAGATTATCAAGAAATTGGAAGTGAAGTTATTCTACAGAGCTTAATACTAATAGGTTACCTTGTCAGATTATGGCCACAAAGAAAAGTCCTAAAATAGAGGCTGTGTCTACACATCAAAATGACTTAGATGTGATTCAGTTATTGTTGCTGTAGATTTGGGGTTTTCTGATGAGTAAAGCAAGGGTGAACGCTTCTTATGTAGATGACCTGGTCCACTGACTGTATTCTTCCAGTCACTTTGTGGATGCAGACACCGCTGAGGAGGGAGTTGGAATTTACAGTGAGCAAGCAGCTTTCTTGGAAATTCACCTTCCTTGTAAAGAGAAAAAATTTAGAGCATGACTGCTGGAGAGCATGAACACATGAAGGAAGATGCTGGACAGCAGAGGGAAGGATGTCCTTGGCGGACAGTCTTTGCCTGTGTCCTTCACATCCCCAACAAACAGGGAGATCCGAGCCTGCTAATGAAATGTGGGACAATTGTTACCGTTGCACTTTAATTCTGACTGAATCTTTCCTTCCATTAGCTAACTGTAGAAATGACAGGAAATCTCAGAAGAGGTTTTCATATAAAGGAGCTCCCAGGGAAAAAAAAAAAAAAAAAAAACCCATCTTTCAAGGAATCTGTCTTTTTAGTTCTGTCCCTTGAAGAAATGTTTATCTCCCCATAAAGTTAATTATTTTTTTCCAAAATGTATAATGTAATGAAGCAAAAGAACATATGTTACTTCTTCCTTAAAAAACATGTTTATCAAATCAAAGAACAGATGGGCAGACTGTCAGGGACCATTTAGCCTCCTGAAAAACCCCTTCTCTGGGGAGAGTTCACAAATAGGAAGCTGGACAGGACCTGCCCCAGCCCTGTCACTACCCAGTTTTAAGGATCTGCATCAACTCAGGATTGTGTCCATTTTGAAGGTGAGAAAGGGGAATAAGCACCTTCTCTTCATCATGGATGGACCCCGAGCCCTGTGCTCTCAAACTCCTCCAGCCCCCCAAACAGCACCGTGAGACAAGGGTTGCCATTCCACCGTCAGAACTGGATGAGGGTGGCAGCCTTTGAGTGTCTGTCTCGTTAGATCCAAAGCCTGCCTACAAGCAGAATGACAGGAAGAGATATCCACTGGGAAACACAAAGAGCAGAAATCACAATGGAAAAGGCAACAACAACAACATCAAAAGGGTTGGCTACTTAAAAATTAAAAGAATATACTGGCAAAAACAAAAACAACAAACAAAAACTGAGGTCATGAGACCGAAAGAGAATCTAGAAAGCTATGTGTAGATACAAGAGCAATAGGTAAATAAGTAAATACGTAAATGGCAATTATGGGAAAAAAATTAGTTGAAAATAACCATATAGGAAAAAAGAACTAAAATGAAAACTAAGCAGTTCATTAAAGATTGGTGTAAGTAACTGAGAAATAATTACAAGCATGTCATATTTTACAATTATGATTATGGAGAAAGCAAATATTTACAAGACAAACTCTCTATTTGCAAGGGTTTGAGAAAATTGAAACTACCTGTTTGTGGAAACATTATAAACTGGTTATCTTTCTGAAAATGAGTCATTATTGTTCATGCATTGTGTATTGGAAAATTGATATAGATGCAAATGGTCTAAGGAAAATCATAAAGTATGTGAAGTGACAAATACATTATACTGACTTGGTAATTTCACAATTATCAAGAGCATCATGTTACACACTATAAATATATACAAATTCCATTTGTCAACTCTATTTTAATAAAAATATATTTAATGTGTGTATCTTGGGTCAATAACTTGACATTTAGGATGGAATCTGAAAGGTTCACTTAAAAAGTGGCATAGAAAAAAAAAATTGTGCCATAGAGGTTGGAGAGATGGCTCAGAGGTTAAGAGCTTACCTTTCTCTTACCTAATCAGGTTGGTTCCCCTCACCATGTCAGACAGCTGACAAATGTCTTGTTCTTCTAACTCCAGGGGATCTGGTGCCCTTTTTTTGGCCTTCCATGCATCAGCAAGCACACGCACACAGACACACACAAAAAAGTGAAATAAATACTTGTTAAATCTATTTTTAAAGAAAATTAGTAGCAGCAATATTGACAACACTCTAAAATATACCAATAAGCAACCTGATGCATTAATACTGAATTTTGACCCATTGAAGAAGATACCAGGCCATCTTTGCTTGTAACTTCATATTCTGCTCAAATTTTAAGTGTGTATACTCCAAAATGAAGGAAAACAAGCTATATTTTTTCAAGCTTTTAATATATATACTTAGACTTTCCCAATTTTCCTAATGCTTTTCCATAACAGAAACTGAATGTCTTGTCTATAAGCTGCATTTTTATATGGTTTTATGCTAAAAAGCAAAAATTACTCTTTTTTCCTGTGAATATTGTTTGCTTGATTGTTTGATTGATTTATTTATTGGTCGTCTAGCTGATTGGTTGGCTGGTGGTTGGTGGCTGATTGGTGATTAGTTGGTTGGTTGATTGGTTGGTCAGTCTACCAGTCCGCTGATCAGCTGGCTGGCTGGCTGGCTAGCTGAATGGTTGGTTGGTTGGTTAGTTGGTCGGTCGGTTGGTTGGTCAATTGGTCGATTTAGGTGGTGTTGGAGATGGAACCCAGGATATCACACATTCTAGACAAATATTCTACCATTAAGCTAGCTTAAGTCCCACCTGCAAACTTTTTCTATTTGTCTTCTACTGAAAATAGATTTTTTTTCATACAATATATTCTGATTATGGTTTGCTTTCCCTCAACCCTTCCCAAATTCTCCCCCCACATTCTTATCCATCCAAATCGACACTTTTTCTTTCTCTCTCTCACTAGAAAACAGGAATCTAAAAAAGTAATAAAATAAAATAAGAAAGTAAGATAATATAAAGATAAACAAACTGTAATAGGGTAAAATAAACAAACAGAAGAAAAAAGAACCAAAGAAAAAGCACAAGAAACACATATAGAGGGAAAGACACTCATTCACACACACACACAAAAATTCCACAAAAACCGAAAACTAGAACCCATACTTCATACACGAAGATTCCATAAGGAAAAGAATATGTTGACAAAGCATTATGAGATAAATGACATCCCCCAAAATGCCACTGAGTTCATTTTGTGTTGCCCATTTATTGCCGGGCATAGGGCTTCGTCTTAAGAGTGGTTTGTATACCTAGTTGAGAATTCATGTTTCATTTGAAAATAGTTATCAATTGGAGATGGCTTCTGGGTTAAACGTAGGTGTGTATGTCCACTTCTTTCAGCTCTAGGACCCCATCTGGTACAGACCTGTGCAAGCCCTGTGCGTGCTGCCACAGTCTCTGTCAGTTCTTATGTGTCTCAGTCCTATTGTGTTTAGAAGACCTTGTTTTCTTGGTGTCCTTCCACTGAGTGCTCCAAAGCCTCTCACTTGTATGTTGTTCACCTGGGACTCTTTGTCTTTGTTCCCATCTACCGCAGGAGGAAGCTTTTCTGATGATGGTTTCAATCCACTGATCTATGAGTATAGCAGAATATCATCAAAAGTCATTGTATTGCCATGTTTCTTTAGTGGAACAGTCATATTTAGTTTGCCCCTACGTTCCTGGCCTGTCTGGTCTCAGGTTCTTGGTCGTCCAAGCAGTACTGGGGATGTGTTCCATCTCGTAGAGTGGGCCTTAAATCCAATCAGATATCCATTGGTTACTCCCTTTTAAAAAATTATTTCAAAAGAAAAAATTCAGAAGTCAAACAACTCAGATGTATGAGTTTTGTAGTCATGATCAAAAGGTGAAAAAAAAAATTTGTATCCATTCCCTTAAAAATCCTCAAGACGCTTTGAAAAGCTAGCTGCCTGCTCCAGGCAATGGCTCTCTGGGAAATGTACACAGATGATGAAGAATTGCTCCTGAGGCGCCTGTGTTTTCAGAACTAAGGGATTGAGCATTTCAGCCACTTCCCAGCCTCGGCTGGTCTGTCCTCTCATGCAGGCAGGAAGGAAATGGCTGACAACTTTCTCGTCTTTGTGGAAGTCGAACTTTATTTCCAGCTACCGGGTCAAAAGGTGGCGGAAAGAAAACAGAATCGCCGAAAGATAAAGGCTAAAAATAACCACCTGTGGGTGAATCAGCCCAGTTGGGGATCCTGAAGACAGCAACAAGACAAGGATGTGCGTAGGGCTATATCTGCGTCATTCTTAACAGGTGGTCACAACCAGTCAAGGAGCCCTGGCAAAGAGGAAGGATCTTTGCAAACAGGTGTGCTATGGGGGGGAAGGCGTGGGGTGAGAGAGGAAAAAGCCACTGGAACAAGCCTAGGCGAGGAGCCCACACACTTTTCCCAGCAGGTCGCTTCTAGGAGAGCCCACAGCTTGAGCATGGGATAGGAAGGACTTAAGTTTGATTTGGGTTTTTGAGGTCTGGGGTGATTGGCATTGAGTTTAAAATAGAAACGAATGTGTTGATGTAGGCAGGGTTTCTTTCTCTTTGCTTTCCGTTGTCACATTAGTGGAGACAAGTCTGTGATTCACAGACCAGTGCCCTAAAAATACAGGAGACTTCATTTGGTAATTTCCTATTTTATAGAAAGCAAAGCTGGAAAAAAAATGGATTTGAAAATCACAAGAAGCCAGGTGTGGTGGCACACGCCTTTAATCCCAGCACTAGGGAGGCAGAGACAAGCAGATCTCTGTGAGTTCAAGGCCATCCTGGTGTACAAAGTGAGTCCAGGACAGCCAGGGTTCTGTTATACAGAGAAAACCTGTCTTGAAAAACAAAAAGAGAAAGGGAGAGGGATAGGGAGAGAGACAGAGAGAGAGAGAGAGAGAGACAGAGAGAGAATCATCACACAAAGCACATCTTCTATGGATTTTGATAGAGATTTTGATATACTCGCGTATAGAGGTGATGCCTTTTATTCAAACAGAACTTAAATTGTGCTCTTAGCAATATTCCAATTTGGGCAAGCAACCGTCCTAGGACACAGATCAGGCGGGTAAGTTAGTATTAGATTTTACAGGTTAGGAAACTGAGGTCAAGTAATACACAACACAAGACCTGGATTGCATGTGCTCTTATACACTGATTTAGACTCTCAATCCCCCCCCCCTCTCTCTTCCACCCATTCATTTCCTCATTATTTCTTTCACTGGACTATGAGCAGACCTCCAAGTGGGAGAGCTTACATTTCTTGTTGCTGTGATAAAATACTGGACAAAAGCAACTTTGAAAAGAACAGGGGTGGCCAGGCAGGGTGGTACACGCCTTTAATCCCAGCACTCGGGAGGCAGAGGCAGGCAGATCTCTGTGAGTTCAAGGACAGCCTGGTCTACAAAGTGAGTCCAGGACAGCCAGGGCTACACAGAGAAACCCTGTCTTGGAAAAAAACAAAAACACGGGTGGAACTATAGAGGTAGCTCAGTGGTTAAAGGCATTTGTTGCTCTTTCCAAGGATCCGAGTTCTGTTTCCAACACCACATAAAGGCTCACAACCATCATAGCTCCAGTTCCAGAGAATTCAATGCCCTCTTCTGGCCTCTGCAGGCACTAAGCATGCACATGATACACATACAAACATGTTGGTCTGCAGGCACTAGACATGCACATGGTTCATATACATAAATGCTGGGAAAATCACATATACATATAAAATAAAATAAATCTAAAAGAAATTATTTTGTAAAGAAGGGGAGGTTTGTTCTAGCTCACAGTTTGCTAGGCTCGGCTACTCAACGAAGATATAAACTAAAACATGAGATGACAATAGCCATCACCAAATGAGGACAAGACAGGGACATAACCCATAGGAGACAGGAATTGAAGTCAACAGACAAGGGAGCTAGAATGCGTACTTTGAATATAATGAGCTTTCAGAGAGGCAGGCACAAAAATCTAGAGAAGGCAAAAGCAAATGTAAGAACAAACCGAAAAAGAAAAAAGCTAGTTTGTAAGGGGGAATCCAGAACACAGGCAAGAGGATTGGGCACTGAGTCAAGTCCAAGCAAACCCAAGGTCAGAACACCAGATTAGCAGAGGTTTCTGGGAAGACAGGACACAATCATGACTATTATCTGGCTTGGGGATTTTAGGTTGAGATAAAGGGAAAACCTTGCTGAGAGAGAAGGTTGCAGGTGGGGTAACTAGGAAGCTTCCCTTTTTATTATTATTTTAATAATTCTTATTTAAGAAGCTTTAAAGAAGAAAAAAAAGAAACTTGATTGCCGATTTTTATATCCCCAGAAGGATGTGCACAATTTAGAAGACATGATAAACATTTCATAAATGCTCTCTGACTACCTGTGAGGTGACAAGGTTGAATCGTGGCCTTTTTTTGTAAACACGGAGTAAATTACACGTAGTCTCGTGTCCCTTGCTCAAGCAAGAACATTCTATTTCCTAAGCCTGAGTAACTGGAAATCCCTTACCTCTGTGCCAGGGACAAAAAGGCAACTTACTCTAACTCACAGGGACATACACAAGTTTCCCCGGGATGTTAAGATTTCAAGCAGCCCTCAGGAAGCTAACAGGAGTACAATCCAAATCACATTATCAGAAGGATTTACTCCACAGCACTCTTCCATTAGATATCTCCTTTCCTGGATAAGCACATACACCACATACCACTACCAATTTTCCAAAATAACCTAACTTATCTCTATAATGAATATCAACATTTAATGCCAAGTACTCAGATCTCCTCAGATGTCTGCCATTCCCAAGTGAATTAGACCAGACAAACCAGATAAACTCTGTCCTTTGAGATACCTATAGTTTATCTTCAACCTTTCCCTCATACCTGTATTCTTTCCTCTCACATACCCTGAACTGAATCCTTTATTCTGTTTTGAAAAGAATCAGTAACCAATCTCACACCAAGAAAACAAACAGTTCCTGTTTCTTGTGAGGCACCTAATATCTACAATGGGAAAAGGCTTAATATGCCCTAAATGAAATGTTTCCCTATGTGGGTCATTCTAGATGGCTGCTGTCTTTAATAATCTTACTTGATCTTAGACAAATTCTCCCTTTCTGCTAAACAAGAAAACAAGCATATGAAAAATTAAAGGCTATCAACAGAGTATTGTTTTGACCATGGTCATTTCTGCTAGTCAACAAACAAAGCTAGTTTGTTCTTTTGATGATTTTTTGGAGCTAAATTTACCTTTCTTTAAAAAAAAAAAAAGATTAGCCAGGCGGTGGTGGCACACGCCTTTAATCCCAGCACTTGGGAGGCAGAGGCAGGCGGATCTTTGCGAGTTCGAGGCCAGCCTGGTCTACAAAGTGAGTCCAGGACAGCCAGGGCTACACAGAGAAACCCTGTCTCGAAAAACCAAAAAAAAAAAACAAAAAACAAAAAACAAAAAAAACAAAAAAGAGATTTATTTGTATTGTTCTTTAATTATGAGTCAGCGTGTGTTTTTGTGTGCTCAGTCTCTCTCAGATTTTCCCCATATCCCTAACCATGCAACTTTATGTTCTTTCTGTCTCCTTTTAAAGCAAATAAACAATAAATGAAATGAAACTAAATCAAACAAGAAACACTGCCCTACACACAAATACAGAAATAAAAATAAACAAGCAAAGGATCAATACGGCAAAAAAAAAAAGCTTAAACAAAGCAAAATGAAACAAAAAGTCGGCAAAAATACAATTGAGCTCATTTTAGAATTGGCTTTCTATTGTTGGGCATGGGACCTCTCTTTAAGTATAGTTACCAGACAGACAGCATCAGAAAAGCCTAAGCATCTGCTTATGGAAAAGTGGCTACACACAGAGATTATACCCATCAGACAGGACGTGGCACAACAATCTAAAATACAACGTGGTTCCACAGATTCAGACACGGAAAGAGCTTTGAGAGGTACCAGATGCTCTCTCTGCTGACAGTTTCTAACTTACCTGTGTAAATTATGAGACCATGATCAGAAAAGTCAAATGCACAAGGAGCATGGACCATCTACAAGGATAATCAGATGTGGCAAGAATGCTGGGATTGTGCATAGTCATGAGGATTCTGGCAATCGTTTGTGAGTCCTTATGATGAAGACCACAGATACCCTGCTTGTATAAATGCTCCAGCTCTTTCATGAGGTCCCATTTATTGATTGTTGGTCTTAGATCCTGAGCTGTTGGTGTTCTGTTCAGGAAGTTATCACATGTGCCAGTGAGTTTGAAGCTTTCCCCCACTTTCTCTTCTATTAGATTTAGTGTGCCAGGCCTTATGTTAAGGTCTTTGATCCATTTGGACTTAAGTTTTGTGCAAGGTGATACGTATGGGTCTAATTTCATTCTACTACATGTGGACATCCAGTTGGACCAGCACCATTTGTTGAAGATGCTGTCCTTTTTCCATTGTCCGGTTTTGGCTCCTTTGTCAAAAATTAAGTAACCATAGGTGAGTGGGTTCATTTCTGGGTCTTCAATTTGATTCCATTGATCCACTGGTCTGTTTCTACACAGTACCATGCTGTTTTTATTACTACTGCTCTGCAGTACAGCTTGAAATCTTGGATGGTGATACCTCCAGATTTTTTTTTTTTTTGTACAGGATTTATTTAGCTATTCTGGGTTTTTTGTTATTCCATATGAAGTTGAGAATTGTTTTTTCCAGGTCTATAAAGAATTGTGGTGGTATTTTGATAGGAATTACACTGAATCTGTATATTGCTTTTGACAGGATGGCCATTTTTATTATGTTGATCCAACATATCCATGAGCATGGGAAATCTTTCCATCTTCTGATGGCCTCTTCAATGTCTTTCTTCAAACTTGAAGTTCTTGTCATACACGTCTTTCACAAAGCTTCTAAAAGGCAAAAGACATTGTCATTCCAACAAAACAGCAACCTACAGATTGGGAAAAGATCTTCACCAACCCCACATCTGACAGAGGGCTAATATCCAAAATTTACAAAGAACTCAAGAAATTAAATGCCAAGAAACCAAATAATCCAATCAAAAAATGGGGAACAGAGCTAAACAGAGAATTCACAAAGGAGGAATCCCTGAGGGCTGAGAGACACTTGAAGAAATGCTCAACATCCTTAATCATCAGAGAAATGCAACTCAAGACGACTCTGAGATTTCATCTCACACCTGTCACAATGGCTAAGATCAAAAACTCAAATGACAGCACATGCTGGCGAGGGTGTGGAGAAAGGGGTACCCTACTCCATTGCTGGTGGGAATGCAGGCTTGTGCAACCAATATGGAGGTCAGTATGGCGATATCTTAGAAATCTTGGAATAACTTTGCCTCAGGACCCAGCCATACCACTTCTGGGTATACACCCAAAGGACTCCTCACGGAGTCATAGGGAAGTCTCCTCATCTATGATTAGGGGGTAGAGGATGGGAGGGTGGGGCTGGGAATGGGGGAAAGAGGACAATATGATGGAGATGTAACCTGAAGCAACAAATAAATAAATTTATTAATTTTTAAAAAGCAGGTAACACATTTAAAACACTGTAAATAAATTAAAGGTTACAGCCATTCAACCTGGTTTTATAAACCTCCAAGACTCGAAAAAACTTAGAGCTAAGGTAAAATGCATGAAATGCGTGGTGTTAGCCCATGCCTTTAACTTCAGCAGAGACAGGAGGAGCACTATAGAGTTAGTGGTCTTATAAATTCTAGAGTTACATGGAACAGGGTGGTGAGGGTGCACACCCTTAATCCCATCATACAAGAAGAGTACACCCTTAATCCCAACACACTAGAGACAGAAACAGGCAGATCTCAGAGCTCAAGGTCAGCCTGATACAAAACAAACTCTAAATAGAGAAAAACTTTGATCCAGGAGTGGTGGAACACATCTTTAATCCCTTCAGATGGGAACCACAGGTCTTTGATCCCAATACTTAGAATGCACAGACAGACACATAGGATTTGGAAGGACCTAAATTTAAAAGCTACTTTCAAAAGGCCTACTCAATACAAACAAATTGTCCTTTGAGATCTCAAAATATATACACTAAAGCTTGTTTAGCTCCAAAATAACAAAATAATTTTCTCTTTAACCCAGATTGAAAGCTAATACTTTATATATTGTCAAAAAAACAAATTTGCTTCAGGAGAAATATTACCTAACCCCCCCCCCCAAAAAAAAGGGTAATTGTCCCAGAGTTAGGATTAGGGCAGGGCTCTGTTCTTATCTTTCCAGGAGATTCAAAGCATCCATTCAAGGAAACCAGGGACAACTGGACAACGGAAACCTCAACAGAAAACAGAATCAGACACCAAAGAAGACGAGTGGCCCAGATGATTCAGCCTTACAGACTCCCTCAATAGCTGTTTCCATCAAAAGTCTAAAACCACAACAACTCAAAATCGCTAAGACCGTTCAGCTCTACACCCTGCCCCAGCCAGAACTTCAGTAAAGCCTGGAAGATCAGCTTCTGCCTACAAACTCCTTAGGACATCTAAACAGCTGAGCACAAAAGGACTGAACATGAAAGGATTGTACTAACATTTTTAACCATTTTTCCATTCTGGTTCGGGCCCCAAATCAGCAGGAAGTCATTTTAAGAGAGCAACGTCCCATGCCCAGAGGGTGGGGAGGGTGTTTCCCCACCCCCCTTTTGGTTATTTGAAGGATAACTGAAAACTTTGTTATTTAGGGGAAGAGACTACAAGCTGTTAAATGGTCTTGTTAAATGGGTTTTGGAGGTTAGACCCAGGGACTTCCTTCTTTTCCTTTTCTGTATCCTTCTTTCTCTCCTATGTAGGAGTGCATGGGCTTGAGAAAAATGGGACATAGACATAGTATGGGAAGGACCAAGAAGAAGGGACAGATTATTGAATATGCCCTTATACCTTTGTATATTGATACAAAATTAGTACTATATTTGGCTAAAGTGGTATTGACCATTGTATATTGTGCAAAATTAAGATTGTATTGAACTACATCGGTATTGATCTTTGTATATTGATACAAAATTAAGATTATAGTTGGCCACAATGGTATTGACCCTTGTATATTGATGTAATATTAAGATTGTATTGGGCTACATAGGCATTGATCTTTGTATATTGATAAAAAATTAAGAGTATATTTAGCCACATTGGAATAGATCTTTGTATATTGATACAAAATTAAAGGTAACGCTTCCTAATGGTATTGTACCTAGAAATACTTAAAAATGAAATGTGAAGCTCTGGTCTCTTGATACCAACCGTCTTAAACTGTTTAGGATAGTTAAGAAATACAAACTCCTAGTCATGCAAGCACGTCACTTTGTTAGCTACTATGACAGTCTATCACAGATATTCTCTAAGCTACTCAGAAATCAAGTTGTTAAGAGACAAGCAACATTTGCTTATCTAAATACAATAGATAGATAGGGCATCTTCAAAAACCCCAAGAGATCTGCAGAATATGGCATTCAAAGATGTGGTCTTAAATTAAGATTTTTTTGATATGAAGACATATTAGCTCCTGACAGCACCCCCTATTCTACTCCAAGTAAAAGATAAGCATCAAAGAATCTCCAGTGTGAGATGATTGAATTAGTGGCAAGCCTATCTCTTGGCATGAAAAAACCCCTTGCTTCAACTGCAGACAGAATGCTGTCCAAAAAGGACAAAACTTGGTAGCAAGGAAGTCGACAGCCTAGCTCTGCCAAGACAGGGTAGGTTAGTCCTTCACAATCCCTGCTCTACAATAAATGTCTGTCAGAGAAACAGGACCAGAAGGCTGAAGACTGATGCTGGAATGTATGGAGAGAAAATGGGAACTGTCCAGGTAGTCACTGGTTTGTCATTTCTTAGTATTGGAAGCTGCAGGCACTGCACTTCCTATATAATCAGATATATTTATCCTTCTCAGCTCTCTGAGGTGGTTGAAGAATAGACAGCTTGAGTCTCATAGTTAAATTTTGAGTTGTTTAGGAATCAAGAGGGCATTCTGGATCTAAGAGGATGTTTTTAATAGTGATGCAAGTTAGTATGAAAGCTGAGTCAGATATAGAACTTTAAACTCATGGAGATGGTTAGATGGTAGAATGTTAAAGTCAGGGGCCAAATATGTATGAACTGGACATTGGGAATGTATACTGGGCCATTTAACTCTCATAAATGTGGCATATTTATTTCTGTTGTTTTGTATAGTATTTACTGTTATAAGAGAAGGAACCATTTGTTGGACTGAAAGGGGAAGCTGTTGGGGGGAAGAGGGTGGAAGGGTGGGACAGGAAGGGGGAGTAGGGAAGGGATTGTGACTGAGATGTAACTTGAAGAAATAAAAAGTAAAGTATTTAAAAAAAAACTCAAATGACAGCACATGCTGGCGAGGTTGTGGAGAAAGGGGAACACTACTTCATTGCTGGTAGAAGTGAAAGCTTGTACAACCACTATGGAAATAAGTCTGGAGATATCTTAGAAAACTTGGAATAGCTCTATTCCTCTCAAGACCCAGCCATACCACTTCTGGGTATACATCCAAATGATTCCTCACCAAACCACAAGGACATTTCCTCATCTATGTTCATAGCAGCCTTATTTGTAAGAGCTAGAAACTGGAAACAACCCAGATGTCCCTCAACCGAGGAATGGATAAAAAAAAAACTGCGGTACATCTACACAATGGAATATTACTCAGCCATCAGAAACAACGAAATCATGCAATTTGCAGCCAAATGGGTGGAACTAGAGAAGCTCATCCTGAGTGAGCTAACCCAGACTCAGAAGGATGCACATGGCATCTATTCACTTATAATCATATGTTAACCATATATACAGGATAACTATACTACAGCCAATGCACCAAAGGGAACAGAAACATAGACTTTGTTACCTGTCAATGAGACACTTTGCCCTAGTGGTGCTGCATTGTAGGCCCCCAGTGTATGAGGAGGCTCTTGATCCTCATATGACTGCTGAACTGGGGTGGAGGATTGTTATGTAGGGACACTCTACTCCAGAGGAATGGGATAGAAGGGATAGGGGGTAGAGGGTGGGAGGGCGGGACTCGGAGGGGTGGAAAGAGGGCACTGTGATGGAGATGTAACCTGAAGTAATAAATAAAACATAAAAAAGTAAATAAATAGAAAATAAATAAATAAATGTTCCAGCTCCTCCAAATAGCTTCTGGCCAGCCATCACTGCAGTGTTTAGTTCTGAGCAAGGTGGCCCCTGACAATGAGCAACCCACTAGGCAACCCATGGCTGGCATGTGGCCTGTGTAGGGCATCCCACATGGGCCTCTCTTCTTGAGAGAGTGCTCTTTAGCACTTAACTGTGACTTTTAAATGCTTCTGTTGTTTGTTTGTGGCAGAGTCTCACTCTGCAGCCCAGACTTCCCTGGACCTTATGATCCTCCTGCCTCAGAGGTAACTATTTTTTATTCATTTAATCAATTTTCTCCCAGCTCTTGCAAGAATCATCCACTTCCACTGGTAAGGATGGTTTGTTGCTGTTTCTACAAACCATTTTTCTGCTCAAAGACTCTCTGGAGGCCTCTGTGCTCTGTAAAGTTCTGCACCGGCATCTCTTTCAGGAAATTAACAGATCTCTGTGTGACACTTAAAGAGAAACTCTGCCACTCATAAAATAGGATCAAACACAAACAGAACCTCACAAAAGCCTTTGTATTCATTCCAGTTTACTAGGCTTCGCCATGGTGGAGTGAGTGGCAGCGTTAGTAATTCACAGTGCTTCATCTAACAACCCGATAGTGCAAACCTCACTAACATCACGTAGTAAGTCTAGAATGCACTCGTGAAAATACATGGCTACAGAATTAATCATCTCCTTGAACTTTTCATCCAAAAACATCCCAAAGTACTGTGTGGTTTTAAGATATCAAAAAATTAAAATAAAACTTTTTCCCTGTGCTACTAGCTACTCTGAGGGAACACAAATGGTCAGGATAGGAAGTATGTGCCTGAGACTGGAAAATTACAAATATGTGAGCCACTCTTCAAGTTCCCCTTTACACTGGATTAGAGCCAGGACACAACATCTCACACTTCCAGTCATGCATGAAAGACAGTTGGGGATTTTCTAACCCAAGATGGACAGGTGACAGGCAGGGACTGAAAGTGCATTTGCTATAAGTTATACATTTATATCTTATCTTTGTTTAAACATATCATAATCATTATATCCCTAACTTTATTGCATCTCATAAGCGATAAAAGATTTGACTTTGTCTCTATTTTTAAAAAGATAAGAATTTAAATTATAAAACAGGGGCTGGAGAGACAGCTCGGAAATTAAGAGCAAACACTGCTCTTCCTAAGACACGGGTTCCCTTCCTACGTCACACTGCATCATCTGGCTTACTGCTACCTGTAACATCATCTCTAGGGGATCTGACATCATCTTCTGGCTTCTGAGGGCACTCACATTTGTGTGCATAAAGTCACACACATATTGACACATAAACACATAATGAAAAATAAGAATAAAATCTTAAAATAAGTAAACATAACACAGTAATCACAGGACTCAAGAAGCTGAGACAGGAAAATCTCTGTGAGATCTAGGCCATTCAAGACTACACAGAAACTCCTTGTCTCAAAAACAACAAAAATCAATGAAACAGAAGGAAGATGAGTGTTATTCAAACACAGGTAGAAATCTTGCGGGACCCTCCAGTCTGATCACTCACCAGGCATGATCTCATCTGTATGAAAACAGTGATCCACTGTAAAGAATTTTGAGAATGTAAGATATTATTTGAAAGGCTTTGTCAAAGGTCTAACAAGGACTTTGACCTAAACGTACTGTATATCATTCAGTGCACTCCTGGCAGGCACTGAAGAGTTTGTGAAAATATATTACTCATTGTTATTATCATGAATAATTAAAACAACAGCTGCTCATGAAGCAGACACTGATCTTTGATATAGACTTACCAGGAAGAACTTCCAAGTTTCCCAGACTTTCCTCTCCCCCTGCCCTGGAACTCCGAAGTTACGGTGGATGACTAACATGGATCATGTGTCCAGCGTATTGTGTGTGCAAACTAGCACGTGTAGACATCACACTCTTTAAGGAACTTGTATCAAAACGATCCCAAGGAAAGAGCAGAGTCCAGTGTCAGAGTTAACTTCCACTCAGGATATCCTACCTGGAAGGAAGCCAACTTCCGGCCCTTTGAATAAAGCGAGAAAGACATGACCTTTCTTTTAACTGAATGACCAATTCCATTGGCATAACCATTTCAGTCGGCTTCTGCCTTGCATCTGGCTTTAAGTCATTTGGTAACAAGTGAACTCAGCAATGAAGCCTTATTCTCCTTTACTTTCTGTTGTAGTAACTCAAGCAGGAACAAATGAGGGAACACTGCTTACTGGTTTGTTCAGCTAGTTTTCTTCTACAACCTAGGCCCACCTGCCCAGGGGTGGTGCCACCCATGGTGAGCTGGACTCTCCTACACCAATAAATCAAGAGAATTCCTCATAGGCGAGCCCATGGGCTAATCTGATCCAGGCAGTTCTTCAGTTGAGGCTTTCCCTTCCCAGGTGACACTAGATTATGTCCAGTTAACATCTGAAGCTAAGGAGAAACCAGCGAATTCAGAAGGGCTGGATTAGACTGCCTCGTGATTCTTGGTTTTAAATCCCATGTTTCGATGTTTCCTTTAACGCTAATGATTATATTATTCGGGAAGAGTGAAGATCAGGGCAGTTTATACATTGCTGATTGGAAAACTGTATGGTAAAGACCTTTTGGTATATGGACATTTTTTTTTTAAACAAAGGCTTTCAGAATGCTCTTAAGCTTCCTTATGAAATCCCAACTTCAGGTATATCCTAAACAAGCATTTGCGGTGACTGTCCCAACAACAGACAGGTCGCCCCAGATTCACCATGAGGTTCTGCTGGGTCTTTTTTCTTCTCTCCTGTCCTTGTGTTTTTGATGTGGGCCAGAACCTGAGTATGCTTTCTCTGGTACTTTTGGCTTTCTCACCTTGTCTCTCATGATCCCTTCCCAGTCATGTGGCTGTTACTCCCAATGGGGTTCTTACCTCCATCCCTGCCTTTAACAGCATGGCTCTCTCTCTTTCTTTTCTCCTTCTTCCTCTGAGCAGCTGCTGGAAACAGCTTGCCAGCCCTAGGCTTTCTTTTTGAAGCTCTAATAGAATTGTTCTAGAGCTTTAATTTTAAATGTTATTTATTTATTTTAATTGAAATATAATTAACAAAATTTCCTTCTCCCTTTCCTTCCTCCTACCCCTTCCACATCACTCCTTCCGTGTCAAATTGGTAGCTTCTTTTTCTTTGATTATTATTGCTACATATATCCATATATGAAGCAAAAAATTACAAGATACCTTATATCCAATAACAATCAATAACACATTCATAAGATCATAGACTTTCTAAGTTTTATTTCTATTTTGTTTGTCACAAGGATTTACTGTGCAGTTTAGTGACCTTGATTTGTCATGTAGCCCCAAGCTGACTTTTACGTTATGATCCTCCTGCCTCAGCCCCTTGAGTGCTGGCATTATGTTACTATGCCTGCCAACTTTCTAGTTATTAAAAGATGATGGGTTGTAACACTCGTGGTGACACACACTTTTCATCCTAGCACTCGAGAGGCAGAGGCAGAAGGATCTCTAAATTCAAAGTCAGTCTGATCTACAGAGTGTGTTTCAGGTCAGCGAGTAAAAACTCTGGGGAAGGGAAAGGAGATGACAAGCTGCTAAGATGATTCAACAGGTAAAAAAATCATTTGCCATGCAAACCAGAAGATGTAGACCTATGTCAGAACCCACAGTGAATGGAGGGTATTGATTTCTAAACGGTATTCTCTGACTTAGACAGACAGCCACACATATCTGCATGCACACATGCACTAATAAAATAGTAGTATTAATAATAAATAATTTTAAAAGAGTAAGTATGCCAATTAAGAGGAACAAAATCAAAACTATTTCTACTTTGTAAGTTTTATTAAATTACATTGAATGTATATAGATGATAATAGCACAGACATACAGACAGACACATACACATACACACACACACACAGACACATACATTAAACATCTATACCCCAAAGCCTTCGAAGTTCACCCTTAGTGCTAGGATTGTAGGTGAATTTCATTTCCTTCTCTTTGCTTCTCTATATTTTTATATAAATATATCATATTCTGTGTACTATTTAAAGTCGTGTTAAGTCTTGATTCCAGAGACATAGTGGCGGGCTGGTTTGGGATCTGGGGTGATTTGGCTGCCATCATTATCAATGCTTTTTTCTTTGTTTCCTCTTGTTATTTACATTTGTTTGATGTCCACAGATCAGGCTATTATGAATATGTTCAATTTTTGGACCAAAGGGATTTCTCTCGAGAAGATTCCCAGATTGTCCTGTTTTGTATTTCTTCTCCAGTAGCCTGACGAAGTGCTTCTCACCTGCAATGAGTACAGAAAACCATCAGAGGATGGAGAATCTAAATAACACAGCTAAGTCTGCAGCAAGAAGACCCTGGCAAGCAGAGCTGAAGTCCCAGGCTTCTGGACAGTCACAATATATCCCCTATGGTTCCATAATTGTACTTCCTTATGCTGTTCCTTAAGTCCATACTTAGCCATTTTCATGGGGTTGTGGGCATAATCCAGTTTCTCTCTCTCTCTCTCTCTCTCTCTCTCTCTCTCTTAAATCACCTTGCTATTTTCCAAGCAAGCACATACCATCCTGCAATAATGAGCATATAACCTCTGGTATCCTTCATATTAGACTTCTGAAGTATCACTACACAAGACATCAGTTCTCACAATGTGAGTGATCTAGTCTAACCTTTTGTTTCCTCATTTTACACAATTTTTTCCTTTTTTTCCCCAAATCGGGGTGGGGGTAAATATATATGTTTTCAAGTCACCTGTGGCATTTTCTTAAATGAAACCATTTTTTTTTTTAAGAAAGGAGATGTGGCAGGTAGAGGAGTAGTGGAAAAGAAAAAGAGAGAATGAAAGGAAAGAAAAAAACAAAAAAGGAGAAGGGAGAGTAGGAAAGAGCATTGGTGCCTACTTTCGGTTCTCTGTCTACTGATGTTTTTCCTAACAGGAATCATTAATTAATTAGTTAATTAATTAATTATAGATGGATGGATGGATGGATGGATGAATAAACAAACAAATAAAGAGGGCACCAGATCCCCTGAAGTTGGGAGACTTTACCATGTAGGACAGGCTAGTATGTAGCTCTGATAGTTTAGGGGGAAATTATACAGGTAAATTTCAGATTAAATAAATAATTATCGAGCTGGAGAGATGGCTCAGCAGTTAAGGACACTGGCTGTTCTTCCAAAGGACCCAGGTTCAAATTCCAGCATCCACATGGCAGTTCACAGCTGTCTGTAATTGCCGGGCGTGGTGGTGCACACCTTTAATCCCAGCACTCGGGAGGCAGAGGCAGGCAGATCTCTGTGAGTTCAAGGCCAGCCTGCTCTACAGAGTGAGTCCAGGACAGTCGAGGATACACAGAGGAACCCTGTCTCAAAAAAACCTTAAATAAACAAACAAATAAATAAATAACTTTCTGTATTTACTCCCTCTCCATGTTCCTATGTTGAAACTTCACCTAAGGATCTCACTTAAAAAAATGGAACAAGCAAGAAGCTGGAGAGATGACTTAATGGTTAAAAGTACTTGCTGCTATTCCAGAGGGCCCAAGTTTGGTTCCCAGCACCCATGTTAGGCAGCTCACAATGTCCTGTAATTCCAACTCCAGGGGATCTGATGCCTCTTCTGGCCTCCTCTGCGCATACACACACACACACACACACACACACACACACACACACACACAC
>CAJQZJ010034084.1:104240-127042 GCA_907164525.1 Lophiomys imhausi | reverse complement strand
TAATAAATAAGAGTTAAATAAATAATAACTAAAAAGTTCGGTTTCAGTGTAAGATGGAATCTCAGAGTTGTTTCGATTTGCATTTCCCTGATGACTAAGGACATTCAGCGTTTCTTTAAGTGCTTCTCAACCATTAGAGATTCCTCTGTTGAGAATTCTGTTTAGCTCTGTACCTCATTTTTTAATTGAGTTGTTTGGTTTGTTAGTGTTCAATTTCTTGAGTTCTTTATATATTTTGGTCCCATTTATTAATTGTTGATCTTAGTGCCTGAGCTATTGGTGTTCTATTCAGGAAGTTGTCTCCTGTACCAATGTGTTCAAAGCTATTCCCCACTAATCTTCTATTAGATTTAGTGTATCTGCTTTTATGTTTAGGTCTTTGATCCACTTAGACTTGAGTTTTGGGCAGGGTGATAAATATGGATCTATTTGCATTTTTCTACATGCAGACATCCAGTTAGACCAGCACCATTTGTTGAAGATTGTTTCTTTTGTATGGTTTTGGATTCTTTGTCAAAAATCAAGTGTAGGTGTGTGGGCTTATTCCTGGGTCTTCGATTTCATTCCATTGATCAACCTGTTTTTAAGCCAATACCATGCAGGTTTTATTACTCTGTAGTACAGCTTGAAGTCAAGAATGTTGGTCTTCCACTATTAATGTGCGGATTTTTATGTGATTTAAGCTTTAGAAATGTTTCTTTTATCAATGTGGGTGTCCTTGCATTTGGGGCATAGAAGTTCAAAGCTAAGACATTATCTTTTGAATTTTTCCTTTGATGTGTCCTTCTCCATCACTTTTGATTAATTTTAGTTAAAATTCTATTTTATTATGTATTAGAATTACTACGCCAGCATGCATCTTGGGTCCATTTGCTTGGAAAACCTTTTTCCAGACTTTTACACTGAGGTAATGTATATCTCTGGTGCTGAGGTGGGTTTCTTGTATGCAGCAGAATGATGGATTCTGTTTTTACATACATTCTGTTAGCCTGTGTCTTTTTATTGTGGAATTGTGTCCATGAATGTTGAGAGATATCATTGGCCAATGATTGTTAAATCTTGTCATTTTTATGTCAGTGGTGTGTGTGTGTGTGTGTACGTGTGTGTGTGTGTGTGTGTGTGTGTGTGTGTGTGTTTCCATTCTTTTGTTTTTACTGGTGTGGAATTATTTATTTTCTGTGTTTTCTTGGGTGTTATTAACCTTGGATTGGAGTTTTCCTTCTAGTATTTTCTGTAGGGCTGGATTTGTGGATAGATAATGCTTAAATTTGGTTTTGTCTTGGAACATCTTCTTTTCTCCATCCATGGTGATTGAGAGTTCCGATGTTTACAGCAGTGTAGGTTGGTATCTGTAGTCTCTTAGAGGCTGCAAGGCATCTGCCCAGGCCCCTCTAGCTTTTAGAGTCTCTGTTGAGAATTTGGGTGTAATTCTGATAGGTCTGCCTTTGTATATTTTGTGACCTTTTTCCCTTGTAGCTTTTAATATTCTTTCTTTGTTCTGTAGATTTAGTGTTCTGACTATTATGTAGCTGGAGGATTCTCTTTTCTGGTCTAATCTAATTGGTGTTAATGTAAGTTTCTTGTATGTTTATAAGCATCTCTTTCTTTAGGTTGAAGAAATTTTCTTCTGTGATTTTGTTGAAACAATTTTCTGGGCCTTGGAGCTGGGACTTTTCGTCTTCTTCTATTTCTATTATTCTTAGGTTATGTCTTTATAGCATCCCAGATTTCCTGGATGTTTTGTATCAGGAATTTTTTAGATTTAACATTTTCTTTGACCAATGTATCATTTTCTTCTACCATATTTTCTATGCCTGAGATTCTCTCTTCCATCTCTTGTATTCTGTTTGTTGTTCCTGTTCTCTTCCCTAGGTTTTCCATCTCCAGGATTCCCTGAGCTTGTGTTTTCTTTATTTCTTCTATTTCCATTTTCAGGTCTTGAACAAGTTTATTCGTTCTCTTCACCTGTTTAATTGTATTTTCCTGTATCTCTTTAAGGGATTTATTCATTTCCTTTTTAAAAGCCTCTATTATCTTTATAAAATTGGATTTAATGTAATTTTGCTGTGCTTCAGTTGTATTAGGACATCCAGGGCTTGCTGTAGTAGGATAGCTGGTCTTTGGAGATGCTGTAGTACCCCGGCTCTCGTTGATTGTGTTTTTATGCTGGCCTTTAGTCATATTGTTATCTCTGGATGTTCTTGGTGTAGCAGGACTCAGGTGGGCAGCCTTGGACTGGACAATGGAGCTCAGGGGGCAGTGCACATCTCAAGGCAGCTGGACATGCCCCAGAGGACCAGGTGGGCAGGGAATTGGGGGTGGGGGAGGAAGGTGGTCTAACGTGGATGTTTCTGGTGCAGCAGGCCTGGAGAAAGCAGGTGAAATGGTGGCTAGACTATGGAGCTAGAGGGACAGCATGCAACTCAGGGCAGCTGGGTGTGCCCTAGGGCAAGGTTTTTTTGTTTGTTTGTTTTTGTTTTGTTTTGTTTGACTAGTGAATTTAAAATAAACTTAATGAATCTAAATGTTTTCTCAGCTTCTACTCTGAAACCATTTGGGGCTTATTCACATCCAAACCATTCATTCCTAAACTACACACAACATTAACACAGAATTTTCTAGAAATATAAAAGACATTATAAACAAATATTTTAAGATATAAATATGTAATAATAAAATAGTAATAAACATTTGAAAAATATGTCTTGCTTTTTGGTTTTTCTCTCTTTGGTCAAAATTTACTCTTTTCAGGGTTGGAGAATTATATGGCTAATTAGTTATGAGCACTGGCTGCTCTTCCAGAGGACCCGGGTTTGGCTCCCAGCATCCAGAGGGTGGCTCACAATTGTATCTCCAGTCCAGGAGATCTGATGCCCTCTTCTGGCCTCTTTAGGAACTGCATGCACTTGGTACACAAATACGCAACCAAAACACCCATACACAAAATAAAAATAAACAAATGTTTTCAAAGTTCTTACTCTTCTCTACCCCCACTTATACCAGCAATGTTAAATTGCCTTTGGTATAGCAGAGCTATTATAAAGGGCATATACATATGTATAAATATATATGTCCCCTAGCTCCATTGTCGAGCCACCATTTCACCTGCCTTCACCAGGCCTGCTGCACCAGAAACATCCACGTTATTATATATATATATTTATATATATATAATATATATATATAATTTATAACAAGTTATATATTATTACATATTAAGGAAATAGTGATACATCTTCATGTACAATATTAAACTGATGTGAACCATACTAATATATATTATAATATATAGTCTTACATAATATGAATTATACAGTATGAATAGTTATAGTATATAATTATTTATTGCATTGTATAACTATTTTATAAAACAATTACTTATTAAATTATATAAAACAATTATATATTAAATATATTAAGTGTGTATGTAGCATAATAAACTTATTAAATGTCAGTATATTACATGAAAGTACAATATAAAACAGTATAAGGATATAAGATTTAGTGATTATTTAGACAGTGAGTAGAAGTTGTGTGGAGAAGTTAGTTTGCATATTTACATGTTAATAGGCCATGAATGTTCAGTTATGTGATGTATATACATGACAGAGGATATTAATAAAATATCTAGGTAGTACAAGTCACAGATTTGAGCCTTTTAAATGAATTGCAAGAGCTTACCCCGACAGGTTCTTTAAGAAAAAAGCCATAAGCAGGGCAGTGGTGCCACACGCCTTCAATCCCAGCACTTGGAAGGCAGAGGCAGGCAGATCTCTGTGAGTTTGAGGCCAGCCTGGTCTACAGAGCAAGTTCCAGGACATCCAAAGCTACTAGAGAAACCCTGTCACAATATAAAAAAAAAAAAAGAAAGAAAACAGCCATATAGTCAGACTACACAATTTTATTTAACTTTCTGAGGCCATAGCCCCTTTGAAGCCACGAGACACCAGCAGTCCCCCTGGCCTGAATGATCTCCAAAGCTGTGTACTCAGCACCAGCTAGCGAACCCTGAGGGAACTGGCACAGAGACACCAACGCTAAGGACAGCGTTGATCTCAGGGACTGCTACATAACAAGGCATGTACAAAGCTGAGGACCTGCACAGTGTTTCTTTGGATGAGAAATCTGCATATTTATCATTGTTTGGTGTGAAGACAGTCTTACTCCTCATTCAGGAAAATGATGTGTACAACTATTCCATTTTATGTATGATTGCTGGCAATGCTGCCTGTTTGCTAAGAATGAGCTACACTCCCACTAAATGATTTCAATAGGACATCTTACAAATAACAATTTTGCAATCTGAAGTGGAAGTAACAGTCTGATAAACAATATATCCATCTCCTATGAATTCGGTCATTTTTGAGTGACTGAAAAGGTGGGGGAGGCTTGCCAAAGGGTTCTGAAATGCTAACAAAGGGTGAGATTATCAACCATCTGATGTGCAACAGACCGGAAGCTTGGAAATATAACAAGAAGAACCCAAGCACAGCAAATCAGGCAGCTGTTTCTGGAGCATCTAGAAAATGTCACATAAAATGCCATTTCAATCAGGAACAATGAAATTATGCAATTTGCAGCCAAATGGGTGGAACTAGAAAAGCTCATCCTGAGTGAGCTAACCCAGACTCAGAAGGACACATATGGCATCTATTCACTTATAGTAGGATTTTAGCTATATAGTAGAAGGTATCAATACTACAACTAACACACCAAAGGGAACTTGGACATAGACTTTTTATTTATTTATTTTTATTTTTTATTTATTTTTTATATATTTTTTGATTTTTTCTATTTTTTTAGTCCTTTTTTATCTATTTGTCTGCTTATTTGTTTGTTTGTTTAGTAGTTCTCTCTCCCAGGCAATGAGACACTTTTCACTGATGGTACTGCTTCGTAGACTCCCAATGAATGAAGAGGCTCTTGGCCCTCATTCGACCTCTCAACTGAGATGAGGGACTGTTATATAAGGACACCCCACCCCAGAGAAATGGGATGGAAGGGTTAGGAGGTAAAGAAAAAAAATGAAATGTGATGTTTCGACCTTTTACTACTAATTGACATAAGCTGTTTAGGATAATTAAGAAATGCAAACTAATGGTTATGCAAGCCGGTCATTCTGTTAGGTACTATGACAGCCTATTATAGTTATTTTCTAAGCTAATCAGAAATAAAGCTGCTAAGAGACAAGCAACATCTGCTTACCCTAATATAAGAGATAGATAGGTCCTCTTCAAAAACCTCAAGAGATCTGCTTAATATGGCATTCAAAGATGTTTTCATAACTTTAGATTTTTTTATATCAAGACATATCAACTCCTGACAGCACCCCCTACTCTACCCCAAGTAGAAGATGAGCATCAAAGAATCTCCAGTGGGAGTAGATTGAATTAGTCGCAAGCCTATCTCTTGGTAGGAAAAGCCCCTTGCTCCAACTGTAGACAGAATGCTGTCCAAAAAGGACAAAACCTGGAAGCAGGTAAGTCGACAGCCTAGCTCTGCCAAGACAGGGTAGGTATGTCCTTCATAACCCCTGCTCTACAATCAATGTCTATCAGAGAAACGGGGCCAAACGACTGAAGATCAATGCTGTAATGTATGGAGAGAAAATGGGAACTGTCCAGGCAGACACTGGTATGTCATTTCTTAGTTTTGGAAGCTGCAGGTCCTGTACTTCCTATAAAATCAGATATATTTATCCCTCTCAGGTCTCTGAGGTGGTTGAAGAACAGATAGCTAGAGTCTCATAATTAAATTTTGAGTTGTTTAGGAGTCAAGAGAGTGTTATACATCTAAGAAGATACTTTTAAAATTGTGTTGCAAGTTAGTATGAATGTTGAGTCAGATATAGAACTTTAAACTCATGGAGATGGTTAGATAGTAGAATGTTAAAGTCAGGTACCAAATACATATGGACTGGACATTGGGAATGTACGCTAAGCCATATAACCCTCATAACTGTGGCCTAATTACCTCTGTTCTTTTGTGTTGTATTTATTATTATAAGAGAAAGAGCCATTTGTTGGACTGAAAGGGGAAACTGTAGGGGGAAATAAGATATACCTTAAACTTAAAAGAAAAAAAAAGGGAAGAGGATGGGGGGTTGAGGGTGGGTGGGTGGGACTGGAAGGGGGAATAGGGAGGGGACTGTGATGGAGATGTAACTTGAAGAAATAAAAAATAAAGGAAAAATATGCTATAGTGTTTTGCAAAAGACCATGTGAGAAGAAAATAAAGAAGAATAAGATATGAACTTGAAAAAAAAAAAACAAAAAAAATGCCATTTCACATTGGAAGTTTTGCTGGCATGTGAAAGTTAATGCAGAACCCTACATGTTTGCCCCTGTGAGGAAAATAGAAATTCATGTTACAGGACCACATATTATACATCATAAAATGTTTCCATCTGCTTCTGAACTTTCCATAGAAGACTGGCCTGAACTTCTTTTATGGATTACTATGGAGTAAATGAAGAATATGGATGGAGGTTTGCCCGTCCACATCTTCCCACCTTTCCCTGCCTTCCACCCCCCTGACACACACACACACACACACACACACACACACACTTATGAACATTTGGGATTGTTTAACTCTGAATGAGCTTGCTACACACATACAAAAGGTATTAACTACATTTCCTATAACTTCCTCTGACCAGGAGAGACTTTTGTTAACTAAATGTCAGACCATCTGAGACTTTGAAGCTGTTTCCCCTTGTTCTCCAGTACAAGACTGTGTCCTTAGCAGACTGAGCCCCACTTCCCACCACCTATTGCCTCAGGCCCCAGATTTTCCAGTCCAATGCTACCAATGTACTTATGACAGTCACTGAAACATGTTAAATGAACTGAAAGGATACAACAGTCCCCCCACAAACTTATATATAGGGGAAAACCTCAAAGAATGCCTGTAACTGTTAGTATAGATCAAACTCTATACACAATGTTTCTTACTATAAATAATACATTAAACTCACTAAAATATTAACTAGTTATTATTAACTAATATTAAAATATAACAGAGAGCAACAAACTGTAATAAAAATTCAGTGAATATAGTCACGTTCTCTTAAAATATCCTGTATTTACACACTAACTCTTTTCTTGTGATGAATCCTTTATGAGGAGGTAGAGCCAGGTGGATAACTTACTATGCCCATGTGAAATCAGGCTACTTCTAACAGTACAGGCACTGAGCTCAGCTGATAACTCAGGTGACTACTAATGTCTCCGAGTGGACACATGCCAAGGGACACACTGAGTAAACTGACAACTCATGGACCCAGTGGGATGGAAAACTGGAGTTTGATAATGCTGCTTTGAAGAATAACTTACAGCTTAAGTTCTTACTTCTGCAAGCTTCTGAGTAATGTTTTTAGGTTGTGGTTGATGGTAACCAACTGGAACTGCCAAAGAGAAACCAGAGATAAGGAGGACTACCATATTTTATTCTAATATAAGGAGTGCAGGGATTTCTGAATGAGAGTGACTTTGTATTTGGCATAGACCTTAAAGAACAAAGCCCTCTCTCTTTGAATGGGGAAATAAGCATGCCCTGCAGGCTCTGTAGGCACTGGGCCTGATTCTTCACATACCCCTGGAATAGAGCGGAATTCCTTTCTACCAACCATAAGTTCCAAAGGACAAAGCCACCGTTGTTCCCATCACATTTCATAAGGGACTCCCAAAGGTGACAAATACATTACCAGAGATCTTTTCTTCCCAAGCTTCTTGGTCATTACTTCACATGTGGTTCCTGTCTGATTCTGTCTCCCCAGCTCAGCAATAAAACCTATCTCTGTCTCTGTGTCTGCCTGTGTATATATGTGTATCTGTCTGTCAATCTGTCTGTCTCTCTGTGTGTGTCTCTGTCACTCTCTCTCTCTCTCTCTCTCTCTCTCTCTCTCTGTCTGTCTGTCTATTTCTCTGTCTCTTCCTCTCCCTCCTTTTCTCTCTCTGTCTCTGTGTCTGTCTTTATCATTCTGTGTGTCCACGTGTCTCCGTGTCTCTGTTCTGTGTCTGTCTGTCTGTCTCTTTATCTCTCTCTCTCTCTCTCTCTCTCTCTCTCTCTCTCTCTCTCTCTCCTGCTACTGCAATAAACTAAAGATCATAGGCTCATGGAATGGGGAGGGCCCCATTTTCTTACCAAGCAGCCCACCAATCCCCCTCACCTTCAGCCTCATTCAGAGCCTACTGACTGGTAACAATCAGATCCCTTCCATTGCTGTAACTGGCTCCTTTCCACCCATGCATGCTGGTGAGTTACTCTGTGCCTCTTTTTTCAGACCTAAATGGTCCTGTCATGGTGACAACTGGATTGCTAGACTGCCTCTCTCTGGTTCTAATCTTCATTGTGGTGCTTTGAGTGAACTTATAAATTTGAATCAATTCATATACTTGAATACTGGGTCCACAGTTGGTAGAAGAACTATTTAGGAAGAATTAAACATAGCCTTATTAAAGGAGGTTCATCACTGGGGATAGCCTCTGATGCTTCAAAAGCCCAAGCCAGGCCCTGTGTTGGCTCTCTCTTTTTCTTCCTCCTTGTGGATCAGTGCCATGCCTGCATACATGTATCTCTTCATGGCTCCTGCCATCCTTCCTACCATGATGATCATGGACTCACCCTCTGAAACTGCAAGCAAGCCTCCAATTAAATGCTTTCTTTTCTAAATTGCCAAGGACATGGTACTTTTCACAGTATTAAAACAGTAACTAAGACACCCGCACTCTCCTTTACCACAACCCTCACATAACATCAGATATGTATGGGTACAGTCAAGTCACCTGAACTGCCTGCCCCTTCCTCTGCTCTCTTAGGTTGGTCCACTGTCCAGGTTTCTATATGTACTCTTTTTACTCAGCTCTGGTCAAGACCAAGGCTCTATTCTTTCTGACCCTAATTGAGTGAAATGAGGCACCACTCAAAAGTCCTACTCAGTGACCGGCCCATACTCCCTAGAATGTCACCTGATCATCACCTGACACTTGTAACCCCACTCCGGTATAGTTTAGCTGGTGAGGACAGACAGACCATTCTGGAATTTGCTGCCCAATGATTTGCTCTGGATCACCAGTGTCTCAGGCCCATTAACTAGTCCATTTAAAACATTCCGTTTCCCGGGGGGGGGGGGACTGAAAAGATACTCTCAGGGTCAGGAAGTTAGAGAACATTACAGGGAGGCTTGTGATGTAAATACAAAAGGGAGGTCAGCCCCTTCCGTCTGACTTCTCCATTTTCTTAGCTGTGTAGACCTAGGTCATAGAGCGGTGAGATCCCCCTGCCCAACCATAAGAGTGTCAGCAGTGGCGCTTGCCTCGGTGACATTTAGGGGATTATGAGTTGTCCTTCAGTCATTAATAATAATGGCATTCCTGGTGTTTTCTTCTAAAGGAAAATGTTATTTTCTTAGTAGGATTCTTAATACATCAAAATTCTATGGAGCAAGAACAACATGTGGAAACTGTGTGCATGGCATTATAACAGCAGCAGATGAGAACCACATGTGTGTACCAGACACTATTTGATCCCTTGTGTGCATGTGTGCATGTGTGTGTGACCATGTGTGTGTGAGTCTGTGTGTTTGTGTGTCTGTGTGTGAATGTGTCTCTGTGTGACTGTGTGTGTGTGTGTGTGTGTGTGTGTGTGTGTATACAGGTTCACATATATGTGTGGACAGGTGCAAGTGAAGGTCAGAAGTCAACCTCAGGCTCATTCCTAGGGGGCCAGCCATCTTTGCTGGTTTTGGTGACTGGACAACTCTCATTTGTCCAGGGCCTGGCAAGTAGGTTAGACTAGCTGACCAACAAGCCTCAAGGACCTGCTGTCACTGACTCCCAGTTCTGGGATCACATGTATAGCAGCACTCATCACAACATCCGACTCTTTCACATGAATTCTGGAGCTCAACCTCAGGTCATCATGCCTGTACCACAGGCATTTTATAGACTGTGCTGTCATTTCGGATGCTAGATTCTTTCCTGTCTTTACAATTTCCGTCTCCCCTTCCCCAGCACAATTCTATGCTCTCCTTCTTCAGATAAAAATAAGCTGAGACTCAGAAGGTATAAAAAATTTATCCATGACCCCAGAGACAAATAAGAAGTAAAGCTAAGGCCCTAACCCAGCTCTGACGGCCCCAGACAATCTCTGCTTCTCTTGGACATGTGCTAGGAGCCTTCTCTGAAAATAAAATAGAATAGCAATGTGAATATGGCTTTTTAAACCTCAAATCCACATGCCTTAGTTTCTCTAGTATTTATAAATTATAAGGATTTTTTTTTTTTTTTTTGCTTAAAATAATCTTCATGGGTGCTGGAGAGATGGCTCTGCCACTGTTCTTGTAGGTGACCCACAACTGGTTCCCAGTACCTACTCCAAGTGGCTCACAGCCACCTATAACACCAGCTCCTGGGACTACCTCTGCCTTCTCTGGCCTCCTTGGACACTTGAATGAATTTAAAGCATACTGAAAGAAACATCTTAGTTTCTGCAGCCTCATTAAAAGTGTGTTACCTGCCCTTTATTCTCCTGATGCAGCGTATTTCAATCTCAACACACACGATGAAAATGTTTGCCTGTGGGCAATGAGTTTGCTGCTTTATGGCAGCCATGCCATCAACTCACAAAACGGGGTGATCAGAGTGAAATCTTGGCTTTTACCATTTACATGAATAACAAAAGAAAACTTATGATCTAATATCCAACTGAAAATAGAAACATTTGTTTTTGACATTAAGATTTGGTTCAATTGAATACTCCTACACATCCAGCCAACAACAACAACAAAAAAAAACAAGTGTTGCTGTGATACCCTGGGCTGGATGGTCTGAAACCAAAATGCCTTCATATTTGAAGCTGTTAACTGTATTTCTTTCATATGCATATTTATCTAATTATATCTGTTGAGAGAAGCTTTCAAGTGACAATATTGAGAAAAATACATTGCATTATGGTATAGACTATTTATACTTACAGACAACGTGTAATCTAATTATCACGAGCTCTCTAAACAACTAGTATTATATCCTGACACGTAAGGAGGGATAAACTGAGGCCAGAAAAGTTAGGTGTATGTGACTGTTAGTCTATGATGTCAACTTAACTGGATCTGGAATTAACTAAAGAAACAGATGTGGGTCACACTTGTGAGGAATTTTCTTGATCGGGTTATTTGAGGTAGGGAGACCCACATTAAATATGGATGGCACCTTCCAGTGGCAACCCAGGCAAAATGAGGTAATAGGAAAGGCTTTTAATTTTTGCCTGCTTGTCTTTGTATCTTGTTTCCTTGGACATCTACTCTGTTGAGGCACTGGACTGCTCCCACCCTCCAGTAACAATGGAACCCAGCTTCCTTGGCCTTCCAACCTGGGCTGAAGACTAATGGTGTTCCAAGGGTCCTCCATGTATTCAGTACCAGGTTTGGACTGTTGAGAAGGTATCCAGCCTTGTAGACTCTCAAGTATGAAGAAGACAGTTACTGTTGAACTACCCGATGGTATCACATAAGCCAATGTAACAGATCTCTTTTGGTATATACTCATGCTGTGGTTTCTGTTCCCCTAGAGAGCCCTGGTTAATACAGCATGTGTCCAAGATCACACTGGTAGTAGCTACTGGACACAGAGTTTTACTCAGCCTCCATGGCTCCAAAGTAGAACCTTCTTTCTGGTGTCAATGCTAACATATTCTCGCTCAGTTTATTGCATCTGCTTTCACTGTTTTGAAATAAGTACTCACCCATTTTGCTCGCATTACTGAGTCATATTTCAGCTGACATTATCCCACAATGATATGCAATGATTCATAGGCATTTTGTGTGCCAACACAGATAAGGTAAAATAAAACAGACTTTTTTTCTCTTTTTTTGCAAAATTCATATTCTTTGACAATTTCATACAATTTATTTTGAACATCCGTGCCCCCATCTCCTCTTCTCTAGACCCTCCTTTTCCTTCTCATCCCAACTTTGAGATTACTACTTTTTTTTTTTCTTTCTCCATCAAGTACAGGTTTTTGTTGCCTGTCTAGTTTGAGAACTAGGGCCTGCTTTGGTGTGTGTATGTTGCTTTCTGAACTGGTTTGGGGAGCTGAAGGGTCTGGCAAATCACTATTTAATTTCATCTCTGGCAGGTGACTCACTGGATCCCAGCGAAGGAGTCCTAAAAGCCAGCCAACTCAAGAAGAAGAGGATGAACTCCAAAGGCCACTCTCTGCCCAGTGAGACTGATTCAGGCACTTCACGGTGGAAGTTGTGAACTGGTGAGAGGTTTTCAAAAGCACACACGATGTCACCAGCTTGACATCCCTGGCTGCCAATTGGAAGGGCCACAAAGATGGCACACTCCCTCCCGATATCCAGCTCTGGAGCTGTTGAAAAGGTCAAGGGGTTTAGCAAGTTCTTGTCTAATAAGAATTCTTTGCCTCCCACTTGGCTGTTGTACCCGATCTAGCAAAAACTGAGTGCTGTGAGATAGTGTTAGGCCCTGAGTCAACCTCTTGTCCCTCTTTGGATGACAGGGAGATAGCACTTGCCAAGGATGTTTCAGGTCAAGGCAACATCCTTTGAGGTCTTGCTCTGAGCCACATAGTCACCCTCTCCTAGACCACCTTTCCTTTGAAGCCAGAACCATGTTCTGGCTCCTTAGGTAACTTTCCATTTGGAGTCTACGGAATAACTTTGTCTACAACTGGCATGAATGGGTTTTTGAAGAGGGTCTTTTCCCCCTTGTTTCCAAATATTTCAAATCACATACAATGTGGACTGGAGAAATTCCTCAGTAGGAAAGACAGTTATCTTGCAAACATGAGCACATGTGTTCAATTCTCAGAATTGACATCTAAAAAAAAGCCAGGTGTAGTGATGCACACTTGTGTTCGCAGAGCTGGACAGGTGGAGACTGAAGGGACACTGGGACTCACTGTCCAGCCAGCCCAGTCAAACTTGCAATCCATGGTCCCAATAAGAGAGACTCTGACTCAAAACACAATGAGGATGGCTCCTGAGGCATGGCACCTCTTTTTTAAAATAAAAAATTAATCATCACACACACACACACACACACACACACACACACACACACACACTCACACACACACACATAACAACAATAACAAAAATCCAAGGAAAAAGAAGAGGAAGGAAGAAACTATATATAACCAGATCTCAGAATACCAGAAGATTTAAACATGTCTTAACACAAATATCCCAATGTCTGATATACTTAACATCCATCTGTCCAATATAGTTACTATATTTTATAAATCTCGTGATTATTCCAGAGGCACCTTCTCTGTAGAGATATCAAAAGCATTACATTAACATTTGATATGGACCATCGCATTTTCAAAACTAGGTATGACAAATAGTGATGGGGTGGTGTTAAACATTCTAAATGTTAATTGGTCCTGCTTGCTGTCTGTTACTCACATTGTCTCTGATTGGTTAAATAAATGCTGTAGGCCTGGAGATTGGGCAAAGACAGAGGTAGGCAGGACTAAGGTATGCTGGCTTCAGAGACAGAGAGCATCTTGGGAGAGAAGCCAAAGCAGGAAGAAGGAGGAGCACACACCATGGGGTAGATTAAAGAAGATCATTCTATGTGGCCTGGAACATTGGAATAGTGTGGAGAATAGCAGTCCAAAGGGACATGTGTGTGTGTATATATATATATGGGGTCATATTTGGGTAATAGAATTATGACCTAGCTTAGATGGGCTAGGATTGCACAATTCAGGCCAAGGCTTGTTAAAATCCATCAGGTCTCTGTGTACTCATTTATGATGGCAGCTTAAGGATTAACAGCCACCGAACCAATTAATAATAATATAAATAATGTTAAATAATCTTGGGGAATGATTCTATTGTACATTTCCCAGCTATTAAACATTTGTTTAATGAAAGAGGAATGTAAGCCATAGGACACAATAGACTCTTTGAATCTTTTCAGATCTAATATGTCAATTGGATACCGTGTTAATTCCTGATATGGCTGACTTTCATTAACACCAGGCCTATTTTGATAAATCACTGGAAATACTGATGGTGGTGCCTGTGTAGTAACAGGCAGCTCCTCTGGGGGCAGAGCACTTGGCTCCACATTATTGTTGTTTTCAGCTTCTGGCGCCATGGGAGGTGGTCTTCCATACCTAGAGGCAAAGGCACGTGGAGCGGAGAAGGTCACCAAGTTTGTTGTGACCCTCTTTGTTTGTCTGTTTCATCCTATGGTGCATTTTCCTTTTTATTTACCAACTCTGATAGAGTATTTTTCATTTCCTCAACCTGTGTTTGTAAGTTTTGAAATTGTAAAGCCATGGTATGATTACTTTTTTGATCATTTCCTCAACCTGTATTTGTAAGTTCTGTAATTGTAAAGCTGTGGTATAATTAACCCTTTTGATAAACCAGTAAAGCAAAAAAAGGAAAAGCAACATAGCATATCCGTCCTGATTGAAAATATTCAGCAATAATTGCCATTATGATGATAAGGTTATCATACCTTCAAAACCTGGAGTTTCCTTTACCGCTTTGAAAATCAAACCACCCATAATGCCTAACTACCTTTGAGTGCCACCTGTAACAGTAAATTTTTATTTATCACTCATATATATATATTTATTAATACTTAACAATTACCTAGCAATTGCCTATAAAATTCCTAAATCCTAAACCCAAACCCTAACTCTAAAACCTAGCAAATAAAACTTCTTAATACCTATAATACAAACATTTAACATTAACCTAAGGTTTCTTAAAAGGATGTTTTCCTCTAGGCGAGGGTCCTTATGGATGGCTGGTCTTCATACAATTCTTCAGTCTTAAAGTCTCTGAATTTCGTTCCTCAGATCCTAAGACAGTTTATCAAGCACGAATCGCCTTGTGGTCTTAAGACCAATTATTTAACAAATGAAAAGTCTCCCAGGAGGCTCACCTATTCAGATGTGTATTGCTCGCAAAAGTCCTATGTCAGTGTTCCCTTCAATCAGAAGTCCCTGGGCTCTGCGGAAAGACAATCCACAACTAGGCATTCTAGAATCTCAGGGAGAATCCATCTCCTCTCCAGACCCGAAACGTGTCAATATCAGAGGGTGAAGCTTTCCGATGAGATTGATGCGAGTTTCTCTGCCAGACAAGGAGGAGGTGAGACAGAAAGAGGAGCCAAGCTCTCTGTCTACGTGAATCTTGATTTAAATATCTTCAGCAGAAGCTTTTGTGCTGCTTTTAAGCCATGCCCCTGGGCTGTGTCTCTTCAAAAGCTTTTTGCAGAGGGGTGTGAGAATGACAGGCATGATCTGAGGGCCAGCACCTCAGAGCATGTCCCCGCCCCCAATCCTATGATCAAAAGGGTCATCCATCCTTGGACGAGTTCCCAAGAACATGTTATTTTGGAAGTAAGTCTTCTATCTTAAAGTCCAGGTTTTTGCTATTTCAAGTTTCCTTTCTATTAAATGCTATCACTAATCCTACTATATTACCCCCCTTAAACAGTGATTTGGATAGGAATCCCTGAAGGACAGTGTTGAACACCATGTCCTTTTGTGCATAGCTAACCTGCTCCCTGGTGATGGAGGATGGCAATTAACTAATGAGCAGACACAGACACACAGAGGACAAACTCCAGGGAAGGGCCAGGCTTCACACAAAGGCACAGCTGTGCTGCACCTGGAAATGGTTTCCACTGACATTGTCAATGACCGCTGACCATTCTTTCATTATGTTTCTATTGTTGTTATTGTAGAGTTTTACCTGTAGCTTTATTTTGTGGACTTGGGACTGGGGAGATGGTTCAGTGGGTAAGATGCTTGCTGCACAGATATGAGGAGCTGGGTTCAGATCCCCAGGACCCACATAAAGACCAGCACACATTCCTAATCCTATTCTCCTATGGAGAGATACGAGGTGAACACAAGAGAGTCCCTGGAGACCCATGGAGACATGGGGACAGCTAGCCTGACATCTGAAACTTTAAACTGATAAACGCACCCTGTCTCAAACAAGGTGGAAAGTGACAAAGGACACCCAAGGTTGTTTGACCTACCACACACTCCAAGGCACGTCTGCCCAAACGCATACACATACAAAGAGAGACAGAGTCAGAATGAGACAGAGATAGAGATAGAGAAAGACTTGCAGGAACTCATATGTGCACCAGGCCATGTGGAAATTCCTCAAAGTCGTTGACACATGTTTTCGTTTGACAAATTGTGATGGCTACTCATTGTTGTCAACTTGACTACATCTAGAATGAAATAAAACCTGAACAAAACATGGAGGGGCACACCTATGAGGAATTTTTTATTAATCTGAGGCAGAAAGACATATCTTTAATCCAGATCTTTGAGGTGACCAGATCTACCTCTAGCCTGTCACACCTTCTGCAAGCCTATATAAAAACATGGAAGAAGGAAGTTTTTGCTTGTGCCTGCTTGCTCTCACCTTGCTAGCAAGTCCATTCCTTCCCTGGCATTAGAACCTTCTTCTTCAGGATTCTGGCAGATACTGAAGAACAGCTAAAATACCTAACCTTGTGGACTGAGCAACTACTGGACTCTTGGATCTTCAGCTCGTAGGCAGCCACTGTTGAACTAGCGGGACGAAGGCCTGTGAGCCATTCTAATAAATCTTTCTTTATATGTAGAGAGACTAATTGTATAAGCTGTGTTACTCTAGAGAACTATGACTAATACAGATTTATAGTTCATGAATCTAACAGTATTAAAGTAACATTAATAATAAAAATGTTTTGCCTCTTAGAAACTGAATCCATTTCTACATCTCTGTGCCCTGTGTGTTTAAAAATCTTTTTCTTAATAATTTTGTCCTCTGAGATGAACATTTTTCTGAAATGTGTCCCACTTGTTCCATTATCCTCTCTACAGATATACCTTTAAGACCATCAAGACACCATCAGGCAAGCAGGTTCCAGAGGTAAAAATTCCTACTTTTGGTAAGTCTGATCTCCTAGCCTGAAGCTGGACCTGGAGTTTAGGGGGGTCAGGGAGTATGATAAGAATGAAAGGAGAGGGCTGTGATGAGACAAATAAGTCAAACTATGTTGATTTCATCCCTGAAGGAAACTGGGGAGATCCTTTGGGTCTTTCCAATATCTCTAAAGCACCATGGGCCTAAAACAATATAAGAATATGAACAGTCATCAAAATGGGATCATCAAAACTTTCACCAATATAGGAACAGCTAAACATACATGTATATATACATGTATATATTAGAATATTATCCAACCATTAAAAATGACTCGACAAAATGCATATAATGTAATTTGGAAATCAAGGCAGGTGTGGCAGATGATCTTTTTGTCAGCTTGGTAGGATTTGAAGTCATTATGGAAGCAAACCTCTGGCGGTGCCTATGAGAGTGTTTCCCAAAAGATTTAGCAGAGGGATTGGAGAGATGGCTCAGTGGTTAAGACCACTGATTGCTCTTCTAGAGGACCCGGGGTTCAATTCCCAGCATCCACGTAGTAGCTCACCGTTGTCTGTAACTTCAAGATATGACATCCTCACACAGATATACATGCAGGTAAAATACCAATGCACATAAAATAAAATAAAATAAAGATTTAGCAGAGGAAGGAAGAGCCACCCCTATTCAGGGTGGAGTCCTGGACTGAGTGAAAAAGGGATCTGAGCACTCACATCACACACACACACACACACACACACACACACACACACACACACCACCCCGCTTCCTAATTGAGGATACAATGTAACCAGCTGCCTCATGTGCCTTCCCTACCATGATGGACTATGCACCCTTCAAACTGTCAGCCAAAGTAAACCCTTTCTTCCTTAAGCTGTTCTTGGCAGTTATCTTGTCCTGGCCGGGGGGGGGGGGGGGGAGGACAAAGGCGGCTGGGGAGTAGCTAACACAGCAAGCAACAATATCATAAGTCCACAAAGGTTTGTAATGTGATTTCTCTTCTGAGTGTGTACATATGTGGGGGGAAATTAGGAATGGTATTTTTTTTTTAATTCACGAACAATTAACTAAGAATAGGAGGTGGTATTTATTTTTCTCCATGTGTTCTCTAACTCTTCACAAAGTATATTATTTTTAAAAATTAAAAAAAAAAACTATTTCCATTTGAGGAGAAAACACCTACTCAGCAAGTATTTATGAGCCCCGGCCATCTGGGGTGGTGGGGAAACACAGACAATTATATGAGTCACTCCTACCAATGATTTGTTCTCTCCCATGTCATTTTAACTCCAGTTACGACTTGGCTTCACACAGAGGTGGCTAACTCACCCTCAAGCAGATAACATCGTTTTGATCAAATAACTTCCTTTGATGAAATCATGAATTATGATTAAATAGAAACTAATTTCATCATGCATTTTAATAAAATTTTTCTCAGTGCCTTTTGACTGCTGATTTAGAAAAAAAGAGAGAGCATATTCATTAGAGAAGTGTTTGCCCTCCAAGCATGAGATCATGTCTGTCCCCACCCTCATCCCAGAACTCAGGTAAAGAAAGGGTAGGTATGAGTCCCAACATGACTCAGCAGGAAGATGCTTGGCAGGTAAGCTTGCCTGCCACCAACCTGAGGACAGTTCAATTGCCAAACCCTCCATGGTGACAGGAGAGAACTGATTCATGCAAGTTGTTGGCTTCCCACTACACTCAAAACAAATAAATAAAATGCAATAAAAATATTTTTTAACTCAGTAATAATAGCACATGCTTTGGGGAGAGCCAAAAATTAATGAATTCCTGGGACTCAATGACCAGTCAGTCAGCCTAACTACTGGCTGTAATAAAAGTCAATAAAAGACCTTGTCTCCAGGGTGGGCAAGTCTTTATACTTTCTGCTTTACAATTAATGGTTTTTAGAGATACTGGGCCAAAATTGAAAAAAGATGCTCCAACATTATAGAGAGAAACTGGGGACGTCCAGGCAGCCAGTTGTCTGTCATTTCTTAGTTTTGGAAGCCACTTGCTCTGCACTTCCTGTTTATTCAGATATATTTATCCTTCTCAGGTCTCTGATGTGGTTGAAGACTAGATAGTCATAGTCTCACAGTTAAGTTTTAAGTTGTTTAGGAATTAAAAAGATGTTCTAGGTCTAAGAAGATGTTTTTAAGTTGGTAATGCAAGTTAGGATGGAAATTGAGTTAGGTATAGAGCTTTAAACTCAAGAAAAATAATAGAATATTCTTATTAGTTGCAAAATACATATGGACTGGACATTGGGGATGTATGTTATGTCTTATAATTTTCTTAATTGTTTCCTAATTGTTCTTATTGTTTTGCATTGTATGTATTGTTATAAGAAAATGAGCCTTTTATTAGACTAAAAGGGGGGAGATGTTGGGAGGAAAAAAGATACACCTTAAATTTAAAAAAAAAAGACCCTGTCTCAAAAAAAAATAGGCTCTCCTGAGGAATGACACTCAAGATTATTATCTGGCCTTCACATATGTGTATGCACATGCACCCACATACCCACATGCTTACAAATACACAAAAGAGAATAAGAGGGTTTTTTTTTAGTTTTTTTTTACTTTAGTTTTTTTTACTTTCACCATGTTGCATTCATCAAGTACAGTAGATAGTTTTCAAAGAACCACTCCTCCAAAATACACTTCTAATATTCACTCTGGAGACCATGCTTCATGACTTATTTGATGTTTCTACTTGGACCTTGTAGATCACTAATTTTGAAGGAAGTCTAACAGTCATGGAAGAATTCTAACTATCCTGAGATAGAGGCCCCGTGAAAAGTCCAAGATGTCCACCATTCAGAGGGAGAGAAGTGCTAAATTAGCACCCAGATAACCCAGTCTTCCACGTTTAGACACTCAGCAATGCATGAAGCCCCCTTGACTCACTCCAACCATCAGAGAGCAACTGTATGGGAGACACCAAGCCAGATCATGCAGCTGAGTCCAGCAGATACACAGGAATACCAGACACAATAATCAACTTTGGTGGGATTTTCAATATTTTTGTAGATAAACAACCCCCAGATTCTTCTGGAAGCTGCCTTTCTCCATCCTGAGGAGGAGATTATTCTGATGGGGCAAACTAACACCAGCCACTATGAGGGGTGTACAAAGAAAGGTGTCACGCTCTTCAGAAGATAAGTAGTCTCAGATCTGATGACTTCTTGGTGTGAAGGTGATAATGCCTATGGAGAAAGGGATAAAATTAAGAGCCTTTGGATATGATGCCTGAGAATCACAAGCTTGAGTAGGCCCTCAGTGATGCTCAACAATGATTGTCAGCTTCACTGGATCTAAAAATCTCCTAGGAAAGGAAGCCTCAGGCCTTGTCTGTGAGGGATTGTCTAGATTCGATTACCTGAGATGAGAAACCTACCAGTTATGTGGCAGCATCTTTCCATGGACTGTGGCAGAGTGAAGAAAAAAGGAGAAAGAGAGTTGAGCACAATCATTCATCTTATTCTGCTTCCTGACTGTAGAAAGACAGCTGGGTGAATACCAGATGCATCTGAGGGTCGTTGTTGGTGTTTCTCTGCAGACAGACACAATGTGACCAGGTGCCTCATACTGGTGCCTTCATGTTTCCCCCCTTCATGATGTCTGTGGCTTTGGAGTGTGACCCCCAAATAAACCCTTCCTCCCTTAAATTTCTTCTTGGCAGTCATTTAAGCCATGACAATGAGAAAAGTAACCAATACTTCTACCCTATCCACATGTCTCACTCTATTTATTGCATCGAGGAAGGCCTATCAGGTAAGGATAAAGGATTATATTTATCTTAAAGCAGTCTGGTGGGAGAAAGATTGTGGGTCATCAGAAAGTCCTTTGGGTGATGTGTGTAAACCCAGAGAGCCAAATCAACTTTGGAATCTAATTTCTGAAATGATGTAAACCTAAGGTTCAATTTGAGGTGCATTTAAGCTTGTCTACTCCTGATTCAACAATGTCATGTTTAACAAAGAGACAAGCTAGAAGTAGATATATACTTCCAACTGCCCGTGCTGGGGTCTAGAGCTTCTTCTCCAAACCACATTAAGGTGAATATAAATGAAAGAGGACTCAGGCTATAAGACCAATGAGAAAGCTTTTCAGAACCAGCCATACTTACTTATATTAACATTTTCTTCTTCATCTCTCTGACCATCTGACTCATGGCCCCACCACATCTCACAACGCAAATGCCCTACCATGACACCAAAAGTATCAAGGAAAACTTGAATGACTAGTTGGCTGCATAGTGCAGTGTCAGGAACACACGGAAAAGAGAAGCAAGTAGGTCTTGGTCTTTTCCTTTAACCCATCTGATTTTAATCATGAGATCTTGGCCCTCCCTTCTAACCAAGGTTGTCTACAAAATATTGAGTCTGAAGTACATAATGAATGGAATGCTTTCTCTCTTTCTCTCTTTTGAGTTTTAAGGATGCAGTCTTGTGTAGATATGCTTTGTTCTGTTCTACTTGTGGAGTGGGGTGTGCCCTGGTTAATTTTTATTATCAGCCTGACACAACCTAGAGTCACCTGGAAGGAGGTAACATTAATTAATGGATTTCACAGATAAGATTGGTCTGTGGTCATATATGTGAGAGATCATCTTGATCTATGATTGATGTGAAAGATCCCAGTTCATATGGATAGCACCATTTCCTAGGCAGGTGGGCTTGGGCTGTATAAGAGATCCTGAGCCAGTGAGCGAGCCGGTAAGCAGAATTTCTCCATGGTTTCTGCTTTGGATCCCAGTGCTGACTTCCTTCAATGATGGACTGCCACCTGGACATACAAGCCAAAGGAAGCTTTTCCTTCTATACATGGCTTTTGGTCATGGTAATAGTCAGAGAAACAAACAATAAAAATAAAATAAAACTACAAAGGAGTGGTAGGAACAGAAGAATTGGGGGCGGGCCTTAAACCATGCAAGCTTTACTTTCACCTCAGAGTTTTGCTTTTTTGCTGTGGTGGCTCATACCCAGAGCCTTCCTCAGGACAGACAGAGGCCCTGAACTATAGCAACAGTCTACCAGATCTTTTTTCTAAGTACAGTATTCCTAGGACACATCTCATGAGCAACTCAAGGACTATACTGACCCACTGCACTTTCTTAAAGGTCTTTTATTAGTTGTACATTTTCTTATGAGATAGCACACCATTTCGTTCAAGGACATCACTCCTGAATTCTGACATTATTTGTTCCAGCTATGGAAGCATGGTTAGCATGTTGGTAGAACGAAGTGGTTAGCTGTTGGTTTTTTTTTCCTTTACCACTGTCTTCTCCATTGTTCGAGTCAGTTCACAGATTGATGAGACATTGAACACAACACACACAGTGTGAAGTTTTACATACACACACACACACACACACACACACACACACACACACACATCCAGAGAAAAGTTAGTGTCAGCAGCTCAAACCTTCCTTCCTTGGCACCAGTGTGAAACTGAAGAACATCCTGAGATAGGAAAGCAGAGCGAAGGCTCCTCCTTAGCACAGAAATTCAAGTTTTACTTAATCTCTTGGTTTCTTTTTCTTTTTGAGGTGGTAAGAGAGGAGCTGGGAGAGCCACATAACGACCATTGGCCTGACGTCTCTACCATTCTCATGGTCAAATGCATGGATTCAAAGAAATTCTTCATAGCATATAAAACATACTCTTAACATGTTCTTAGGTGGTAAATAATGAGGAAAATGATATTTAACATTTTACAAAATCTTATGATAGGAATTCCACCATGCTGTATGACCTATACATAAGTATAAGACAAAACCACCCTACCTTTGGCAAGTTATTGTTATCCTTGGCTTAATGACTGACACAAGCCAGTCAGATAGG
>CAJQZJ010034084.1:88878-101730 GCA_907164525.1 Lophiomys imhausi | reverse complement strand
GTGTGTGTGTGTGTGTGTGTGTGTGTGTGTGTGTGTGTGTGTGTGTGAACTTGATTTCTGCTTCCTATTAAACTGGAACTTCCTCATTTTTAATAGGAAGATGTTTCGGTGGAAATTTTGCCTGAAGAATGAAGTTTGGGTCAGGAATTACAAAGATAAACCCCACCTAACCCCCTGTCCCCAAAAACCCTGCCATGGGAGTATGATATTTGCACAGCTGTCAACAATAAAGCCTCAGAAAAAGGGCTGTCTCTGGGTTTGGTGATGAGATCTTCCTGTGAGAAAATAAGTGTATTTTGAAGGTTCTACAGTTCGGGTTTTGTTTTCCAAGGTGGAACAAAACCATTCTTTTAGGTAGACTACCTGATCAAACATTTCAATATGCCCCCTTATGGAGTCTTTGTGTGTCATTCTAAGTGTGATTTAAGATGGAGATACAATGTAGATAATAAAGAACTATAGTTTAGAGTTGAGAGATGGCTCTGTGGCAATGTCTGCTCTTCTAAAGGGTCCGGGTTCAAATCCCAGCACCCGTATGGTAGATCACAGCTGTCTGTAATTGCTGGGTGTGATGGCACACATCTTTGATCCCAACACTTAGAAGGCAGAGGCAGGTGGATCTCTGAGAGTTCAAAGCCAGCCTGGTCTACTGAGTGAGTCCAGGACAGCCAGGGCTACACAGAGAAACCCTGTCTCAAAAGAGCAAAACAACAACAACAAAAAGATACTATAACTTGAAAACATGTTCTGTTCTGGAAGCAGATAAAGGAAAGAGCAGAGGTCTCTGGATGGCAGTCTTCTTACAGCAAAGGGTACAAATACTGACAACAGCAGATGGTGACATGATTTTCAGAGTGCACAGGGGCCCATCAGGCTCTGAGGTACAGAAGTTCACCAGGGGAGGCAACCCAAGAGAAATAACATCAGAGAGGTTGCATTTTGCACAGGTTCCCTTGAATCAGCAATGTACTAATGGGTGAAGAAGAAGAGTGTCCTGCACAAGTTCAGAGGCAGATCACGAAGTGGTCAGTATGGATCTGACCACAGTGAGAACAGGACTGGAGAACAGGACTTTCGACCCTAAACTACTCCAGATTACTTTGGGGGGGGGGGGGGAACCAAACAAACAAACAGGTGGACACATTTCTGAAGATGTTGAACTGGAAATGTAGCCCAGTGTTAGGAGTGGGACTGGAGATGTAGCCCAGTAGGTAGAGCGATTGTCTAATATGATAAATCCCTGGATTCAGTTCTCAGCACCACATAAAACCACGTATGTTGATGTACACCTACAATCCCAGCACTTGGGAGAGGAAGGCAATAGTTTGTGAGTTCAAGGTCATCCTCAACTACATAATAGTTTTGAGGTCAGTCTGTGATACATAAGACCCCACCTCAAAAAATAGGATGGAGAGATGACTTAGTCGTTAAGAGCACTTACTGATCTCCCAAAGGGCCTGAGTTTGGTCCCCAGTACCCACATTAAACAACTCATATCTTCCTGTAACTCCAGCTCAGGGGGATCCAAGCCACATGTACACACAGAGAGAAACACACACACACACTCATAAATCTAAAGTAAAAGAATTATATCTGCCTTCTATTTCTAATGCCGACTTTGGTCTCACAAGTCCACTGTAATTCTGAGGATAGAGAAACAAAACACTTATTGTCTGGGTGTGTGACTCTCCCTGCCTGGACATTCCACTGCAGAGAAAAAGAAAAATGCAAGGAAACTAAGAGTCAAAGATACAGTTAATATCTAAGAATGTACCTCTTCTAAGCTAAACTAAGTCATGATGTCGATTACATAGTAATGAAAAGGGTGTCATCAAACCTAGAGAGAACTGTTCCTTTTCCTTCTGAAATAAAAGATACTTACCTGGAGAAATGAACAGACAACACTCACAGTTCTAAAAATCTCCCCACTTGTGATTTTATTTTCCTGTCTTCATCTTCCTAATAGGCTTCAGCAGCTAAGCCAAATATTGAGTGGAAAACTCCATTCATATGGTTAATTAAATAGAATTTTGTCTTTGATGGTCTAAGATGGGCATTAGCAAACTGTTGTCAGTGAGTTAAATAAACCCATGGCTTGTTTTATAAGGTTTAACTGTAACATGGGCACCAGATTCATTCATTGTTTTCTGATTTCAAAAGAGCTGAGAAGATATTACAACAACCACAAAAACCCCATGAAACAAAAAGTCAAAAAATATTTACTATCTGGGCCTTTATAGACATTCTGCCAACTTAATCAAGGATGATACAGTCTATATTGTATAGTGTTGATTGATCTGCATTCTATAGTAGTCTATTGATCTATGAAGTCCATAAACTTCCCACCAACAAAGAAATGCTTGCTAAATGATGGTTCATTCATGACATACACTGTCATACAGAAAGGGTTCTGGTTTGCAACATATTTCCAAGGGAATTATAATTTAACCAGTTAAGGCCATAAAAAAAAAAAAACCTGATGGGCAGTGGTGGCACATGCCTTTAATCCCAGCACTCAGGAGGATCTCCGTAAATTCGAGGCCAGCCTGATCTACACAGCAAGTGCCAGTACAGCTAGAGCTACACAGAGAAGCCCTGTCTCAAAAAAGGGGGGGGGGGGAGGAAGAAAGAAAGAAAGAAAAGAAAGAAGGAAAATAGACTATAGAGGTCCCAGGAAAGAGGACTTTGGCATCTCCAGAATGCAACAAATGACAAAAATGAAATGTCTTGTCCATTCACCTGATTTGGTAACTGTTTCATCAGAGATCCCCTCTGGCATTTTTTTAACCCCAATGACCTGACTGAAAAGTATCCCTTGAGAGTTAAAAAAAAAAAAAGACTATGAAGGTATCATTTATCCAAGTATCATTTCTGACAAAATCCCAGCGTGGTGTGATGTGACAGAAATTCTCTTCACTCCACTATCAGAACATCAACTGTGATGAGCTGTGTGAATACACAAATCTTATTTTCAACGTCAAAAAATAAATAAATAAATAACAACCCACCCAAAAAATTTTAATAGGAATTAAGAACTAGATGTCTGTTGTACTTTCAGGAAAAAAAAACCATGTTCTTCCTAAACAGTCTTGGAAGTGATTCCTCTGAACAGCGGTAATGAACCCCTGAAGTTAATTAAGACATTCTGGGGTTAAACTGTGATATCTTAGCCCCTCTCTACATCCTTCATGGTTCTGTAAGACAGTGGATCAAGTTTATTAGGGGAATCAAGGACAGTGCTTGTCTGGGTATTGATCTCCTCTAAAGCAAAGACTATCAACTCTATCTGACTAACACTTTTTTAAAATATTCGTATATTTGTGGTGTGTATATGTATTGTGTGTGTATTGTGCATAGTTATTGGCGTGGGTGTACACACATGTGTGTGTGGGTGCACATGCATGTGAGTATGTGGAGACCAAAGGTCAATGTAAGGGGCCTTTCTTCAATCTCTCTCCAACTTTGTTTTTGGGACAAGGTTCTTCTCTGAAACTGAAAATAATAGACTTGGATACACTGGCAGGTTGGTGAGCTTAAGGGATACACTTGGCTTCTGCATGAATACCCAGGATCTGAACTCAAGGCCCCACAACTTACTCAGCAAACACGTTACCTACTGAGCCATCTCCCCGGCTCTACCTGTTTCATTTCTAGAGTGATACCTGGCAGCGCACAACTGGTGAACATCAAAGAATGGCTTCGATCTCTAATTTCATAATTAGGGAGGCATGCAAACCTCAAAATATGAACAAGACAGAGAATGAAACAATATGAGAGGAAGGGAGCTCAGTGACTGAGAACTCACTTTTGAAAGTCACTGGCCAAAGACTGAGCAAATTTCAGCCTTGCATATGCTCAGCATCCATAAGCCTTGTACTGAAATAACTCATAGGCATGGCAATATATTAGGGATTGCCCTGAGAAATATGGGCATCTGAGTGGTGTTCAAAGGACTACTGTGAAGCAGCTTGGGCCTAATTGTTTGATACGCTGAAGTATTCAATATCTTGGCTTACAGCATCACATGGAAGAAAAAAGAGTTACTGAGACAACCCACCAACTGCACCATAAATATAAGGAAACTTTGGAATGGCAAATTCTTGCTAGGCTTAGAAGGTGGACAAGAACTAGAAACAATATCCATATATACTCTCTTCCACTTCAGGGGACCATTTCATTCTGACTTTATCAGTGCCTCAATCCTGGTGTGCATCAGGAACACATGAGGGTTTTTTTTCTGCTTTCCTTTAAAGTAGACTCCAGGCTCTACCAGTACCAATTAATTCCAAGTCTCTGGGGCCAGGACTTTGGCACTCACACAGGGTCCTAAAATGGCAGCAAGGTGCACCAGCCTTGAACCAGCTGCTGTTCCCACTGTGGTGTTTTATGAGTTCCTGTCCTGGGCTCACACAGACCAGACTGCATGGGCACACAGTACTCTTTGTTAAAAGTGTTTCAAAGTAGGCAAATGAAACAATCAGAGCCAGACCAGAAAGACAATTACTTAAGGAGTTTCACCAGAAGTTGTAAAGGGTTTCCCTGGGCTTCCCCCTCCGCCCATTACTTTCCGTTTTCCTAAGATGTAAACAGAGCAGGAAGACAAATATGAATTCTCAAATGTGATTTCAAAGGGAGGAACTTTCAGATTTAGAAAGGTGAGTGGGAAATTAAATGGAAACGATCAAAAGGAAAATACCACTTTTCGGGTGAGAAATGAATAAAACAGATGCGTCTTTTGAAAACATAAATCTGTGCGTGCCTAATCAAACAGCTGTTGGGGGGCTTGGAGGGATGTAGGGAGCATGCCATGCATAACACTCTTGTGAAGGTCAGAGAACAACCTCAGTTATCTGCCCTCCAGTGCATTTCCACATTCTGTCAGTGACAGGGTCTCTAAGTGGCCTAGAATTTCAGCATGTAAGCCAGGCTAACTCATCCATAGACTTCCCGAGATCCGTGTGTCCACCTGATATGTCCCCATCACTGGGATTACAGGCCTGTGCCACAATGCCAGGCTTTTGTGGGTTCCAGGAATCTGAAAGCAGGCACTCACCCTTGAGAGGCAAGTGCTTCCCTGACAGCCATCTCCTCTGCCCTGACAATGGTTAGCCCTTAAAACAGAGCATAAAAGAGATGCTGGAGTGTCAGACATGCTCTAAGCAAGTGTCCTGTACAAGAGAGCCCTGAAGATGCAAACAATATGGGGAAAGCTGTATTGTTGATGCTTCAAAATCTAGAGGGGGCGGAAGAGAGAATTCCAAGAGGTCATGGAAGGGAATTGAAAAGTGTATTTGTCTTTATTCTCTTTTTATTAGCATACCGTATTGGTATTCCAATAGTAACTGCTTTGTATTAACACTATCTCAAAGCAATTGTTCTTCGTTATTTAGCAAAAGTCTATCTTTTCCCTGCCACTCACAAAACCTCTTAATTCTAGAGGACCATATAAGCTTAAAAACCCATGGCGTCTTTAATCACAGGAATTTAGTCAATCTGCAAGAACTTGAAAGTGCAGTTAGCTACTCCATGGTGCTACAGAAATATTTGGCGTGGCCTTTGACAACGTCATAGTCTGTTCTGAGGCAGTACTCTGTGTTAAATTTTCATTGTGTGGAAAGACTGCTGCCTTTTATTGTCTCCAAACACAGCCCTCTTTTAATAATAAGGCTTCTTCAATGAACATGGGAACAAAAAGCAAAGCAGAGTAGTTCATGAATTACAAAGGGAAGCCTTGGGGCAGAGCCATTGAAAGCTTCATCTCTTCGAGTTTCCATATCTCCTCTCAAGATGGACAGGTGTCCCTCTAACTAATACAGGTATCCCTAGAAGTCACTTGGTAGGACTTGGTTTAACAAATATATGCACACACACATATGCATGCATACACACATGCACAGACATACAGACATACATACATACACACACACAGAGAGAAACATAAATATAAAAAGCACACCACTTTCCACTATTTTCATTTTCCACTAAAACTATACCACAAATTTGAAGAGAACCATTTTTACTCATTGAGCCATGATACAAATGACTTTCGTATTTTCCAAAGTTGGGGTGGGGGGATATAATCAAGATACTTTGACAATTCATTCAAAAGATGCGGTTGATTACCCAAGGTTGAGTTGAAGTTTGGGAGCAGCAACTACAACAGTTGCAAGTTGCACTGCACAGGAAGAGCCCCTCTTTTTGACATTTTTTTATAATATTCTTAAAGATGCACATTAAATAACCTTCTCTGAACCACAGACATGATTGAACTTAAAAAATAAAAGCCCTATAAATACTGCCAAGTCAGTCTTGTCTCGGTATCTCCCTTCTTGCACAAAATGGAATATTTCCAACCAAGCACTGAGACATAAATATTAAAATAATAGGTGGGATACACTACAAATCTACTTTACAGTTTCATCACTACTGTAGCACCTTGTTACCAGGGCCAATGCATTCGTTTTGTAAAGAACACGAGAAATCTGAGAAGCTTGAGGACTCGTATGACTCAGCATTAAATATTTAATTACCTTTTCAAGTCCTAAGCCTTTATCATATTTCATCCATCTAGAGAGTTCATTCTATACTAGAGATTCCAAGGCCCCCTTTGGAGAGGGAAAAGAAAAAAAAATAGGGAGAGAAAACCCTCAAGAAGGCAGGTTTCAATGATCACAAGATGACTTTCTGTTGGCGCTGTAGTGAACTCACTTCACCCTGTAAACCCACCAATCCACAGTAGGGTCAACCAGTTAAGTCCATGGCTTTTTAGTCCCCAAGTATCAGTTTTACAAAAGATGCCACATCTGTTGCTTTGGATTCGTGTAGGGTGAAAAATGGATGTTGCTGGGAAAAAGAAGAAAAATACATGGCATTAATACTTGATATTGATAATATACAGAATTAGCAAATTAATCTACTTGTTTAGTAAGTGAGTTAGTATCTCTATCACGGCAAATTGGATTTTTCAAATCTTTTGCAAAAGCAAGCACACAGCTACTGATGTGCATATTTCAAGGGTATCTCTTTTCTGCCGCCCATTCTGATATGCATAGGTTTCCAATACAAAAATAAAAAAATCTATGAGTTTAAACAGCATATGCCGAATATGCTACATAATTCCAACCATCCAGAAATACAAAGATTGGCTAAAACCAAGTCTACAAGATCACTTTAAAAAGCTGCAATAAGAAAGCGATTAAGGCTTCATAGATTTACGTTCTTCCGCTTCATGGGAATAGGAACAGGGAGGAAGAACAAGATTCCAATGTTGCTGAACAGTAAGTAAATGGGCAAGGAAGGCATCCATGCCCTTGACATTGGAAAACTGGCTTGAACTAAAAGAGCTAAGGCCATTTTCTAAGGCCACATCCACAGCTAAGAGTTACACTGCAACAGTCCTGAAGAGTTTGATCCATTCACAGACTAACATAACTGTCAAACTACTGATGTGGTCAGAGAAAATTCAACTCGGAGATTAAAAGTTTGAAAAGAAGAAAAGAAACTTTCTTTGTTTACAAGTTGGATTAAGTCAACTTAAAGAAAGAAAAATACAAGGTCAGGTCTTAGAAAAGGTAAGACATGATGCAAGAGCCCACATATTTCAAAGGAAGTCAAATGACCAAGCCATCTTTTGTTGTAACAGAACAATCCTCCTGAATTTCTCAGCTGGGTTATAGTAAGTGCTGGACTATAGAGCCTTCAATCTCCAGTTAGAGACAGATACATTAGATCATGTTCCTTGGCTCTTCTAGTGGGAACAGAAACCAAGCAAAGACAGTCAGAAGGACAATTCTTTCATGTACCTGCACCACACACCACCTCACCTACCATGGCCAGGTCTCTGACTGTTTGGTGTACTACTTTCAGTGGATAGTTTGAATGGCTCAAGATGAGTGTTCTCTCATGTAGACATGACTCACTCTGTTTCCCTGATGAAGGGTTCAGTTTGCAACCTTCATTCTGCCTACCAGTGGGTTTTCAAATTATATTTGTTTGGAACCTGACAGTAGAGTGCTAGATGAGTCAGCTTTGTGGGGAACTGAATGCCCACCAATGCAAGTTTTAGGAAACAATGCAATGGGAGAAGGAAGAAAGAAATAAAACCCAGAAGAAAGTAGGTGGTCACTGTTGCGCACTGTGACTCAGAACATGGAAATATCTTCTGTTTTTGCCCATTAGAGGATCTGAATTGAATGCTGGCTCAGTGCCTTATAACCAATGTGAGGTTCTACCTTAAGGGCCCTTCATTCTAGATTCTCCCATCTCCCAAACAGTGATAGTCCTTTCCGTTACTGACCACTTACACGGTACACTTACCAAGGGTTTTTTGTTGTTGTTGTTTTATTTTAACCATCATCCTCATTAGCTTTCCCACATCCTCTTGACATTTAGGGATCTTTTAACGCACTTAAAAAGCTTTTTACTATCAAAACATGACATGCCAAACCTCAGATTGTTTGGATGAGTGATTCCAATGCCTGTCAGCCCCACCTTGACTCTTATTCTACTGTCACTAGCTCAGGACCTGGAGCCCGAGTCCATGAATGAATTCAATAATATGATCTGAAAGCCTTAATTAGAAACAAATTCTTTAGAAATCTTTCTGTTTATCCCTGATTAAGAAAATCCTGTGAGGGCCAGAGGACAAGGGATAAGAAAAGAAACAGGCAAGCCAGTCAACATGGAAGGTGTAACTAGCCTTGGGAGGAGCTTTGAAGTTGAAGAGTGTTGAGGACTTGATTCCTTCGGTAAGCAATGAATGGACTAAGAACAGAAAGAACAGCAACCTGGAGGTGGGTGAATGGGGTCCCACAAACAATCCCCAGGCTACAGATCCAGTTTAAGCTTCTCCCCCAAAAGGGTCAAGTCCTAAGAAGGTGCACCTTGTACCACTTAGGATCCCTATGGTGTCAGGAAGAAGCATGGGGATTCATTGACATTCATTCATCTACCAGGGAAAAGAGAGGCAAGCCACATTCATTAACAGGCCTCTAAAATATCCCATGTATTCACCTCAACCTCCAGGACTGTGGGTTCAACTATCCTTGCTTCACACTGCAATTTAAATCTAGAACTTTCTCAGCTATTTGGAGAATATCGGAGAATTACTTCACTGTGAAATTATCTAAACAGCCTACTTACTATTTGTGGTAAATATCCAAGGCAGGGGTCTTCAAACTATAATCTGCAGTCCAAATCAAAGTCCCTGTCTATGCTGATTTGAATGAGAAATGACAAATGTCTCCCATAGTCTCAGATGATCGAATACGTAGTCGTAGGATGGTAGCACTGTTTTGGGAGATTTACAAGGTATGACCTTGCTAAAGGAAATATGTCAGTGGGGGTAGCTTTGAGGTTTCAAAGACTCATGCCTCAAAGACTCATGCCATTCATAGTTGGCTCTCTCTACTCCCTGTTTGAAGTTCAAAATGTGAGCCTTCAGCTTCCCAGGCCTGTCACCATGTTCTTGCTCCACCATCAAGGGTTCCAACCTTCTGGAACTATATGGCCAAATAAACCCTTCTTTCTCCACACTGACTTGGTCATAGTGTTTTAACACAGGAATAGATAAGTTGCTAATATAGTGTCCTACTTTTAAATAAAGTTTTATTGGAACATAGCCACATGCTTTCTTTGCTTTTCTATATTGAATATGTCTACTTTCAGCTTAGTTCATTTGTTTTAATAGCAACCACACAGCTCTTTAACCTAAAATACAATCTCAACCTCCCCCCCCCCCCCAAAAAAAAAAGTTGGTTAGTATCTGCTGTAGAAGGAAAAAGCTACAAAGCAGAAGTTTGAGGAGATGTGCAAATAAGATATGTTTGAGGCATACCTGAATTAGGTTGAAAACTATTCGGGATTCTGTAAGAAGTACATAATCCAACCTCTGGGTTGGAGCTTGATAGTAATATACCTTTACTTGGAAAAATGATCTTTTCTTCCCCCCCTCTTCCTACCTCTTCACAAACTCCTAAAATTGAAACAATAGCCTGCCAGCACGTGTTGCCCAGTGCTGAAGTCAGAGTTCCGACTCAGAGTTTCCATTTAAAAACCTCAATTCCACAGGAAAGCAGGGAATAGTTACGGTCTTAAAGGCACGTCCATTTCCAGTACCACAAAGACTAATGCCATAAAGTGGGGAGGGCTGCCCACACAAACTAACAACATTAATAGACATGTCAAAACTGCCTTTGGTGTTTGTTAGATTGTAGCAGGAAGGCAAGATGTCAATACCAGATACCAATGTGTAGGAAAACATTTTTTTTCCCCTCAAATGTTTTCTGATGAAATTTTTGATAAGAGGCTACTTACATGAAAAAAAGGGATGTTCTGCATTGTAAATAACAACTACAGAGAAAAATGTTCTTGTTTTTGAAATTAACTATAAAACAGAGACTTTGGGATTCCAAGTTTCATGGGGTCCTACAGGAATTATTCCCTGTCTGTCATATTTTGTGTGATATTATTTTTTACATGTCCAAGCATACCACAAAAGGGCAGTTATGCCTGAAAAGGCCTCCAATTGGTCATTTTTTCAAAATAATAATCCAAGAACCAATATTAAACTCAAGCATGCAGATAGAGCCTCAAATGTCACACATCTGCTTTTATAAAACTGTTAAGTGTTGGATACTGGACACTGATCTTTTAAGGGGGGACAACAGAAGCTCAAGGAGATGGCCTGACTCCAACTCTTCCAATCAGAGAATGGTTCAGGCTTTAAAAAACCACAGTTTATCTCTAGAACTGAAACAACATGCCTGAGATGATCGCACAGGTCATTTTATAACTTTTATTTTAATACTTTATCTTTAATATTTAATTAGTATATAGGTGAGGGGAGGTAGAATGTTTGTGTGAGTATAGTTCTCACAGAGGACTGAGGTAGACATCAACACCTCTGGAGCTGGAGTTACATGACCCAACATGCATGCTAGGAATTGAATTTGGGTCCTCTACCGTCCACATTCTTATCCACTGAGCTTTCCCTCTAGCCTCTCTTCTGTAACACTTATGGAAATTTTCCAAATGGTTCTTTCTCTGTGTCTCAGCCACCTCAACACACCATTCTATAAGAGCACCAGGAGCCTGCACTTCTGTGATGCACTGAACTTATTTAGACAGTGTGGTTGTGGGTAGAACAGAAGAAAGCACTTTGTAACACCTGCTAGCAGGCCCATGAAGAAGGCTCTCAAATTTTCCTCTTCCCCTTCTTGGGACAACATCATAATTCTCCTGAGATGGCTAGCTTTAACAATCAGCTTGGCACAACCCAAACCATCTGGGAAGAGAGTCTCAATGAAGGATCGTTGGGATAGTCTTGGGTTGGCCTGTGGGAGACTCTAAACTGAGTTAACTGATATGAGAAGATCCAGCCCACTGTGGGCGGTGCCAGTCCCTAGGCAGAGCATCCTAAATTTTCTTAAGAGTGGTGGAGTCAAGCTAACAGCAAGCAAACAGTTAACATGTGTTTATTTCTATCTCTCTTCCTAACTGTTAATGATATATGATGACCTGTCTTGACCGGCTGCTGCTCTGACTTCATGGTGCAATAACCTAAAATTATGAACTAAAACAAACCGTTTCTCCCTTAAGTTGCTCTTTGTCGGGATAGTTTATCACAGGGGCAGAAATGAAAATAGAACATCTCCCTCCCACTGTTAAAAATATAAACTTGATCATTAAGATAAATTTGAGGGGTAGGGGATAAATGCAAATTCACATATAGCCTACAATTTTTATGTCTCTCTGAAAATGTATTTATCCCACATTTAACATCTATTTAGGTGGAGACACTATTATAGAGCAACAGTGTTGGGGTTTTGTTTTCTCTAAATTTTACTGATAGGACAAACAATAAATACAAAAGCTGGTGCTTTACTGTACGTCTTTCCACCAAAATAAAGACCAAAAATGTAAAAAGAAAGAAATTGACTTAATTCAGCCAAGATTTGTTATGAAAAATTGATGGGTCACATAGCTTGCAAGCTTATCCCACTGAAGTCTCTGAACTCATATTTTCAGTATATTTATCGCAGGAATCTTCCAAATTTGAAAATGTAAGTTTCATGGACATAAGTGTCTTTTCCAGGTTGACCAACATGGAAACAGTCTTTGATGAAATAGTTTTCAATGCATCCTCATGACATAGTCTGAGCTTGCATCGAAAAAAAAAAAAAAAAGAACAAACAGGGTCAGCATGATGGCTCAGTGAATAGGAGTTCTTCTTGCCAAGCCTGATACACTGAGTTCAATCCCCAGGACCCACGTGGTGGGAGGAGAGAATTGACTCCTGCAAGTTGTCCTCTGACCTCTACATGTGCACTGTGGCACCTGTATACCCACAAATACATGCACATAAAATAAATAAATAGAATACTTTTAAAGGATAAGTAACAGTGAAAAGGGGTCCTTAACTCTGTCTTGAGTCCAGTTCCTGGGAATCAACCATATCTCAATGGATCAACTCTCCCTAAATTGTTACTTACTCGCCATCTTAGTCATGGCTGCTTCACTAGTGATTACTTAGGTAAACACCCACCAACGTGCTCACACTCACCATAAGCTCTGGATATGTGGGCCGTTCTTTGGAATTTTTCTTCAAGCTTAAAGAAAAAAAAATCACATTAAAAATCTAGAAACCATTTTTCACTGTCAGGATTTTAGAACCAGCATAAAACTGATCATAACTACTTTTTTTTAATTCACAGAAAACAGGCCTCCTATCTTGACTTCTATTGCAAATTATAAACTCTTACAAATTGTTTTCCAAACCACATTGGGCTTGCTTTAACCTGAATAAGTGTGTGTGTGTGTGTGTGTGTGTGTGTGTGTGTGTGTGTGTGTGTG
>CAJQZJ010034084.1:54699-82663 GCA_907164525.1 Lophiomys imhausi | reverse complement strand
GTCTGTGTGTATCTGCATATGTGTGCGTATGTATGTATGTGTGTGTACAGGTGTTATGGCTACTCCAGCTTGTCAACTTACATGTCTGTGTGTGTGTTTGTATGTACATGTATGAATTTGCATTTGTTCTATCAGGTCTACTCCTCTAGAGAACCCTGACTAATACAGTAGAGGTTGTGTGTTGGGGGGGGTACGTGTAAGTGTAAGTGTGTGTATGTGGATGTATGTATGTAGGTAGGTGTAAGTGTGTGTACGTATGTGTTGGGGGGGTCATGAGTGTAGAAAGGGACCATGAGAGGAGAAGCAATCTTAATGGGGAAGGGAAGGAGGAAATACATGTGACATGTGACAAGCAGAAGGGGAACTACTATGGGAACAAAGAGACCAACAGAGGAAGAAGAATGCAGAAGGGACATGGGGAAGGGAACAAAATAATAAAATATGTTGAAAATGCCACAACAAAACCAATTATTTCGTATGTTAACGTAAACAAAAGACTAATTGTAAAGAGGGAAGAGACAGATCAACATTTCTTTCATCTGGGCCTTCACTTCCCTTTCTTCATCCAAGGTGCTATTTTTTTTTCCTCTGATGCTACTGAAGAAATATAAAAATGAACACTAAGTACTGGTCTCAAGAGCTAACTGTATGCTGTGATGATTCCATTCCCGCATACCCCCTCTGGCGGTCTTTTTCTCTGTGTGTGTGTTGCCTGGGTGTGCTCTTAACTGCTGATCCAGTCTGCAGCACATGAGATTTCTCCGCAACTATCTGCTGCATTTCAGATTTTTCCTGCCTTTTAATTCCTTTTTTTTTTCTTTCTGAGACAGTGTTTCTCTGTGTAACAACAGCCTTGGCTGTCCTGGACTCACTTTGTAGGCTGGCCTCAAACTCACAGAGATCTGCCTGCCTCTGCCTACCAAGTGAGTGTTGAGATTAAAGGTGTACACCAGCACCACCCAGCATGTCTTTTATTTGTTTAACTGACAGAGAAAACAAACTCTGTCAAGACCCCTAGACTGTATCACTTCTGAAATCTGCAGGCCCCTTTCTCTGTTTACCACGGGGAAAGGTCTCAAAGACCATAGACTGACTGAGTTGGATACATTTAATGATAACATGGGGGGGAGATCTTTTTCATGAAAATTCATCAGTAGTACAGCTATGTGATTGGAGAACTGATAATAACTGAGGGCAAAAAGTGGGCTTTCTTCAGGGATAACAGCTTTGTCGGGGGCTCTCTCCACTCTTCAAGCTCGGTTCTAAACTATCGATAGTAAAGCAGATGAAATGACACTGTTCCCAAACACAGGATGGACTCATGCATTAATATAAATGAAAAATAAAATTTCATCTAAAAAGGTCCAAGGCAGTCATAATATCTAAAAGGTGTGTGGTGGGGGGGGGGGGCGGTATTTAGTGCACTTTTTAACTCAGTTTCAACCTAATTCTATGTTCATTCATAGTATCACAGTAAACACTTTGGTGACTCGGAGTGGGTAAAAGCATACTGACCAGGGAACTGCAGACTCTCCTACTGCCCTAAAGACCAACCAAAGATACACGAGGATGATCTTAACGGCCAAATAGGCTCTCCTTTGATGTCACCCACTCCCTATAATGACAAAGACACTCTTTTACGTAGTTGATCCCTGAGGATGCAACTCCAAAACAACTGTAATACTGAACACTTGAAGAGATCAGGAGAGATGGATGGCTCGGTGGTTAGAGCACTGGCTGCTCTCACAGAGGACCCGGGTTCAGTTCCAGCACCCACATGGCAGCTCACAGCAGCCTGTAAGTCTAATGCCAGAGGAGCTGATGCCCTGTCCTCTTCTGGCTTCCATGGCCTCCTGCACACCCACGGTCTAAAAACATACACTCAGGCACACATGCCTACCTATAAAAACAGTAAATAAATAAATAAATAAATAAATAAATAAATAAATAAATAGGTCTTTTGTAATTTTTAAAAAGGAAAATCTGTCTTTTGATGACTTCCAGACTGACATGAGCTCTGTCACCACTGCTATTATTTTTAATGGGCTCCATAAGTCAAACAAACCGGTGTGTTGTATGCAAATAAAACAACACAGAGTTAACAGGGTTTCCCAACTCCCAACAGTTATAGGAAAGCCTCAATTTGTCAATAGCCCAAAAAATTTAGGTATCTGGGGCTAAAATTCAGAGGAAAAGAGAAAGAAAAGGAGTTCTCAGAGAAACAGCCATGAGGACTCTCAGTGTCATGGGGGAAGGCAGGTACAACATAGTCATTATAGAAAGAACAATTACACAGGGACCTGGACTCTCCACACACGTGCACACATTAAAATCAGAACACACTCATCTCTCAGGTGTTTTTTGTACACTGAACATAGAACCCAGGGCCTCACACACACTACTGTTCTACTCACCTCAGCCCCAACATCATTTGTATAAATATTTGTAAAAAAAATTCAATGCTTTGATTCTTTGAAAAAAAAAAACAATAATAATTAAGCTGAGTAAGAGAGTGAAAAAAAAAAGCCAGTTTGATGCAGAAAAGTAACTGAATAATGTTACCAGCTGCATTTGAGAAGCATTCCGAAAGGCTCAGTAGCTAAAGGTGGGTTCCAAGAACTGACATCCAATCTAGGATTCTCACCACCTACTGAAAGACTGCTACAGTTCCAAGCACTTGAAAAATACTGATGCACAGGGGAAGGGCTCAGGGGTCAGCACTTGCAGAAACATGTCCCAGAGACTGACCAGAGAATGAGAAAGGAGAGTGGAGACCGGCTACATTAAACCACCGATTCGCAGTGGGAGATTCGGCATTCTAGAATCATTCCCACATGCCTTGTTCTTCCCAAAGCTTCATGAACTACCCAGAATCCTTGGGGAAGGGGCCTGGGTAGGATTAGAGCAATAGAAAGGGAAGTTTGAAGACCCTTACACAGGAGCCTCTCCGGAGAACTCTTGGAGTCAACGATTCACCATGACTCACGGCTTTTCCTACATGACCTTTAAACACTTGAGGATAAGGGGGAAAAAGTGAAACAAAATAAAAACAAAAACTGTCAACTTTTTTACTCAGAAAGGCAAAATCATGACCCAGTTTCAACCTGGAAGATGCATCACTTCCACCCACACGATCACTCAAGGAAAACGGGACGCACTTCAGGAGACCAGAGAAGGGAGGAGGGCGCATTTTTTATTCCAAAACGCCCAACAACACTGCCCTAGAGTCCAGTACTCCAGCTCTCTCTGGTCTTTCAGCCAAAATGAAAACTCAGAATAACCACCATGGTAGCCTTGTAAAACATTAAGGGGAAACACCAGGAGCAAGAAGAGGGTGTACACCAAGTAACATTCCAGGGCGCCTTAAGCAACTGAGAGTTGCCCTGTCTCATCATGTTTCCCAGTAAAAGTTGCATTTGGAGCATCACCTTCCAAAGGAGCAAGAAAGCCAAGGGTGTGTTGCTTCAGCATCCTCTGTGCCTCAGGGAGCCTGCCCAGGTCTAGGCCAATTCACAGTGTCAAGTGTGGTCAGGACGACTCCCTCCAAGAGACACAGTTGGGACACAGCCAGCTCTGGCCCACCCACTCCCTCTGAATTCCCATCAGCTTTCACAGGAGAGCCATCTAAACTAACTCGGTTCCACTTTGTGCCGCCCTCTTGACATCTTCCTCCCAGCTGGCTCTGCGGCTGCCACTGCCATCATGTTATGCTAAGCATCATGGCAGTCCTGTTGACAGAAATCGTGTGAGTATCTGGAACATACTATGTCCTCTTCTACTCTCCTTGACTATAGTCGTCATTCCCTTCTCTCTTTGTGCTCCAGGTTTCTTTGGATTTGCCTCCAAACCCCCACCAGGACCTCCTATGCCCACACGAGCAAGTTCATCCACAGACAACGTCTGTTCTGCACAAGGCAAAATTCTGCAAGACTTGTAAGCATCCAAGAAACATTCTTGAATGCCCCACAATCTTCTCAGCCCAAATAAATCTTTATATCTATCCCCTTATCCCTAGCCTTCTACCACACCTTGCTACAGTCTCTACACTGTAGTCAATATCAAATTGCTTACAGCTTTGTCCCGGTTTCACTTTCTTTCTTTTCTTTCTTTCTTTCTTTCTTTCTTTCTTTCTTTCTTTCTTTCTTTCTTTCTTTCTTTCTTTTTCTGGAATAAAATACTCTGAGAACACAGCTTAAAAGAGAAAGGGTTTGTTTTAGCTCACCATTCCAGGTTATAGACCAGGAGAGCAGGAAGTCAGAGCAGTGGGAATTTAAAACAGCTTGTCTCGTCACATTCATGGTCCATAACAGGGAGAACTGAACATATACCTGTTTCGAGTACACAGCTCCCTTTCTCCCTTATATAGTTCAGGACCCAAGCCCAGGGAATAGCACAGCCTACTTTTAGACTTTTAGGCTAGATCTCCCCACATCAACGAACATAATCAAAACAATCCACCACAGACTGCCCACAGGACAACCTGTTCTAAACAACCCCTCACAGAGCCTCTAGATTGTGTGATGGTGACAGGTAAAAAAAAAAAAATGGCCATCACAAGGTCTTAGAGAGGTCTTTCTTCTTTTGGCAATGCAACACAGTATGATGCTGTTGGGAATGCCTTTCCTTCCTTACTCACCTTAGTTAGGGAAATGCCTCTAATGGCCTCAGCTCAGTATTTATTTCCTCCAAAAAAAAAAAAAAAAGAACCCATCTGAATTTATATCCTCCAAATAAATACCCTATGGGTATCTCCACCTCAGGTCTTGCCATTTGCAATGCTGTGGAATGAATATTGGCTTAAATGAGTTCCCTGCTAGAGTTGGAGCTGAGGGTAGTGGCAAGGACTATGTTCTGGGGCATGGAGGACATACTCCACGGATGCTTCTGCAATGTGATGTGATGGATCAGACACCGTGGAGGAGAACCATGTGAACGACTTGTCTTCTTGGGCATAGGTCTGTGGGATGCAGGGTTCTCTTACCACTGTGAGGTAAAGTCAACGAACTCTGCGGAGAACTTGTCTGCCGGGAGCTGTGGTGAAGGCTCTTCAACCACCTGCTTTAGCTGCTGGAAGGGAGTTCCCCAAGAATCATAGGGAAATCGAAGGATGGCCAGCTCAATCTAAAAGGAGGGAAATGGAGGAGGCGACCGTGTAAGAAGGGCTCATCAGGAAGCAGCTGGGCTTCTTTTTAGGAGGAATAATGGTGAAGCTCCAGTATAATTAGGGAAGGAAAAACAAGCTAATAACCCGTTCTCACAAAATCTTAGTGCCATTTTGTTTAATATTATCTTACCAGCGACAGATATTTAAGCCTACCTAAATAAACGAGTCTGTTGATAACAGCCAATAACTGATTAAAAAAAAAAGTTATTAGCCAACAACATTAAGATTCAAGACAGGAAGCAACCAGTTTTTTCAAATATCTGGCCACAAACGGAATGCATGAGACTTCGGCAGCACTGTGCCTCTGCTGCCACCTACAGGTCTCTTGGTGAAATTGAAAAAGAAAAAAAAAAGCTACCCAGGACCAAATGACGGCTGATCTTTTTTTTGGACTTGAGTAAAGGCCACTCTGCTGTTACAGAATCACATGTTTTCTGGGCAGGGACATGGAATAACTCACTGGATATAATCAGCTGCTGGTCCTGCCTGGGCAGGAGCCAGGACCACAGTGGATAATTCCAGACCTCAGAGACACACTGAAAATGTTCAATCACAGAGGTTAGAGATAAGGGGCACTGTGTGGCCCTAGGATCGTGCTTGGGAAAGTACATTATCCACTACTTAGGATATATCTAACTTCAGCATTCAAACTTCCACCATGAAAACGTTCAGTGCAGAATTGGGGATGTCTCCCAGATAGCTGAGTGTTTGCCATGAGCCCATGAATCTAGGGGCCGATCCCTAGCATGGTATTAAACAAACCATGGTGGTGAATTCCTCTAATCCCAGCACTTTGGGAGTGGAGTGAGGAGGATCAGAAGTTCAAGGTCACCCTGGGCTACATGAGATCTGGTCTCAAAAATTTAAGTAAAATACAGAGCTTAGTGAATTTCGCCTATCAGAGCCCACACACATTAGCATTCTTTTTGCAACTTAAGCTTCTTGCCTGGATCCTAATCATTTAATTTTAACTATAAGAGATGTATTAATCCCCTTTCTATCAGAAAAATAGTCTGTGAGAATACATGGAGTTATTGAAGGTCATATGACTAGTAAAAGACAGAAAAAGAGAAAAATTTGGAATCCCAGCTCTCACTGTAGGGCTTCCACTGTACCCCACTGCAAACAATCAGCCCTGGAAAATGTCCTGCCATCTCAGACAGGAAAGGGCACCCAAGTATGATATCAAGGATACTTGTTTCTGGGTCCACAAAGCCCACCCCATCCAGTTTCATGCTCAAAACCTCATAGCCCACAATGATGATTATAGGTTACCATCGTGATGCCCAGACTCCAAATGTCAGACTTCACACTGTACCCCTTCTGGTTGAGCTCTGGGTTTATTCGTTCAGGCTGGAAAGGAGACAGACAGTTAAGAAATGGAAAGACAATTGAGATGCCATCTGTAGCTCAATAAAGACTGGGGTGGAAACAGGACCAGTTGCCATACAAGTTTTTGACTCTGCTGATGTGCCTCCTAGGCCAAAAGTCTGGGTAATCACAAGCTTTGAAGTGTCTCCACAGGGCTTTCCTTCTTTCTATTGGTCTTTTCTTAGAGGCAGCAATGAATTCAGATGCCTCATGACAAATTTTAACTGCCTTAAGAACAACAAGGGTACACTTTCAAAAGCTTCTCTGCCCATCAAAATCATCCCTGGTTAAAAATACCAACAGCTCGAAACTCACTAAAAAGAACCTGCGGAAAGTTCCTAGCTACCGACTGATGTTAAGAGACCTCGGGGACTTTTACTCAACATAGACAAGAAGTTTTCAATCCCAAACACAAGTCCACTCCAAGACAAATGTGTTCCTCCATTTGACAGGATCTCAACAGGTCGCTAGTGGGCAGTGACTCCGCACACATGCTGAGGTGTTGCGTGATGACTACAGCTGCCTCATGCGTGTAGTTTAAGTTCTCCATAGTCTCCCATCCTTGGCGATCAATCTAACACTTGGGAGCAAGTTAGTGTGTAAAAAACTGTGTGGTAGTGCATATTACTCATGTACATTTTTCAAATAATAAATCTCTTTGACTTACTTCTGAAAGGCAATATATACGCTATGGTTTGCAATGTTTGCGTCACCCCAAAATGCATATGTTAAAACCTTATCACACCTGTGACCATAACAGGAAGTTGTGTCTTTATGACTATGGATTTGGGGTAGATTCCTCATAATTGAGGTTAGTCCCCTCATAAAAGAAACCTTAGAGAGATGTCCTGCTCCCTCCACCACTTGAGGGCACAACAAGGAGCCTCAAATGAACCACAGAAGCAAACCCTCACAGCACCCTGAATTTTCCAGTATTTTGATCTTGGACATCCCAGATAGAGAAATTCATTAAAAAAAAAAAAACAAACCTAACTGTGTTCTGTAAGGTATCTAGTTCATGGTATTTTGTTATAGCAACCTCAAAGGATAGAGACAATATAGGACGCAAATGATAATGGTTTCTTACATAAGACCTTTAAGAAAATGACACAATGCAGAATATTTCTTGAATCTGAGATTCATTCCAATTTTCCCTCATAGCCATTCATTTCCTATTTTCTGGCCTGGTTTTACAAGCAAGTGCATTTCTCTGACACACATACACAGGCATATACACACATGTGCGCACACACACACACACACACACACACACACACACACACACACTTCTGGGTGCTCTACTTACAGCCATGTATGGTTTGCAACCTGCGTCAATCGTTTTAGCAACAGAGTCCACCAGGTAGCCACTGATTCCAAAATCACACATCTTCACTTGGCCCAGAGTATTAATGAGAACGTTAGAAGGCTTGACATCTGAAAGAACGACAGAGTTAGTTACCTCTTCACCACTAGAGGGCTCTAGACGCTCCACTTCTCCTTCACTTCTGTTTGCCAAGCTGTCGGGCATGAATGTCACCACAGACCCTGACTCAGCTGCACACAACTAGCTCCTTTCCACTTGGCTTTTAATTCTTCATGTTTTGTCTGTGCCTTTCAGGATTATGAATCCCCAAATGGGGAAACCTGTCTCCTCTGCTTATCTTATCATGTAGAAAGAACTTAAAACACGGTGACCAAACCAAAGTGATCTGTCGGGGCTTGGGAGATGGCTCAGTGGGTAGCAGCATTTGTCATCCAAGTAGAGCGAGCTGACTTCACATAGTCAGCACCCACGTAAAAAGCCCGGTGCACTGTGGGTCTGTAATCCTAGCGTTTTTGTAGGGAGAAGGGAGGCACAGACAGGAGGTTCCCAGAAGTTCCTGGACCACCTAGCCTGATGTACATAGCAACGAACAAGATACTGTCTCAAATGAGGTGGATGACAAGGACCAACACCTGAGGTTGCTCTTTGACCTCTAGCAGCAGGCGGTGGCAAACAAGCACACACACCCACAAATATGTACAGCACACACATTACACACACACAAAATGCTATATTGAATAGTGTGAAAGTAAGAAGTTGAAGAATGAAAAGGAAGAGAACAACAAACAATACGTTAAGTATGGTCACAGCAACCCATTTTGATTTTTGAAGCCTCTATAAGAGATTCATCAAGGCCGCCATAGTGTAAAATGTTGTAAGCCCAGGCATGTTCAAACATGGTAGGTCAAAAGAAGAGGCGATAAATGAGTCATTCCAGTTAGGAAAACATAACCCACCCATTGGTGTGACCCAAAAGGTGAACTATTGCTCTCTGTAGGTGATGGAATTAGAAAATCCAGCTAAGTTCTGCCCTCTGTGACACTTTTCACAAACAACATAGAATAGAAAGTTTATAATATAATATAATTTAAAAAAAAAAAACCTTTATTCTAAAGTTAGTCCTTCAACTGGGCATGACAGCACAGGCCTATAATCCCAGAATTTTAGAGACAGAGCCAGAGGGATCCTTTAGCTACATAGCAAGTCTGAGACCATCCTGGGTAATAGGAGACCCTGTCTCATAAAATAAAATTTTTTAAACTTTTAAAATTATGTTATTCTCTTATTATGCTTCACTTAAACTGGATGACATACCAAATATCATTTAATTACTTCTATAGCTTTCTATATGCTCTAGTAAAAACAACTGAATATTTCAATATTAAGAAGGAAAAAACGTTCAAACAATTTCCATACCTACAGATAATCTGCCTGCTTGTTCTTACTATAGTCTCACTTCCCTCTTATATTCCACTTTCCTATATTCCCAGTTTTACTACTACCAATTGATGCTAGCAATAGCAGATACACTGTGCAGGATATTTTACATCATCTCCAAGTTCACAGAGTTTAAGAATTACACCAAGCACACTCCTTAGTACCCATAAGAACCTCTACTAATTTTCTCAAAAGCCCACCAACTGTACAAAGTACAGGCTGTCCCTGACTAGAACCTTCCAGCAATAATCAGCTCCTTGTTTTTCTTTATACTCCTTCCACATATGGTACCTTCCTATCTCCAGGATGCTTGGCTGAAATTTTTCTAGTTATCTCTTTATTGAGAATCCCTATATAGAACTTGTAAAGAATATATTTTCCTAGATGACTCTTAGGTCTTCTTTGTGTTATTAAAAACATCTACACTAAAGGTGACTTTAGAGGCTACAGAGATGCCTCAGCAGTTAGAGAACTTGCTGCTCTTCCAGAGGACCTAAGTTCAGATCCCAGCACCCACATCAGGCCGTTCACAACAGCCTGTTACTCTAGCCCCAGGGGATCCAACACCCTCTTCTGGCTTCTGTGGGCTCTGCACTCATGTGGCACAGACACACAGATACATAAGCAAACATACACACGTAAGTAAAAACAAAGTTTAATACAAAAAAATGGGTGAAGAGATTGGATGAGTGAATAAATGAAGATATAACAGATGGGGAGATGGCTGGCACCTAAACGCACACACAGCAAGGCAAGCATGAGGTACTTGAGTTCAAATCCCTAGGACCCACACTAAAAGCTAAGCATGGCCATGCACAGCAGTGACCCGGTTCTGCCAGGAGACAGGAGGATCACTGTGTTTTGGGTTAGCTAGCTGCTTCAGTGACAGATCGTGTCTCAAAGAAATAAGAAAGAGAACGACAGAGCAAGAACCTAACATCCTCTACATCCATGCACGGGTGAGCATGCGTGCACACACGCACACATTTGTGCATAAGCACATGCATACCCATGCACGCACACACACACACACACACACACACACACACACACACACACACACAAATAAAAATAAATGGAAATCAAGAGATAATAGGAGATGAGGAAGGATGGGAAAGAGGAAGCAACAAAAGAGACAACGTAGTTTTTTCCCACTTTCTGCAGCCCGGAAAGGCTCTGCTCTGACACTACACCTGTGCAGATACATCTAGGGATCTTGTTAAGACATGTGACTCTGCTTTTCTAACCACCTCCTCCTACAGGATGCCCAATACAAACTGGGCTTTTCCCTTGGGTCCTTTCAAGTTCTCAATGAAATCCATAGCTCTGATTCGTGAATATCTATTCAACTTAGGTATAATACAAAATTCATTTGTTCTTATATTCTTAGCCAAGACAAATAGTAATGGCTTACAGCCTGAATCTTAAATGTCTTCCAAAAGCCCATGTACTACAGGCTTAGCCCTCAGCTTAGCCCTATTGGGAGAGGCTGAAACCTTAAACAAGTAGGGTTTGGAGGGATCTTTTAGGTCTCTGGGGACTGCCCTTGAAGGGGATTATGGCCAGTCTCATCTGCCTTTCATTCTCTGCCATGAGATGAATGAGCTTCCTCTGCAAACATGGTCCCATCATCTTGTGCTACTTCACCACTGGCCAAAAAGCAACAAGACCAGCAAAACACAGAAAAAAAAACCTTCAAATCTGTGATCCAAAATAAACCTTCCCTCTTTATCAGTTGGTTGTGTCAGGTGTTTTGTTACAGTAATAGAAGAGTAACACAATTACTTACACTTTTTATACAATCCCATAGGAAAACCCTTTAGTCCTCTTGCCTAACTCAACCCCACCCCTACACATACAAGGAAGAGTGTGAGAGGAAAGGAGACACCTGGAAAAAGAAACGAACATAGCAAAAGCAACTGCCAAGACAGATCTATATAATAAGCTTACCTCGATGGATAACAGAGAGCTTACTGTGTAAATGTTCTAATGCTTTTACAATCTGCAAAGGAAACAGGGTGGATTTATGGACCGCATCACTGGAAAGAAGCTCAATGTTTAAGTGTGTTCGACTTTATTAACGCTCCCTGCTTAAAGTTGCTGAATGAGGGATTTTCTCAAATAGTAGTACCGCTAACTAGGAAAACAACAGGAAATTACCTAAGTTGGTCTCCTCCCACGAGGGAGGACTGTATCTTACAGCAGAGATTCCTCTCTCATCTCTCTTAAGTATCATTTTTCCTCCACCTTCCTGAACCTTGGTAGCCATTAAAGTTGCCTTGTCTTCTAGTTCCTTTTACACCTCCATGTTAAAAAAAAACATTTAAAATGCTACAAATGAAAGTTGCACTAAAGTATGTCTGAGTTGAGATGGAAGAACAGTAGTCACAGACGATGAATATAGGTTTGGGGGCCATGATGGTCAGTTTTAATTGTCAGCTTGACACAATCTAGAATCACTTTGAAGAAGAACCTAAAGCCTGGACTTCTCCCATGCTCCTTAAGTAGGTGGGGTTCATGATGTACTCACAGAAACTGCTATCTTCCCTAAGATATCCTCTGGAATTGTTTGGCCTTTATCAATAACTTGTTTGTAGAATTTATCTAGTGACGTATCCATGAGCTCCATGCAGATCCACACATCACCCTGCAGACCAATAAGTTTGGGGATTGTCAATTAGGAGGGAAAGGGGAAAAAGAAAAAAATGACAAACAATTTTGCTGATGGGCCATTTCTTGTTTGAGCTTTTGGAAGAAAGGTTTCTCCTCAACATTTTAAAATCATTTGAATGCAAACAAGAATACCTCCAAAGAGTAGCCCAGCAGAGAGCAGTGAGACTATGAGATCAGAGACCCTTAAATTGTTTTTTTTTTTTTTCTTGGACATTGAACCAAAGGGTCACCTACCTCCCGGAAGAGTGCACCATAGAAGGTGACGGTAAATGGACAGTCCACTGTCCTCATGGAAACATCCAGATCCATTAGGAGCCGTTTCTGCTCCTGGGTATTGACTGTTGCCCGGATCCGCTGAATGGGAACATATCGGAAATGTATGATCACGGCTCTGGTACAGTTCCAGGAGAACTGATGCCCTCTTTGGCCTCTATAGGCACTGCACACACACAGTGCATATTCATGCAGTCAGGCACACACACATACATACACATACAATAAAAATAAATCTTTACAACAAAAATAAAATAGCAGAAGAGGTGAAAATCCCCACTTTGGAGGAAGGTTGAATACCATAACGACCATAGCTAGGTCAACCTTAGAAATCCTTAAGGAATTCATTCTGGGATAAATTTGGATGACAGAAGCCAAAAGTGACTGTATCTCTAACATAAAATGCTGTCATTTGGAAACACAGCTTCCCACGTTCGAGGGTTATCTCTAGACTACTCAGAACCTACTTAAGGCATGTAGTCTGACTCCAAGCCTCTTCCTAGAGCTCAAAATCTATGCAGTCAACACTGGATACATTTTACCCTTCTTTTCCCACAAATATAGACAATTTTCTTTCTCAGATTTTGCTTCTTGATTTTCAAGGTCAGTTCTTTTGAAACAACACAATATGAAGTTAAAGAAGCTTTTGTTTAGAATCTGGTTTGATGAAAACAACAGAATAACAATACTTTGATATAATCAAGGAAATTTTAATTTGGGTTGGTATTGGATGAGATATTTAGAGTACTATTAATTACTTTAAGTGTAATTAGCTACATAGTAGTAGGGACTAGAAAGATGGCCCAGTGGTTAACAGCTCATACTGTGCTTATAGAAGATCAGAGTTCCATTCCTGAACCCTAAATCAAGTGGCTCCCAATTGCCTATAATTCTAGCTCCAAGGGATGCCCTCTTCTGCCCTCCCTCTCTCCCCCTCTCTCAAAAAAAAAAAATCTTTAAAAATTTAAAAGTGGGAGACAAGGAAGACTCAGTAACTAAGTAGAAAGTAGATATGGCACAGGCTGACAGAGCACCTTCCTCAAAGTTCAAGGGAACTACTGATCCAAAAAAAGCACTTCTTTCTTATTCTATTGTGGGCTGGTTTTCATCTGTAAAAAGGGAGCCCAGTTCACAGTCGAGATGGCAATGCATACACTGAAGAAATAAAACACTTTGCAGAATGCCAACTCTACCTTCACCGCCATGATCTGCTCGCTGGGCACATGTCGCATCTTCTCCACCACGCCATACGCACCCCGTCCCAGCTCCACTATAGGCTCCAGGTCATCTGCCTTCACCTCGAAGTTCTGCAAGGAGGGAAAGTAGTCACAGAAGTGGAAAGTGAACACTAAACAGGGCACTGAGCATGCTGCCTTCTATCTGGTTTCTCCTAGTGTCCTTGGAGTGACAGCTGAAACATAGTTTTTTGTTTTGGGTTTGTTTGGGGGGGGGTTGTTTTTGTTTGTTTGGTTGTTTTTTGTGTTTTTTTTTTTTTGACATGTTAAGGTGCCAGTCAAAGCAAGGACAACCAGGAAACACTTAGACTCCCTTGGTAGACAACCTGTTCATCCTCAGCAACAGATGCAACTCCACCTAACCTGGCTTTCAAACTGTGCCTCAGAATCTATCTACAGCTCCTTATAGTCTCTGAGTGTCTATTAGCATCTGTGTGGCCTCTCACTCTCCCAGGGGAATCATCTATTGCCCTCAAATGGAGATCCACGGGGATCACAGTCCCTTGACTATAATTCACAATTCAAAATAGCAAAAGCACCATGAGCCAATTCCCTTTTAATTCAAAGCCTTTTTTAGCCCATCCCCTGACATTCTGCCACAGGAAACAAATTCTCAAGTGTTCAGTGGGGAAGGGTACATGCGAAGAGGTCCAAGTATCAATCATTTATGAATGACTTTTCTCACCTGATTTCCAATAGAAATGCAAGCTTTGGAGTCTAAATCTCGAGGTGGCCTAAGAAAGACAAGGGATAAAAGAGGCAGTGTGAGATATTTAGTCAACTCTGACCTTCCCAAGTAGGGCAGCAGATGGATTTGTGCCAAGGACACTGGTGCAAGTTCATAGTCAAGCAGACAGAAGAACAACGGGGAAGAATGTGGGGTTTGAAGTAAAATCCATTTGGGGTTTTACTTGGAGCATCTAAATTGACACCCATCCCTACACCAGTAAATATATGTATTGATATCCACATATTAAAGAAGAAGTAAATGCTCAAAGAGATGACTCAAGTAAAACCCCAGAGTAATTATTCAATGAGTAAGATCCATGTATATCACACATAGAAAAGCAAAGCTTTTTAAATCATGGGCTGTGATTCCACTTACACTCATTTTACTGTGGTGGTTATGAAAAACTGACAACAGTAAAAGCCGTCTGGATATGCAGCAACCAAAAGTTAATTCAAAGTCAGAGCCATAATGAAATGGAGATGTTTCTGGTGGCACTCACCTGTGCTGCATGGGGTGCCTTCACCACAGCCTTGGTTCTGAGCAGACAACATGCATGCTAAGTATGGGGCGTGGCGTTCACCCATCCCATTCATGAAAACACCAGTGAACACTGCTTGAAGCACCTTGGATGTAATTTTAGACTACTGTATATATTGTTGTTGGTGACTTTTCACTAGACATACAAACCTTTCTATAGAAATATAGTGGCTTCATGGCGGGAAACAAGGCTTTAATTCTATCTTACTACTAGTCCCCAGTGTTTAAATATCCAAGTAGTGTGCATTGTATTTTAATGTTTAATTTTGAAAAAATGCTGTTGGAGTTGCTGACTTGAGTTTCATGAAACAATTAAGTGTATTTTGACTTGGGACTAGGACACAATTTCCAACAATCTCTGAAATGGCTCTGCATATAGTGTCGCTACTTAGAAATACATCATTCTATCAAGTAGTGTTCTCAGTATTGACAGTTATAAGATAAAAATACCAATCAACTCTGAAAAGCGTTGAAGATATTCTACATATTGCAGTATCAAACATCCAACAAGAATTAAATTGTTTATGTAAAAATGAGCAAGCACATCTGTCTCATTAGCACGCAAACTTTCTTTAATCACTCATAAATGGCTCAGTTATACATATGCCAAGGAATTATCTTAAAATAAAGTTATTGATTATCAGTGGATGTCTAATATATATATATATATATATATATATATATATATATATATATATTCCTCTTAACTACCTATACACATAAGGTTATATTTAAAATTTTGTTGACCAAAAAGGGGTCATGAGTAGAAAAAGCTTAAGAATAAGCCTTAATATAGACAATAATACTATGGCAATGTGCTTTAAACCCTTTCTTTCAGTCGAGAGTACAAACATATTCAATTATTTTTAATCATTTGTTTCCACACTTGTTTTTTTTTTAAAAAACTGGAATATGTTCCTGTTAACCCACAAAATTCATAGAACACAAGGACTCCAAAATATTACATCCCCACGTCCCTGTTTCGTTGGATGACCAAAAGGGGTAGGGAGCTGAGGTGACTTGTTCCCAACCACAAAGAACTCAGGTCTTCTGACTCCTATCGCAGAACACTTTTGTATCTTTGGGTACAAAATGCAGCGACATTTCTTCTGTACATAGGAAACATTCTATTCTGGAATCGTCTCAGGACCCAGAGGTTTGCTGACTCTGTGTTCCACAGTCTCCTCCTGGGCATTAATTTTCATTATCTATGCTCTGGGTCAACAGAAATCAACTGAAGAGAACGGCATTTGGCTCTGGCTGTGTACCTAGCCAGGAACTGAGAGAGATACCTTCTCTAAACAAACGCACAGGCAGTAAGAGATGCCAAGACAGGTACGGTTAGCACAATCGGACAAACAGAACGAGAGCAGATATTGGTGCTACCATTACAAAGAACAAACTGCCTGGCAACCCGGGCCTCCTTGGATGCACATTCATGCCATAACTGTCTGCAGAACAAAATAAAGGAAAGGTGGGAGAAGATGAAAAGGAGAGAGATAAGAATCACTTGCCACCTTAGTTAGATTGAACTGTCAACTTGGCAAGCCTACAATGACCTAGACCAGATTGCCCTGTGGGCAAGTCCGTGGAGAATTGTCTTGATTAGTAATTGGCAGAGGAGGGCCCCGTCCACTGAGGGTGCTGTCGTTCCTAGACATGTGGACTTGGGTTATATAAGAAGCTAGCTAAGTGTGATCCTGTGGCTGAGCCGGAGAGTATAGTTCCTCTACGGTTTCTGCTTTCAAGTTCCTGGTTCAGTTCTTTTTTTTTTTTAATTTTTATTTATTTATTATGTACACAGTGTTCTACCTGTATGTATACCTGAAGACCAGAATAAGGCACCAGATCTCATTATAGATGCTTATGAGCCACCATGTGGTTGCTGGGAATTGAACTCAGGACCTCTGGAGGAGCAGTCAGCTCTCTTAACCTCTGAGCCATCTCTCCAGCCCCCTGATTCAGTTCTTACCCTGACTTCCCTCAATAATGGGCCATGACCTAGAAATCTAATCCAAATAAATCCTTTCCTCCCATAAACTGCCTTTGGTCATAGTGTTTATCACATCTGAACAGAAAGGAAACTAAAACACTTGCTGAATGCTCATTTTCCCTAATCCTTGTGTATTACGATTTTATCTTTTCTGCTGAAACCAAATACACAAATAAAATAATGAAGGCAAAGTAGGAATACAAACACAGATATGATTGTCAATCTAAGACTTTCATGGCAAGCCCTCCATTACTTCAAATATCATTTCAGTTTGGCAGAAAGCTTTCCTAGGCTAGCTTTAAACACAAGACTGGGAGGGGAAGTGCACAAAACTGAAGTATGTGCACATGTCACAACATAAATGTGTTCACTGTTTCCAAGCAGGCAATTTTTCCTCAAAAAAAAAGCATTCCAGAAGAATCAAGCTTCTAAAATCTAATTTCTCATTCATTTTTTAAGATTTATTTGCATTTTTAAAGTTTTGTGTGTGTGTGTGTGTGTGTGTGTCTGTGTGTGTCTGTGTGTGGGTATGTGTACACATGACTGTAGGTGCCAGCAGAGGCCAGAAGAGAGTGGCAGATACCCTAGAACTGGAATTACAGGTGGTTGTGAGCCACACAATGTGAGTGCTGAGGACTGAATTCTGGTCCTCTGCAAGAGAAGTAAGCACTCATTCCTTCTGGACCATCTCTCTAGCCCCTAATTTCTCATTCTTAAAACAGTCAAAGTTGTTTTTTTTTTTCTTAGTTGTTGCAATTTGTTTGCACTAATTGTAATAGCCATTTAAAAGGAAGCTAGATGTAACTTGAAATGCATGACTAATAATAAAATCTTTTGCAACTATTTAACACCCTTACTTAGTAAAACTATGGAGGAAAAAGAAATGTCACTATGTATTTGTGGCTACCTCTATTTTCTCGCCAACCAGTGAGACCACTGGTCAGGACCTCTTCCAGATTCAATACCTTCTATTCTATCTTGACAAACTACAGCCTTTGTCCCAGCTATGAATGTCTTTCATAAATTTAATAAGGCTACAATATTCTATAAGAATAAGAAACCTAGGCTATACAACTGATACCATCTTGGTCCATTGTAGCCCAAAATATTTAATCTCCAGTTTTCCCAAATGTTGGCTGCCCCGACCCTGTGTTCTGAGTACATTTCACCTCAACATATAGGTCATGGTGCCATTTTCCAAATGAAGAAAGATGAGAACCAGAAAAGTCTGGTGATTTTATGAAGAACATAATTGTCTACTACACTAAGGAAAAAAAAAAAAAACTCACGTCACCTGACCCTCAGGCTTGACCTAAGGAGAAGGAAGAGAAGAAAGAAGTAAGAAGCCTGGAAAAGTAATACACCCACTCCATGATTCCCAAGCAAAGCAGAGTGAATCAAGAGACGAGTTCCCAACACTCAGGCCTCCAGTGAAAATGACTAATCCACCCAAGCCTTGGGCCTCTGGGTTCACCAAGTCTGCCAAAAGCATCAAAGAATAGGGCCAAGACCGACAGCTCAAGCTGGATTAGCTGACACTGTGCTCCCTGTGTCTGGGGTTGGATGTGTTAGTTTGCCTGAGGTGGTGAAACAACAGGAGGCTAAAACCGTGGGTGGATATTCTTGTCAATTATTCAATATTTTATTCCTCTGGGGAAAGAACCAAACTTAGTAGAAAACTGTTTCCCTGGAAGAACAAAGAGGTATTCCAAAGGTCACCTAAGACTGGTGCTGCATATGAACACCAGAGATATCCTAATTTGATAATTTTTTACGTATCTACAATTCTGTGCAAGGAGCCACTTGTTGGTTAATATTACATGCATTATTAATTTATTTTATTTAACATCCACCTGCTAAGCAAGTAATCGGCTCACTGGTTATCTGTACTATTCATTTATGTTATTAAGCACCTACCTGCTATGTAAGTAATCAGCTCATTGGTTACTACTGAATGCTTTATTCCTTTTATCGAACACCCAGCTGAGTCAGAAGGATTACTGGGCCATTTATATAAAACAGCTTCGTTAACTTTTGGGATACTCGGGGGTGCATCTCCACTTGAGTGAGAAGAATTGACATCAAGACACATAAGTGAGTTAAGATTCTTCAATATGATAATGGGACGGGAACCCAGAGCTATTCCGCCATGACTTCTCACTACAGAGCCATGGATTCTCCTTTACTAACCAAGAACTGTTAGGTCTGATCGCACACACAGTTAAGAAGATAACTGAGCCTCCAATATCTCTAGGTTTATATGATAGCTTATTTGCTTAAAAGCTATGCCACAAAACTAAACAACTTAAAGCTACCTTTCACTGAGGAACTATTATAATATAGCAAGATCTGGGCTACAGATTAGGACGTCTAATCTCAACAATGATCACACCACTTAGTCCTAATCTTTTGAAGAAGAAACCAAAGCTTGACACAACTAGGAATCTTGCCTAGACTACGGTGTTCAACTGGAGTTTAGAGTCCAAACATGAGACTTTGCTGAAGGATTGTGCACACAGCACCTAATCCTTGAGCAGCTTACTTTTTCACTTCTCAAGTGAATAAGAACTCCCCCCCACACACATACCAAGTGTCTAGTCAATGTTAAATGAACTGATAATTATTAGCATAGAGTTCACTTTGAACTAGTTACTACTAATCAAGGGAGGGGACAACTCCAAAACCTGAGGCAAAGACAGCCTGGCATCAGTGACTCAAGAGGAAGCATTCGATGAATCCACACAAGCCCCAGGCTCTCTGCTTGACTCCAAGCACAGTGGGAATGGAGGAGGGGGTAGAAATGGTGAGTCTCCAGTTAATATCAAGACAGCCTAGAAAATTACAAAATGTGGAAGCTCTAGCTTTAGAGGTAAATGTAAGCCTCATAATAATAATGCTATATGAGCAAAGATGCTAAAGTCCATTGAAATGATGCTCTCGAGTTTATACAGTGAAACACCACCATATAGGAAAAGTATGTACTACTCCAAGAAGAGACAGACTAGAAACTACTTTCTGTCCTTCCTTGGGTTTTAGCTCATTTGTTTACACCAAGGAATGCTTTCAAAATTCATAAAATACAAAAAAATTGCAAATATTAGGAAAGGTAATAATAAAATTTTTAAAGAAAAGAATTTTAAAGCAGCTGAGTGATTGACATAAAGCGCGTGTGTGTGTCTGGGGATCTAAGTGAAGCCTCACATGCTAGACAACTGTCTTAACACTGAATTGTATGCTCAACTCAATATAAGAATATAGGTTTAGGAGCTAGGCATGGTAGTGCACATCTTTAATCATAGCACTACAGTGGTAGAGACAGTTGGATCTTCATAAGTTCAACACAAACCTGGTCTAAATAGCAAGGTCCAGGCCAGCCAGGCTTAGAAGTGATAGAACAAACAAACAAAACAAAAAACTAAGACTATAACTTCAGGAAAACGTATAAAATAAGGGGAAGAAAACAACAAAATCTAAAACAAACAAAAAAAAAGCAGTAAGACAAATGTTGTTAAAGAAATCAATAAAACTGCTAGGCCTGGTGGTGCATGCCTTTAATCCCAACACACAGGAGGTAGATGAAAGAAATAAAATAAAATCTAAATACCTAGAGAAATGTATTATATTCCTGTACTAGCAGCCCCAGTGTAAAAGAATAATTCCCCCACATTTGACTTCTGGGTTAAACTCAATTCCTAACAAAATGACAGCCACTGTCTTTGTGAACAAGGATAAGCTTATTCAAAAACTAACAAGAAAAGACTCTTTCAAGAGCCAAGATAACTTTGGAATACATACATATATATGTATGAAAAATAATAAAATAATTTTCAAAGAGAACAAAGTGGGAGAAGACACATACCCCATGGCAGTAATCAAGGTAGTGTGAGCCTAGAGGAAGAGCAGACCGATAAATCAATAGAACAGAATAGAAAAATCCAGAAGTAGCTCAAAGTGAATATGCCCACTTAGTGTTAGACAAAGGAAAATGGCAATATAACAGGGGAGGGACAGTTCACAGCAAACTGAACTACAACAGCTGGAAAAGTGTTAACAAAACAAAACAAGGAATCCTCAATGCATCATATGTTGTGTTTAAGAATTTTAATCCAGCAAGCAACATGGATACTCAGGCAAGGCATCACATCCGAAGATCTTCTAGGTCTATGTGATCCAGCTGAAATGCTGTGGATTACAATATGATCTGGCTGGAATATAGACGTGCCCTTAGTACACACCTTTAATCCCGAACAATGAAAGTAAGGTTAGTTTATAGAAGGAAGCAGCCATGTTTGAAAAGTGACATAAAATTGAGGGGCAGATAAAGTGATGAGTCAGAGAAATATTTGAGAGAATGAACGACACGCCCAACTCTCACAAGAACAAACAGGAAAAAAAAAGCTACTTAAGATCAGCACAGGGAGAAAGAAGAGAAGTTGAGAAAGAGGATTTTTACTGAGAGTTTCTTACCAGGACAGTTTTACAGAGACAGATTACAGCGAGAATAAGTTAGACACAGAAGGCAGAGTGAGCCAGAGAATGAGAAGGAGCCAAAAGATTAAATAGATTGCCAGAATTAGTTTGAGACCAGACAGTGCAATTCAGTCAGAAGCCAAGAGAAACCAGTTTGAATCAGTCAGTTTGAAGAGGAGTTTAAGCCAGAACAAGGGATTTTAACCAGCCAGCAAGAGTTCAGAAAGAGCTATAAAAGCTTGTGAAAGGCTCGTACCTCATCCCTTCATCTGAGGAAATAAAAACATTATTGTTACAATGTTGCACAAAAACTTAACTCCAAATGGATCTTGAGCTTCAATGTAAAGCTAAAATTTCGAAAAAGAACACTGAGAATCTTCAGGACCTAAGGCAACAATACTTCTTACACATGGTAACCAGAGGCATAATCTGTAGGAAGAATAGTAACTAGTAAATAATATTCCATCAAAATCAAACTTTTCTGCCATGTAAAAAAGAATCTTAATGATAGAACAATATGAAGAACTATTTTCATATGAGATAACTAGGAAAAGTTCTTGTGCCTAGAATATATAACTCAACAGCCAATCATGGGGCCAGTGGGATTAGTCAGTGGAGCTAGGTCTTTGATTTGTCAAGCATAGGATCCTGAGTTTATATGGGACCTACATGGTGGAAAGAGAGAACTGACTTCCTGTGACCTCCAAGTCAGGTAAACATACATACACACACACACGAGTTGGGGCTAATAAAAAAAAAAAGAGAAAAAAGAGCAATCACAGAAGGCAGTGGAGGTAATGAGAAAGAACATATAACAATATACATATGTGTGTGTGTGTGTGTGTGTGTGTGTGTGTGTGTGTGTGTAAGTTATTCATAGGGGCTAGAGAAAGGGAAGTTAATAAAGGGTACTGCTCTTAGGGATGCAGGAACCCTAAAAAGTGGCTCACAATCACCTATCACTCTAGGTCCAGGAGGTCCTGTGCTCTCCTCTAGACTCTGCAGGCACTGCACTATGTGCAACTAGCCTCACCAATGCATAAATAAAATAAATTTTGCTTTTATAGACATATGTACAGACGCCTCAGTAGAGATAAGTGTGTGGATGGAAAATAAGCATCTAGAACTCTTTTATATTATTAACCATTAGAAATATTCAAGTTAAAGTTATAGTCATCTATTACTATACAAAATGGCTTAAAAAAACTATTTAGTAATGGCAACTCTAAATTCTGGCAGAGATGCAGAGAAACTGTATATATCCTTCATATATAATTGTTCAGAATACAAGCCAGTCCTATCACTCAGAAAAACACATGCGCGCATGTGCGCGCACACACACACATACACACACACACACACACACACACACACACACACACACGCCCACACATGAGTGCTTGTATGACTGGTGAAATCAAATAAGTTCTCTGGGCCACTCCAGTCTGGATTCCTTGATTAGGAGAACACTCTATGGTTGTCTAAGTTGTTATGAGCATGTGTGCAGACTAGGGCAAGGCCACACAGGACTTTCATGCACACTTCTTTGTAAGCCCTTATTAACTATAATTATGCCAAAGTGTATCCCATAAAGCCCTGCACAGACAGCATGAGGATACCTCAAATTTGACTGCAAGAGATCTAAAAACCAGAGAGAAATTAAAAAAAATAAAAAATAGAATCACACATTCTTTACATGTACAGTTGGCAAGAACCCCAAACTAGGCAAACAAAAATCCTCTTCAAACAAACCCAATATTTATGTAGGTAGGGGGAAGAATTTCCTCCTACAGATCTTCATGAAGGAAATATTCCAACTAGATTTGGTCTCTCAGCCACCCTAGAAAGTCTCTTTCTGTTGCTGCATGGAACACAAGGCCTCAGTCCTTGGCCATTTTTATAAGCACATCCCAACGCTAGGGGATGCTCTTTCTGATAAGTGTTAAGGTAAATTTTCCTTTACAAGGGGGTCTAATAAATTGAAGCCATAAAGACTCAGGGTTCCACTTTGTACTTCCTCTGCCCCTCTGTTGTGGTTTGTTGTCTTGGATTCCCCACTCCTCGTAGGCAGATGCATTGGTTCTTGGACCTCCAGCTGGATGGGAGATACCCACCCAATCTCAGACATACAAGAGGATTTGAGCTCACTTAGGGCTTCCGGCCAAAGTTTCAGCTAATAAAGAGGCACGTTCCTTTAGTTTATCTTACATTCTGTTTCTATAGGTGGGATTAGGGGTCAAAATGCAGGTGTTCATCAAATACCAGCATCCTTCCATTTCTTTTTTTTTTTTTTTTTTTTTTTGGTTTTTCGAGACAGGGTTTCTCTGTGTAGCCCTGGCTGTCCTGGACTCACTTTGTAGACCAGGCTGGCCTCGAACTCGCAAAGATCCGCCTGCCTCTGCCTCCCAAGTGCTGGGATTAAAGGCGTGAGCCACCACTGCCCGGCTGCATCCTTCCATTTCAACTCAGTTTTCAGAGTAGTGCCTCACATACACACATGGATTTGTTTATCTGTTTATTGATATCCACAGGGAAAAGCTGAGATAATCCAAACCAAGGGGAACTTGCTGGATTTATTTAGGATCTACACTATACCATGTGACACGAGGCTCTCACTCCAACAGTAATTTGAGACACTGACTTCAAAGCTATGGATCCATGTAGACTAACAGACGGAGTTAGACCTCCGAAGAGTAAGCAAATGACTTTTCTCTCAAGAGACTGTTTATTCTAAAAACCATGTGCCAGGTCAAGAGCTCACTCACTAGTCCAAAAATGAGCCCCCACAGCAAGCATGTAAAACGCACGTATTTGGAACAGCACCATCATCTGGCCAACTTACGTGGAGCTGGTCTGAGGCTGTTCGAAGGCTTCTTTTGGAATCTTAAGGCCAGGGTTTCGCTTCTTGCCTATGGGGAAGACATAAGGAAAAAGTTAAAGTCTACTTTGCCACAAAAAGAGCAAGGGCAGGAACTCCCGAACAAAGGCAGGCACCTGCTCTCATCTCCAGGCTCAGAGCACAACTTACTAGGGGAGCAGCCAGTAAGCAAAAGGGGCTAGGGAACGAGGTAGCTTCTCAAATGCAGGCTGGGGCCAGAAATGGCATTTCCATAGGTCCAAGGTGAGCATATCGTGGTGAAAATGTGAATTCTTGCTGGGAGTGTGCCTCAGAGGTAAAGCACTCGCCTACCATGTGCAAGACCCTGGCTTAAGCCCCAGCACTGAAGAAGAAGCACCAATTCTTTTGTTGAGGACGAGGATTCTTCCTACCCACTGAGAAATTGCCACATTAACTTCTCTGGTTGCTCTTTTATTCAGTGACCGTGATGGCAGATGGATGACCCTGGCTACAAGGTGGAATATTTTGATTGTTGTCCATTTGTTTTTGCTTTAACTGCAACAAGATGTAACCCACCTTGATCTCCATATCGTACAGTTTTCTAAATCGGTGTGAGAGCAGTTGTTAGAACTGATGACAGAAATGAATAAGAAAACACTTCCCGGCTGTTCTGTCTCTACTCATTCCTCAGCTACCTATGAGAGGTGGGAACAGTGAAGAGAAAGCGTCTGTACTACATTCACTCGGCTCTGAGTAGGATTAGGATAGCAGATGGACTTGTTCCAGGAGGTTATCGCCTCTTCGGGGTCCAGATGAGGACGTAGGCTGCTGCTGCCCATCCCTGGGCTGAAACTACAGGAGAGTTTGACTCAAGCACTTTTGCTGATTGAGTCAAACAGAACAGCCTAGGAAATGTCCATTTGGGAAGCAGATTGTGAAAATCAGTGTCGTTAAGGGCCTGGGAGTTTCTTCCTATGTGTAGCTCCCAGAAGTCAAAGCGGAGGTAGATGCCATGCCTATGGTCTCGCTTCTTTCCTCATCTCCTCTCAGGACTGCAAGTGGGCACACCTGCACTGATACAAGCCCTGTATGAGATCCTAGGAGACCCTAAGGCACAACATAACTTGAGAAATCAAAGTGAAAAACTGCATCCAAAGAGCTTAGCGACTTGTTCAACGTCACACAGTCAGCAATGACCTCATTGGCATCTGGGTCGGGGGTCTCCTGACACCTGACGGGCAGTTCTTTCTACTGCTCTCTCAGGGCAAAAGCATAGAAATGGCCGGGGAATAGATTGGGGGAACATGGCGTTATGAATTCAGAAATCACCAGGTTATTTCTCTTACCAAATGACTGATTTTGTTTTTCAAAAGACTTTCCAAGTTTTATAGGTATGGGTGTTTTGCCTACATGTATGTCTGTGAACTACACGCATGCAGTGTCTGAGGGGGCCAAAAGGCAATGTAGCCCCTGGAACTGGAGTTATAGACTACTGTGAGCCAACTCATGGGTTCTCAGATAGAACCTGGGTCCGCTAGAAGAACACACAGTGCTCTTAATCACCGAGCCAACTCCCCACACCCAAACTGGCTTTAACTCTCAGTCTCCTTGGTTATAAAATCCAGAAATAACATCAATATTTACTTCTTCAAACCAGACAAGGCATATGAAAAACATTGAGATATGCAAAAAACCTTTCTCATTATGATAACATAAAGAAACAATCTATATGCTTCGGTTCAAAAAATAGTAAGAAATAAATGAATAAAATTGGTTATGTGTATAACTGAGCTTCTTCAAGCTACTCTTTAGAAAATCAGTGTCTAGATCAATTCAGCAATCAGTATAAAGCAGTATTGACTCCATGCCAGTCAATAATCAACGTAGAGAAAGCCTTTGGGGAAGATGGTTAGTAAATAGTCTTCCTCAACTATCTCGTCATTTCCTTCTGGTGCTCTAGAAGAATCAATCAGTGTACACCATTACTCCCTTCTCCTGAAATTAACATATTTATTTATGAAATTAACCATCCCTATACAATATGCACTGACAACATATGGAACTGTTCACTGTGCTGCTGGGTGCTGAGTCTGACCGTGAGATCCCAAGTACACGGATGGTTTAACTCCGAGCTGTCTCAGCCACAAAGACAAGGAGATGAAGTTTGAAAGGAGTCATTCCACGGAGAAACAAGACGCCCCACTTTAAATCATGACAAATGGCTAGCAATACAAGCAAAGAGGTAACCAGGAAAACCCAACAATCGCCTTAGTGTTCTCTGGAATGAAACAAAAGTAAACATATTCTTCTGGTGTTAAGGGCTTGCAGTGGTCATTCAGTCAAACCTTGGACAGAAGTCACTCTTCTGCACTTCTAACTTGGTTTCCTGTATGGCAGGTGTGAAGAGAGATCACTGTTTAAATTTAGAGGAAAATCACCATTTACAAAGCTAAACACAGGGCTGGAGCGATGGCTCAGTGGTTAAGAGCATTAGCTGCTCTTCCAGAAGACCCAGGTTTAATTCCTAGCATCCACCCACGTGGCAGCTCACAACTTTATGTAACTCTAGTCCCAGGGGATCCGACACCCTCACACAGACATAAATGCAAGCAAAACACCAATGCACATGAAATAAAAATAAATGATTCTTTTTTTAAAGCTTAACACATCAAGAGCAAATTTTAGCAGCAACTAATGATGACACCATAACACAAAAAATTATCAAAACATCAATCCAAAGACAGAGAAAGATAGAGAGGAAGCAAAGTGAGGGATGGAGAAAGAAAAGGAGGTGGGGATAGACCTTTGGGGACAGAAACCAACAGAATAAATGATCAAAACAATAATACAACCTTCCCTGTGACTCTGCCCCATGAACCCATGTACACCCAGCCTCCTCACCCCATAACGCACCACTCTGTCCCTGAATTTTCCACCTCTGGGGGAATGATCAGCCTCTAATCTCCTCTGACAGGCGACCACCTACAGGTTAGAGATTGTCACGGTGCTTAAAGTTTTCACAAGTGCAAAACTTCAAAACATCCAACTCCTGACAGCAACAAACCTCAGGTGACACAGAACCCAGCCAAAAGTCCCTTAGGAAACTGTCTTCTTTTCTTGAAGATGTAAACCAAGCAACATGAAATCCACATGTATCTCGGAACTTACTTGTCCATCTCCGGAGGCTTCATCGTCTCCCATAAGGTTTGCAAAGCCGCAAACAGGGCTCGCAAAAGGAACCCCAGCAGACGCCATCCTTTACTAAGTTCCAAATCCGGCACCCTTTGGCTGAAGGCAAAGAACAGAGCAGGCTCCACCCCCTGCTCCTGGGTGGTAGCAAACCTCCCCAGAGTTCATTGTTCCTGGGCAATGGAAGCCACTCAGGGAGGCAGCAGGTTAGCCGGCCCATTCAGACACCCAGGGGTGGCATTGATCATTAACCAGCCCTGCAGATATAAATCCCTTGAAGTAACTCTGGGAGCCGGTTCTCTACCCTTTTGATAAATGGGTCTTTCATTTCCTAACAGAAAGAAAAACAATAGGTGGTCGGTTTCCAGCTGTGTTTATTTCAGGGCAATCTGTTTCCTCAAGGAGGCTGCCAACACCTCATGCAAACATTTAACTCTGTGCTAGGGAGGGGAAGAAATTAATGGGGAGGAGAGATATGAATAGCAAAGCTAAATGGCCAAGAACACTACTGGACCTTTCCCTTGATAATCCAAACCAGAAATTGTTTTAAGTCAGAAAATAGGTTTTACCTGAGGTGGGGACAGAAAACTAGACTTCTCAGAGAGAATCTTATGCCTTTTCCTTGGTACAGACTGGAAAAGGAGAGCCAGCCTGACTGAACACACACAGCCAGTGTTTCATCTGTGTGTGTGTGTGTGTGTGTGTGTGTGTGTGTGTGTGTGTGTGTGT
>CAJQZJ010034084.1:4732-52195 GCA_907164525.1 Lophiomys imhausi | reverse complement strand
CACCGTTGTCATCATCACCCCCCCACCGTTGTCATCATCACCCCCCCGCCATTGTCTTCATCACCCCCCCGCCATTGTCTTCATCACTACCATATATGCACCATCACCACCATCATCAATCTCACCATCAGCATCAGCATCATCACCACTATTATCACTACTACCACCATCATCTTCATCACCACTACCACTGCCATCATCATTATTAACATCATCACCACCCTTATCATCATCATCAGCATCACTACCATTAGCATAATCATCATCTGGCTCTGCCACAGAAAGAAGAAATTCAGTAAAGAAAAAAAAAAAACAGTAGGGAGCAGAAGAAGGTAGACAGTGGAATGAAGGCAGATAATGAGTGTTATAATTTCAATATACAATGTCCCCCTGAGGCTTTGAACACATGGGTCCCATCTGGTGATGCTGATTCGGGAAATTGTAGAAATTTTGGGACATGGCCTTGCTGGAGAAAATAGGTCACTGAAGTGGGAATCATGGTATATAGTATATTTGGCTCTTTCCTGCCTTCTGACATGTTCTTTCTGCTTCCTGATCATCCAAATAGAAACAAGTTTACACAACCATGAACCATTGCTGCCACCACGCCTTCCCTGCCATGGTAGACTGTATCCCCTGAATTGTGGTTCAGAATAAACCCTTCTCTCCTTAAATTGCTTCACTGTGGTAGGTATTTATCATCACTAAGACCATCATCATCATCACCATTATCATCACCATGACTATCATCATCACTATATTCTGTCCCATAAAAAATTGTAATTAAAACAATGAATTTCACTTCAGAAGTACTACATGAAAAATACCAGAAGAACATATGAGAGATTGCAAGTGGGCAAATGTAGCTTGACAGTGTGCTACAGGAAAATGTGAAGATCTGAAATTAGACAAGACGAACAAGACAGACAAGGAAACAAGAAAACTGAGAGAAAAGAAAGCAGTGAAGCCAGGCGTGATGGCACATGCCTGTAATCCCAGCATTCGTGAGGCAGAGGCAGAGGCAGGCGGATCTCTGTGAGTTCAAAGCCAGCCTGGTCTACAAAGTGAGTTCAGGGAAGCCAGGGCTACGAAGAGAAACCCTGTCTCGAAAAACCAAACCAAAACAGAATAAAAACAAAAACAAAAAAAAACAGCCAGGAGAGAGAAGGGAGAATCCGTGATGGACAGGGAATCACTGGTCCTGTCAAAGAATATGCCAGAATGTGAGCATCCCAATTGGTTCTCTTACAGTTCCATGTGATTGGAGCACTTTTTTTAGACTTGGTGGATTTAAAGTATGATCTGTCCTGTTAGCAATTTGATGCTGACTACATGCTCTCAAAACAGCCCAAATGTAAATCACAGTGAAGCCCTCTACTTGTGGTCTAGACCCAGAGTGAAGGGAGGAGTCAGGCAGTGGTTCTGTGGGGAATCCCCATCTTCTGGCTACAATCTCCCGTACTTATGTGCCGCTCCATTCATGAGCCTTTGTCAAAAGGAAGTGTAGTCACGAGGGTGCTAAAAACAGCACTTTGAAATAAAAAAAAGAAACAAATTGCAAAGAAATTTAGGAATGAGGTTATCTTTTCCAAAATGCACACCAAGTTTTGATAGAGGTTTAAAAATGCTTGCTTTTAGATATAGATCTGAAATGTTTGCAATGATATGCTTCCAGCTTTGCTTCAAAATTATATATATGAGAACTGCAGCTTGGAGATTAAAGGGAAATAATATTAGCCGTGAGCTGGTAAATGGGGAAGTTCAGTGATGGTGGCTCATTAGATTATTTTACTTTTGAATATGTTTGAAATTTGTCAAAACGTAAATAACAATGAAATTATGCTCCCTTGTCCCCTCTCCATTTTCATAAGCCAGGAGCACTCTTTCCCCTTCTTTGACGACTAGATGGGTATCTCAATACCACCTGATATTCTATGCTGGGGCAAAGGGGTAGATACTGGCTTCCTTCCACATCTTTTATAACTCAATGCCAAATGGGCAGGAAGCTGCTAAAATGACATACAGCCCCTTCTCTGGGTCTTTAATACACTCTGAATACCTCATACTCCCTGACAATGAAAGCCAAGAAAGCAAAGAAATTGTAGACAGAAAATACGGCAGTATTTTTTTGGTCTGTAACTCAAACTCTCCAGCTACAACAAATGAACGAACAATCAAACAAACGCACCCAATCTAATACTTCGCCCTGCCATGGTTTATATACTATCTGTCCCACTTTCTGTATAGAGAGGCCAGACATTGGTTAAAAGTCTGGTTTTCAAAGTACATCCTGGTAATTGACCACAGCAGCTTGTCTTTCATTCTGCTATTTATTTCCTGGATTCATGCATCTCTTAATGGTGGCACTTTTATTTAGGGGTCCATGACATTCAATTTCACAGGAAAGACTAAGAAAGGTCTCTTAGAAAGCCACAGAAATAAAACATTAGATTTTCTGAAAAAGAGAAAGCTAATCTATAAAAGCAAATTATTTATTTTCAATGTGGTCTGGTGTGTATCAGTAAACTAATATTTCAATCGTATTTCAGATCCTCATGTAGTCCTTAATGGGAAAGTTCCAGTTCCATAGAAAGCAGACGCCCCCGAGTCTGGACTCCTGAATAAATCATTGCTGTAATCAACAAATATCACTTATCGAGCAATGCCATAGCTCAAGGTGTTGAAAGAAAGTGGCATTCTCTAGTCTTGAGTAGTAAGTCTAGAAACTGTTTTGGGGAGTCACCTTCAGACACGAAAATCAGTTCATCTCCAAGACTGAACACAAGGAGAGAATGCACAAATTCTCTACTGTAAGAACAGGGATCTATACCCTGTGTGATCACACGACTTAGTGAAATGTATATAAGTAAAATGAACCTATGGATAGGTTCATATATACTCCATAGTTTCTCATACATACTGTTACCTAAAGATCATTCCCAATAAGGGTTACAATGTCTAATCAAAACTATGTAGGCTGGAGAGATGGCTCATTGATTAAAGAGAACTCCATGTTTGGTTCTCAGAGCCATGTGGTGGCTCAGAACCATCTGTAACTCCAGTTCCAGGGGTTATAATGCCCCCTAGTGGCCTCCAAGGATGCTGCACTCACAGTGCATAGACATACACAAAGTAGCAATACATACAAATTTTATTTTTAAATTTTAAATATGTATGTGCACATATAAAAGTATATGTATATTTTAAGTGCATATATAGACATACAAATACATGTACAAAAAATATATATGGAGACAGTTTATAATTATCCCTGCATATAATAATCTTGTAAGATCTCTTTTACATTGTGGGTTTTTCTTTAAATGATTTATTTTTATCTTAAGTGTGTGAGAGTTTTGCCTGAATGCCTGGGTCCTGTAGAGGTCAGAAGAGGGCATCGAATCTCCTAGAACTAGAGTTACAGATATTTGTGAGCCACTCTGTGGGGTCTGGGAACTGAACCCAGGTCCTCTAGAAGAGCAGCTAGGCCTCTTAACCAGTGAATCATCTCCTATTCCTACACTGTATATTTTAAATGTGCTAACTTTGACTGATGTTATTAATGGAAAACCTGACATTTTTATTATTGGAGAGTAGGATGAAGGTTTGAGGGAGGTACCACACATTATATTTACAACCATAAACTATATACATATATATACAACATAAATTATATATGTATAGGGTTTCTCTGTGCAGCCATGGCAGCCATGAATTAGCTTTGTAGACCAGGTTAGCCTTGAACTCACAGAGATCTACCTTCCTCTGCCTCCCAAGTGCTTGGATTAAATGCATGTGCCACCATGCCTGGCAAGAGCTTCATCCTTAAAATGGAAATAGCACCACTTACTGCAGCAGATCAAAGGCAGCTAAGCAACTTTTCCCTGACACTTAATAAATAGATACTGGAAAAATAAAAGCTGAATCACCATGCTAATTGCACTGCTGTTCTAAGACTGGTACCATGTTATGAACAAATGGTGGTTCATGAGAAAAAAATGATTAAAAACTTGAATTTCTTGGGAATTTATTATATGTAACATGGTGTCTTCAGTAGTCTCCATGACCTATTTAATGATCACAGCAGCTCTGAGGGGTTATTTCTACCATTTCAAGAACCCAGTCCATATACACACAAGTCTCTACACATATGGGCAATTGGCTTTCCCATATAATACAATTGCATTTAGTGCTTCAAATGAAATTGTTCCTCATCATGTGTATACATGTGGTAGGGCTTTTGCTGAGTTATGTCTGCGCAATATATAAATTCCAGGATCCACAGAGAAATGTCCTGGAGAAGGTACATGCTGCAGGCTTTCTGTTCCTCTGACCTGGCTTCCAGATACCACATGCAGGTCATAAAACTGTTTACCAGGAGCTGTGAGAACATGACCAAGGTCTGTCAAGAGGCTCTAGACTCAATTAAAAAAAAAGCCATCTACTGCCATAGACTATGTTCAAGATATTTTAACCTTTCTGGGCTTTAGATCCCCCATGCAAGTATGGAAAACATTTGGTCAGTAATCAACCAGGTAATCTTCCCAGTAAATGATGCTCTGGTATTTAAGAGGAGTACTTTATCAGCTTCTCAGTAAGGTCATAAGGATGTCTGCTCTTGAATAGCCCTGTGGCATCCCTATTGGACTCCACACCCTTTCCTCAAGGGTATTCTGATGACGTTGATAAGCCTGTCTGACATAAATTACTTTAGCAGGAAAGTGGGAGTCAGGTGAATATTTAAAAGCTGTGGCCTGCATCCCTGTTTGCAAGATGCTGTGTCTTGGGGATGTTTGTGTCCTCTGTGCCCTGCGTGATGATAGCCCTTTTCAGTATCAGAGAAAGGGGATCTGGTCTCTTAATGGAGACAATAACTGCCTTATCCTGCAGCAATCTCTAACTACCTGGACCTTCTGCCTGTTAGTGGAGTCAATTGTCCCAGAAGAGACTAAACACCAAGAGTCACTATGACTCACATCTGGCTTCATGGTGGACATTGAGAATAAAATAAACAGACAAAACCAAATGGATTTCAGTGACCCTTTCACCTTCTTGCTGAGTTTTCTAAGCAGGAAGGTTTCCTATCTTTTCTTGTCAAGTACTAGTTTCTCCCCAAGAAGTTTCCCCATCCTTCAGTTCCTAAAAATAAACAAACACAGCCTTTCATCAATTAACACTGTTCCAAGTACCCATTTTGGTTTTGGGGCTTCAAGTTAATGCTGAGGAAACAACTGAAAATTCACTCTTTTCAGGGTGGTTCCCTTGTTTCTCATCTACAGTCCAAAGGCTTACCGGTGAGATACATCGGTTGGATGTTATTTTAACACGAGGCTCTCTGTCAGTATCTTCACTGAGACGTCAAACAAATAAATCTGAGAAAATCTGAAGACCTCCCAAAAATATTAAATACAAAAAATGACAGAACATAGTAGATAAAGAAAAAAATAAAGATTTAAGGAGAGTTTAGATGATTGAATTTTTTTGTACTTGTGATACTATGCTTATATATACATTGTATATAATGAAAGCATCATATACAATATATATTATGCTATTATATATTATATATGAAATTTGACTGAGTCAAAGAAAGAATCCAATGGGGGTAAGGTTATAAGAGGCCTAATACACTATTCACAGTAGGCAAGTTAGAGAACCAACTTAAATGCCCATCAAAAGATGATGAAGATGCGATAAATTTACACAATATGGTATTATTCAATCATAAAGAATGAAATGATGTTATTTTCAGGAAGATGGATGGATCTGGAGATCACGCTACAGACAAGACCCAGACAAACAATACATTTCCTGTCATATGCATAATTCAGATATTTAAAAATTACATGAAGTAGAACAAGGACCACCAGTTGAAGGGAAGATGAGGAAAAAAAAAGCAGAGAATGAGAAGATAGGTATGTTCAAATTATATCATATACATGAGTGAGATGTTATAATAAAACTCACTATTAGGTACAATTAAAAATAGGATGCATAAATTAAGTTTAAAAAATTAAAGATGCAAAAAAAAAAGAATGATGGAGTCAGAAATATCTCCCAGTCAGTAAAGTGCTTGTGAAACAAACAAGTTCAGTTTCCTGCACCAGAATAAAAATCGGGTGCAGGTGGGTCTGACAGGCACCTGTAATCCCAGCACTCAGGAAGCACAGACAGGAGGGTGCCTGGGGCTTCCTGGCCAGTTGTGCTAGAAAAATAAGTGAGTTTCAGGCCCAGTGAAAGACTGTATTTCAATAAATAGAGGGATACACCTAACTTTGACTTCTTACTTTCTCTTACCTGCACACCACACACACACACACATACACACACACACTCACCACACTCACACACACATACACACACACTCTCACACATACACACACACTTTTAAAAAGTGATACAGTCATGTGCCAATGAACACAGTGTGACCAAGTGTTCAGTAGAGGGGTAGGTTTTGGGGAAGTAATTTTTATACAAAGAGGAAAAGGTCTAAAAAAGGGTGACAATAAAAACCCCACATGAAGAGAAGCTGAGTCATTGAATGTTGGCATTTAACAGCATGTTCTGCCAAGATTCCCCTTGGGGCCCTAGAAAACATGATACTACAAAGTGTCCAAAATGGCCAGATGGGCCAGCAAAAGAGTTTCAAGTGAAACCGTACCCAGTTCTCCTACAAGTAGGCAGGTGGTGATACATGAGAAGCAGCAGAGAAAATTCAAACAGACAGCCATGCTGCAAGGACAGAGAGTAGCTGTGCCCTAAAACCTCCTCACTTCCCTTAGGAGTCTCCTCTGTTCCAAACCTGAGCACCATGACACCTGGAAACAAGTGAGTCAGAAGAGGTCCCCAGCCCAAAGACTGTCCCAGGATCTCAAAGGTCACAAGTGGACACGTGACATATTTAAAGAGTCTCCATCTAAGCTGTAAACCCCTAGATCTAAAACATGATCGTGTGTGTGTGTGTGTGTGTGTGTGTGTGTGTGTGTGTGTGTGTGTCTAGAGGTAAGAAGATAACCCCAGCTATTATTCCTCAGGCTCTATCCACCTGACCTGGTGTTCACCAATTAGACTTCATAGCTGGCCAGCAAGCTTCAGGGGTTCACCTGTCTCTACCTCCTCAGCACTTGGATCACAAGCACACTATCACACCATCTTTTTTTTCTTTTTTTTAACATTCATTTTGGGGCTCAAACTTAGACTCTTATGCTTACAAGAAAATACTGAAATTACAGAGCCATCTTCCTAGTCCAAAAATCAGCATTATTGTTTTAATTTTTCCTATAACCTTCCAGTTAAGATTGTTCTTTCTTTTTTCAATAAGCATTTTAATCATTGAGTTCTCAGGAAGTACAAGCTTTCTTTAAAATATTTCTCTCACCTGCTAATCTCTATACCCCCCACCACACACACATACACACACACACACACACACACACACACAAACATACACTCTTCCTATGACTTCTCATTGCACGATAAAAAAGAATGAAGAGTAACATGAAATTTTTCAAGCTTAGCATGGTGGCCACATCTTTAATCCTAGTGCTTGGGAGGCAGAAGCAGCAGATCTCTGTGATTTTGAGGCCAACCTGGTCTACTTAGTGAGTTACAGTATAGCTATTGAGCTATATAGAGAAACCTTATTGACAGAGAAAAAGGGAGGGAGAAGAAAAAAAGAAAAGATAAAAAAAACCAAAACAAAGAAAAGGGGCCCAACATCTCGGGTGAGCATTGCCAAGAGAGCTTCTTCCTTCCGTGTCAAAGATCGCATTCTCTAAAGTCACACATTACTTAGTTTTTCTCATGGTGTTGTATCTATATCCCAAAGCCCTTGGACCAGAAGCTTTGCTAAACAACAACAACAAATGCAAATAAACAAACAAGCAAACAAACCAAAAACTGAAGCCAATACCATCCCAGGGGTGAGACTCTGAAAAGAGCCCTGTTCTTCGCATGTGCCACGTGGCAAACAGGTTGAGTCTGGTAAGAAGTAGGCAGTGTCCTTTGGAAAAGAGGAGGAACATAGAGGCAGCCATGGGCAATATGTGTCGTGGCCATAGAGAGTCTCAAGCTGGGAATGAAAGCAAATACATGTGAAGGAGTTGAGAGGAGAGATGCCTGATCCCAGAAGGACACTGAGTCCTTTAATAAAAAGGACTTTAATAAGAAGTCCCCAGTTAGATGAAGTATTGAAAATATACACCTCTGTGCCTTAACTCTTACAAATGTATAAGAAAACATTCTACCTGGAAGCATCAGATTTTAATTCTCCAAACACCTTTGAATGGAGAAATTCGAACACAGCAGTCGGAGAGAGGATGGGCTTGGGTGCCCACATAGTCTCATGGTAAGCCCAAAACAGTTACATAAGATTACTCCAAGAAACTGCCGAGGTTCAGTGTTTCTGAATCTCCATTTTATAGTGCTTGGAATAAACATTCACTTAGGCTAGGGCATTTCTCAGAAAAAACCACCGAAGCAGTCTCTTTGACAGCAAAGCGCTTCCTGTTCTAGATGCACTGGTTATGAGGCTACCATCACTGGCCACACCATGCTTCCTTTTGTACGTTTACACAACCACATTATTTTTCAGATTATTGAATAATTGTACAAATGCAGGCTGAAGCATAGCTCAGTGCGAGTTAAGAAGGAAAATGGAGACGCGTGCATTCAGAAGGAAAATGGAGACGCGTGCATTCAGCATGGACGTACGTTCAAAACCTGCCAGGATTTAACAGGGAGGGCTGGCTCACCTGGGGGAAGCTACAAAGCCGACAAGCTGATATTGAAGGGACCGTAAGGTAACAGTGCCACCAAAGGAAACTGCAAGAATTAATTTTATTTGCAGCTAAGTTTCTTGTTGACTCCTACTCTGGGTTAGCAGTGAGAGAAGTTCTGGAACATGAAACGACATTATGTAGCACTCCACCGCCTTACCCACAGTTTCCAGAAAGCCCTTCTAAAATGTTTGGATTCATTTATAGAAAGATCAGGCGATGTTCTGAGGCTTCTGGGAGGACAAATGTAGTAGACACTTCCTTCGTGGCCTAAATGAGTTACAAGGGAGAAGAAAACCTTGAGACTGAAAGGTTGGATTCTCAGCCTCTGAAATATATGTCTACATTTCCCTTCAACCTGCTCACCACCTAGAATTTACGCTCTCCCCATTCAAGAGTTTACAGCCATGGGGGCCGGGTGGGGGGCGCGGAGCTAGAGACATGAATCAGTGGTTAAGAGCGCTTGTTCTTGTAGAGGACTTGGATTCGGTTCCCAGCATGCACCTGGTGGCTGACAGCCACCAATAACTCCACTCTCAGGGGTCCCCAGCTACTGGTGCTGGTTTGGAATGTTGTAGAACCTTGGGAAATGGGGATTATCTGGTTGAGATAGCAACACAGGGGTGGCACTTGATTCTCAGCTAACCCCACTTCTGGCCAAAACCCACTGCTTACTTTTCTACTCAGACGTAGAGCCCCCAGTGCCATGCCTTCCCTACCATGAACCTATGAGCTAGAGCAAAGCCTTCTCCCCCTTAAATACACACATACACAGAGAGAGACAGAGACAGAGACAGAGAGACACAGAGAGAAAAGAGAGAGAGAAGAGAGAGAGACTCTTCTGGCATTTTAGCACTATCATCTTCTCACAAACTGGTCCCTCTTCCCTTATCACCTCTGCTCTCCCTCCCTCTTACAAGACTACAAAGTTATCTGTGTATCTGCTGCTGTGCACAAGCAGGGGTCACCACCGTTAATATAAGGCCCAAAGCAAGGAATGTGCAGATATTGCAGGTACTAACCTCTCAGTTGCATAATGAGTTGTTATTCCCACTGCAGATGAGAAACTGAACTTTAATATGACCAGGTAAATAAACTACAATCTCACAATGAGATAAGAGTGGAGCCAGGTGTGCCTGGGACCTAACCCTCATTGTCCTCACTTGACTATCTGAAGTATGGTATGCCCACGGATATAATCTACAAAACTTTCCCAATTTCTTTCTGCTCGCCTTCTATATCAGCACCCAATGGAGCTTTCCAAGCAAGCGCGGGTATTGATCAGCTTCCAAATGAATGCAACTTGGGAAGTCCACACCTCTGACAACACCAAGGGCCTCTTCTGTCTCTAGATTCTAAAAGTTCCCTGATAGAACAACTATATTCTAAAGCAACTGTGGGGACTGCTGACATGTGTATCTTGACTGTTAAAGTATGCAGGGCCGCCTGTGGTCAATGAATAATAAGAGACAGGGGCCTATGAGCAGTCATGTTAGCCTTCTGGACACACAGATCCAATACACATTTCAAAAGCCTCTAATGGGAGCAAATGTCTGGTCCCTAGCTGTGACCCATGCCCTGCCTTTCCTTCCTTCCCCATTTCAACCCCCTTACTCCTTCCACTTCTTGGGACTTCAGTGACATGTAAGCCTCTTACACACAAGTCTCTGGAGCTCTGTGTCTGGAGTGAGTAGATAACAGAAATGTGATCCAAAGCAAGAGTGAGCTGAGCAGCAAACGGGGCCCTGGTGCTCTGTCACTCAAGCCGTATGAAGCAGCAAATTCAACGGTGATTAATGGGGAAAACACCAAACTCACTTGTTGGCGTCAGTCAGCTTCCTTGCCTCCGTCTCCCAAAGCTCACAATGAACCCACAATGGTAGGTTCAAGGATAGAGTCTGGGCATGAGCTAGTGCTATGGGACCCTCTTATTAATGGTGTGGGTACTGCCATTGCTTAGCACCCAGTGAAATAATAGCAGATACATAGACTCTTAGAATGAGGAGACGAGTCAGCCTTTTGGTGGAAGGTTGTTCACAGAAGTCCTCTCCACTCAGGAGAGCAGGTAGCAATTCATGTTAATAGGACTGACACCTACTTCAAATACAAGTGTGCCGTCTCTGCCCAAGGTCCCTCTTTAAGCACCGCTATCTGAGAACATAGAATGCCTAATCTACTTCATGGGGCTTTAAAACATTACTTCAGACCAGGAAATTGATATACCAAAGGAGGGGCGCCAACGAGCTGTGTGGATGAGTCCACTGTAGATGCTAGTACTTGGAGGAAGACAACTAATCAAAATGATCATAAATTACAAAAAACCCTTAATACACCTAACCTACCAAGCATTATGGCTTACTTGCATGCTATATGGTTAGAGTATTGGCTGCTGCTTCACTGTATAATGAGAAAGTCATACAGTGAGGTGCAGGGGTGGGGGGAATGGCTTGGTCAGTAAAGTGCATGTCACACAAGCATGAGGACCTTAGTTCAATCACCAGCACCCATATAAAAGAAAATGGGGCACAGTTATGTGTGCCTATAATCCAGTACTGGAGAGAAAGAGACAGGAGGACCCCTGGAGCTGGATGGTCAACAACTCTAGCCGAAGCAACAGTTCCACGTTCAGAGAAAGAGGTTGTCTCAGATAATAGGGTGGGGAGCAATTGAAGAAGTCAACTGATTACAACCTCGGCCCTCTTCCCACATACGTACCCACACACAGGTGCACAGACATGCAACATGAACACATACATGTGCATATACATACACATACAGACACACAGAAACAGAGAGAGAGTGGGTATCATACAGCAGAAAAGATAAAAATTCAAAACTCAAAGGACTATTTCTAGTGAATGCCTATTTTTTTTTCACACCATCATTAATCAAGTCAAGAAATCACTAGCCAAGCCATTGTATGTCAAGGGTTATCGGTAATTTTATATGTGCTTCATCGTTCAAAAACATCTAGCTGAGTCAAAAAAAAAAATGAAATTCTCAAGTCAAGGCTCAGTCCAAGAACTGGATCAGGAAAACAACCTACTATTCCAGTGTCAGAGTGCCCTGACTCTGGCATTTCCGCACCATGGCTGACTTTCTTGGAGAGAGGAAGGGTGTCGAGATCTGCATGCTAGGTGTTCTCGTTGTTATTACGGTGTCAGTTCTTCTTAGTCCTTTCGAGAATCAAGGGTCAGAATCACACGACTATATATACATACCATGATATTTCAACTTTGTTGTCAACTTGATTAAATCTGGAACGCTCTGGGAGATACACCTTTGGGAGTGTCTTTCAAGGTATCTCCAGAGAGATTTAAGGGAGACTCAGCTTGAATGTGAGCAGCTAGGATCATGGGCTTGGCTCCCAGACTGAATAAAAGGGGGAAAAGAGAAAGCGAAGCACCAGCATTCCTTCTCTCTCTGCTTCTTGATCCACTCAGACATAAGGAGGTTTCTATTACCACGGCTATGAGGTTGTGATCCTCTCCTGACGCTTGTCACCAAGTTACAAAGGGCTGTGTCACCAGAGATGTGAGCCAACATAAAACCTACCTTCCTTAGGAAGTGTCCTGTCAGGCCCAAGCAGCGGGTAGAGGAGTGGATACATAAACACACACATTTATAAATATACCTATGGCTACCAGTGTAACACAAACACACAGACAGCCACACACACTTCAGAACCCATGAATCCACACTAATACAATCTCAATCCACCCCACAGCGTGTTTGTGGGTTTCGGTTTTTATTTCTGCTTAGCCTCCTCTCAAGATCATCATGTCCACGATGCTACATTCGCTTCTTTTTAAGAGTGACGATACTTTATTTCGACTCTCCTGAGAGAGATACGCATACTCATATCCACCCAATCTATGAAGACAAGGACAGAGGCCATCATGCTTAACTAGTGCCCCTATCCCTCACCAACAGCACTATTTCCGAGGGCGAGGTCAGAAACAGTGCAGTTTCTAACAGAAAGGAGGGAACAGAGTCTGCTGGCAAAGCTACCCACCAGCTAGTAAATTAACCTTCAATCCAGAGTGAGCAGCGCAACATGCAACTTCTGAACTTAGATGTTAAAATTTTCTCTCCTTCCTCCACATCATTGTTGTCCCAGAGCATACTGGGACCCAAAGAGAGTTTTCAACTTAACATAGCCATCTATCTTAAGCTTATAAAGCACGAGAGATTTCCAGGAACTCAAACCCTAATTCAGAAAATGCGAGGTTCTCCCAATCTCATTTATTGCACTTTTGCTTCTAAGACCTTGGCCCAAACACAAATATTTATCTCAGTTCGAGCCCTCGTTGTGCTGGCTCCAAGATACTGACTTTTCAAGCTTCTAAGGCAATTAAGGGGCACTAAATTCTGAATTAGACATGCTGCCTTTTCAGCTCTCATTCTTCCAAAGAAAGGGAGGATTGACTAAGAGTCCCGGCAGGAATAAAGGAAACAGACACACCAGCTGCCATGAAGAAGAAATGAATCTGTGGCTCAGAAGCCAAAGAGTAGATATCATCATGGCAACCTGTCACTTCAGGGTGCTCCGGAGATCTTACCCCATTAGACCAAACACAGCGTTCAGAGCCCAAGGAGCTTCAATCATCTGGAGCAGCTGTGGCAATACAAAGAGAATGACCTGCCCAGCACTTTAATCCATAAGGACACCTTCAACAGTTCTATTTATCTATCCGAAAAGGCTTAGCACAGTGGTTCTCAACCTGTATGTCGCAACCCCTTTGGGATGGAATAGTCCTTTCACATGGGTCACATATCAGATATCCTGCATATCGGATATTTACATCACAGTTCATAACACTAGCAAAACTACAGATATGAAGTAGCAACAAAAATAATTTTATGGTTGGGGTCATCACAACACGAGGGGCTGTATTGACCGGTCACCCCATTAGGAAGGCTGAGAGCCATAACACAAAGGCATTGACTCCAGCTGTGTCACAAGAGCACTCCTGGGGGCTGGGGCAACCTAAAGTATGTCCCACAGCTTTGCCAGGCAGACAACTTCTGTGCAGACAGACATGGAATTACGGCTCCAGATCTCACTTAGAACCTCCGTCAAAGGGTAACTAAAAAAAAAAAAAAAAAAAAAAAAGGTCAACCAAAAGAGCTCACTTTTGAGAGTAAATAAGGACAATGTTGAGGCCAAGGAAAAACACGGTGGTGTAGCATTTGCCTAGCATTTGGAAGCATGGGCTTCAATCCTCAGAACAGTTAAAAATAAAAAGTGGGGGAGTAGAAAAGAATTAAACCACTACAAGAACTGAGAGACAAAGCATCCACAGTCAACCAGACACTTGGCACCCCACTTAGCACAGATTTTAAAATACTATGCTCTGCTCTGATCTCTTTAATTTGTGCAGTGATTTGTGTGCTCCACATTACTAAAGATCACAGAGAACATGAAAAGTAATCTAAAATGAAATAGCATACTGTATCCTACGATAAAGAACCATAAAGGACACCATACTGTCCCTATATTCCTTACCCATCCATCTCTTAGTTCTAATGTCACTCTAGCTTGTCATTCAGCAGTAGCCATTCTGCTTGCATTAAATCAAAATTCACATGTCTGAGTCAATTAGGAGCACTTATTTGTATGTTTTGGTTTTTAAATCCGATTCAGACTCATCTATTTCACTCTTGAGAATTAAGCTGCATTCAGAAAGTCTTCCTGCCGTCCCACAGTGAAGAACTGAGGGACACCCTCCTCATAAACCACTGGAACATCTGCCAGAGATGGAGAATTAGACAGATAAATGACTGAGGCAGGGAGACTACATCTTCTGAATATTTTGAGCTGGGGCGGACAAGATGGCTCAGTGGATAGAGGCACTTACTGCCAGGCCTGACAAACCTGAGTTCCATCCCCTGAACCCAAGTGTTGGAAGGAAAGAACCAACTCTCACAAGTTTTCTGAACTTTACACACACACAAGCACACACACACACACACACACACACACACACACACACACAGAGGGAGTAATTAATTATTTAATATCTAGAGCCATGATCACATTCTGTATTCTAAAGCATCTTCAGTTCTCTCCTGACCAATAATATTTACTTGTAACGTGCTCTATCATTCTCTAGTCCTCTTGGTGAAAAAGCACTTCACACGTCTAGGGCTCCAGATTTCTTGCCCTCATTAACTGAAGAAAAGAAAGAAAAGGGTATTATATCACTGATGCTTAAAAAATAAAATGTTGCCTTTAAAAAATAAATGCAGATTTCCTGGGATCAAAAAGTAAAAAAATAAGATGTGGGCCTAATAACACCTACTTATAATCCCAGTGGCTGGGATGTTGAAGCAGGAAGACCTGGAATGTTGAGTTAGCCTGAGCTAAACAGAGGGTTCAAGATCAGCCTGAGATACATAGCAAGACGCTGTCTCAAAACAAAAGCAAAATCAACAACAAAAGGAAGTACAACTCTTCAAGGAAAAATATTTACTTAAAATTTAGAAAATCAGGCTAGAGGATAGCTTAATGGTAGTGTACTTGCCTATCACGTGCAAAGTCCTACCTTCAAATCCCAGTACGAAGTTGATGATGATAATAAATAAAAATTAAGAAAATCAATAAAAGCATGAGGAGAGAAAAAAAATGAAAATTACCCAAATTTCACAACTCAGGCAAAAGTAATGCAGCAATTTGGGGACAGAAAAATTTTTTGGCATAGCCACAATTTTCACACACAATCTTGTAACCATGTATGCTCACACAGATACAGAATATTCTAGAGTCACAATTACATACAATTGCACACATAGTGCTCTTAACCCGTAGCATTTTATTGCTAATAATTTCTATAGACATCCATTGTCTTTCTATAAAGTTTTATTAGTTGCAAAATATTCCAAGATGCTACAAAAACCAGTTGTGAAGAAACATATTTTTTGTGCTTGTTAGGTAACCAGTTATATAGTAGGCATGCATTAGTAATGTGTGAAATATGTCTGACACCTTTATAAAGTCAAGTTGAAGAGTGAAATGCTCACTCAGCTTTACGCAAACTGAAGTCAAAACTCATTTCAATAATGTTCTGTGCTAAACAGATGAAGACATCAAAACCTGGGCTGCAGAAGACCAAGAAATAAGCCAGGTGATGGTACGTCACAGCTGACTCCTAACAAAGTATGTGAGGAAGTAAGAGTAAGAGTAAGTCCCATTCCAGATTGTCAACTCGGTGTGGTGCAGAGTGACTATGAAAAAGGACCTACACTTCTGGACATGTCTTTGAGGGCGATCCTAAAATGGGTTCATTTAGGTGGGAAGGCCTATGCTCAACGTGGTCAGCATTATTCCACGGGGCTGGGGTCCTGGACTGAATAAAAACAATAAATGGGGACTGGAGAGACAGCTCAGCTGTCAAGAGCTTATACCTCTCTTGCAATGGCCTGGAGATGGGCTCCCAGCAACACACATCAGGCAGCTCACAACTACCTGTCACTCCAGCTCCAGGAGAGCCGACGCCCTCTTCTGGCCTCCTCAGGCACCTTTACATGCCTACACGCATGCACAAGTCATTTTTATTTTTAGTAAATCCTTTTTCAAAGAGGAGAAAGAAAGCAGAACACTAGCATCCATCCTGTTCGACCTCCCTAAGTGCGGATGCTACGTTAGCAACTGCCAGACACCCTCGCTACCCCAAGACATGGTGGGCTGTACTCCTCCTGGGTCTGTGGTCACCGTGAGGAGAATTCACAAAGAAAGAATCCCTAATGGCTGAGAGACACTTGAAGAAATGCTCAACATCCTTAATCATCAGAGAAATGCAACTCAAGACGACTCTGAGATTCCATCTCACACCTGTCAGAATGGCTAAGATCAAAAACTCAAATGACAGCACATGCTGGCGAGGGTGTGGAGAAAGGGGAACCCTACTCCATTGCTGGTGGGAATGCAGGCTTCTGCAACCACTATGGAGGTCAGTCTGGCGATATCTTAGAAAACTTGGAATAGCTCTGCTTCAGGACCCAGCCATACCACTTCTGGGTATACACCTAAATGCCTCTTCACGGAATCATAAGGAAGTTTCCTCATCTATGTTTATAGCAGCCTTATTTGTAATAGCTAGAAACTGGAAACAACCCAGATGTCCCTCAACCGAAGAATGGGTTAAAAAACTGTGGTACATCTACACAATGGAATATTATTCACCTATCAGGAACAATGAAATTATGCAATTTGCAGCCAAATGGATGGAACTAGAAAAACTCATCCTGAGTGAACTAACCCAGACTCAGAAGGACACATATGGCATCTATTCACTTATAGTAGGATTTTAGCTATATAGTAGAAGGTATCGATACTGCAACTAACACACCAAAGGGAACTTGGACATAGACTTCTTATTTTTAATTTTTATTTTTTATTTATTTTTTATATATTAGTTATATTTTTTTCTATTTTTTAGTCTTTTTTATCTATTGCCTGCTTATTGGTTTCTTTGTTTAGTAGTTCTCTCTCCCAGGCAACGAGACACTTTTCACTGATGGTACTGCTTCGTAGACCCCCAAAGAATGAAGAGGCTCTTGGCCCTCATATGACCTCTCAACTGAGATGAGGGACTGTTATATAAGGACACCCCACCCCAGAGAAATGGGATGGAAGGGTTAGGAGGTAAAGAAAAAAAATGAAATGTGATGTTTCGGCCTTTTACTACTAATTGTCATAAACTCTTTAGGATAATTAAGAAATGCAAACTAATGGTTATGCAAGCTGGTCATTCTGTTAGGTACTATGACAGCCTATTATAGTTACTTGCTAAGCTAATCAGAAATAAACCTGCTAAGAGACAAGCAACATCTGCTTACCCTAATATAAGAGATAGATAGGGCCTCTTCAAAAACCTCAAGAGATCTGCAGAATATGGCATTCAAAGATGTTTTCGTAACTTTAGATTTTTTTATATCAAGACATATCAACTCCTGACAGCACCCCCTATTCTCCTCCAAGTAGAAGATGAGCATCGAAGAATCTCCAGTGGGAGATGATTGAATTAGTCGCAAGCCTATCTCTTGGTAGGAAAAGCCCCTTGCTCCAACTGTAGACAATGCTGTCCAAAAAGGACAAAACCTGGAAGCAGGTAAGTCGACAGCCTAGCTCTGCCAAGACAGGGTAGGTAAGTCCTTCATAACCCCTGCTCTACAATCAATGTCTGTCAGAGAAACGGGGCGAAATGACTGAAGATCGATGCTGTAATGTATGGAGAGAAAATGGGAACTGTTCAGGCAGCCGCTGGTATGTCATTTCTTAGTTTGGGAAGCTGCAGGCCCTGTACTTCCTATAAAATCAGATATATTTATCCCTCTCAGGTCTCTGAGGTGGTTGAAGAACAGATAGCTAGAGTCTCATAATTAAATTTTGAGTTGTTTAGGAGTCAAGAGAGTGTTATAGATCTAAGAAGATACTTTTAAAATTGTGTTGCAAGTTAGTATGAATGTTGTTGAGTCAGATATAGAACTTTAAACTCATGGAGATGGTTAGATAGTAGAATGTTAAAGTCAGGTACCAAATACATATAGACTGGACATTGGGAATGTACTTTAAGCCATATAACCCTCATAACTGTGGCCTAATTACCTCTGTTGTACTGTATTGTATTTATTATTATAAGAGAAAGAGCCATTTGTTGGACTGAAAGGAGAAACTGTAGGGGGAAATAAGATATACCTTAAACTTAAAAGAAAAAAAAAAAGGGAAGAGGATGGGGGGTTGAGGGTGGGACTGGAGGGGGAATAGGGAGGGGACTGCGATTGAGATGTAACTTGAATAAAAAATAAAGGAAAAAAAAAAACAGCTGGTAGAGTAGGAAAGGCAAGCGTGGGGGCGGGGTTAGAGGAGACAGTCTAACCCAGGACTGGCTCTAGCACAAGCTCCCAAAGAGAGCAGGAAGTCCACGCCGAACGTGTGCCACTGCATGTGAAATCCAGGCCGAGCTCACCAAGAAAGCCGTCAACCACAGGAAAGTGTGAGCCAGCAGGCTGCAGTGACTGCTCTACTTCAGATGACGGACTTACTTCACACTTCATGGCAGACATGAGAGGCACGCAGTGAGACCTCACACGTTGCTCATCACAAATCACAATGCGTGTTCATCTTCTACACGAAGGTGAACACGCTCTCCCAGTGAAGAGCCAGGCTCCAGATTCATCCTCCATCCTTGTCCTAGGAAAGGATGCCTGAACACTTTCCCTCCCCCATGGCTGGACCATCTATGCCCTGTGGAGGATCTGAGAACCTTGAACCCTCTCTAGTGCCACCTCTTGCCTGGTGTACCTCGACCAGTAAACAATTATGCTCTTGTATTTTGTATTAAAACAACAACTTTCACCAGCCAAACCTAAAGGCACACAACTATAATCCCAGCCCTAGGGAGGCTGAAGCAGGGGGGGACCCCAAGGTCAAGGCCAGCTTGTGCTCAGAGCAAGTTCCTAAATTAAAAAACAAACAACATCCAGGCGTGGTGGCGCACACCTTCAATCCCAGCATTCGGGAGGCAGAGGCAGGCGGATCTCGGTGAGCTCGAGGCCAGACTGGTCTACAGAGTGAGTCCAGGACAGAGAAACCCTGTCTCGAAAAAATGAAAATAAATAAATAAATAACAAGCAAACAAGCAAAACCAAAAAGAAAAGAAAAGAGTTCATTTCATCCTCTACACAAACATAAACCCTGCAAACAGGCATACAAGTCTTACGGTCAGAAAGAAATGGGGGCCTATTTCCCCAGAGAACCTGCAATCAGGGACACAGTGAGGCAAAACCTTTGCTTTAGGATAGGGAGATTCATCCAAAAGTGTACAGAGTTCCAAAAGTGGATATTATTTGGACCTGTACAGTTGTATCAACCTAATAGGGTAATAACAAAGAGAATAAAACAAAACAAGAAACACTCTGAAGGCTTTGCCACATGCAGCCCTGCTCTTGATTAAATACAGTATGTTCTGCTAGCACCTGGTTATAATGCTCCCAGCTTACTGACCACTCCTTCTCAGGCTCCTGTGATGGAGTATACTATGCTTCCCACAGTACTTGACTATTTACTCTTCCTTCTTCTCCTACTTCATTACAGACAGCCATAGCTACAAATTCCAACTTTATAGGGTGGCTTTATATTAAACCTACAACCTGGACCATACTTTGATCACACCACTCAAATCACAGCGATTCCTCTCAATGATCTCAGGCAATTCTATATATCCAAATGCAACTTCTATTTGCTTCAGTGTGTGTGTGTGTGTGTGTGTGTGTGTGTGTGTGTGTGTGTGTGTGTTGTATGCATCAGTGCACACGTGTATACAGGTAGGCTTGGCCATGTGTGTGCATTTGGAGGTCAAAAGTTGACATCAGGTAGTGTCTTCCTCTGTTGCTTTCCATCTTGAGAGTCTAACCATTCTACCTAAGCTGATTAGACAGCAAGTCCCCAGGGCCCTCATGTCCCTGCCTCACAGGAGTCACAAGTGTGTACCGCCACATTTTGGCTTTCAGTTGAGTCCAAGGGATTGAACTCAGAAACCCACGACTACACAGCAACATTTCATTGACTGAATCATCTCTCCAGCCCCTTGATACTTTCCTTCTTATGAAGCCCTCTACATACTCACTCAAACCAGCCACCCTTGATCTCCTTCCTGCTTTGTGTCTTCATGTCTAATCCAATAGGAGAGCGCACTGACTTATCTCTAAAAGATAGCCTAAACTTGCCCACTTTTCCTCTATCTCTCTTGCTCATGCTCTATGCAACGTCACCATCACCATCATCACCACCACCACCATCCTCATTTTCTCTGCACCTTCTCGTTCATCTTCTTCTGCCCTGTGCATCACAATGCAAGAGTGATAATCAAGTGGAAACTGTATAAAGTCATTCCTATGTTGATTTCCCACTGAAGTTGAAGCTAAATACCCTCCTTCCATCAGGCTGTGAAGCCCTTTGTGATATTATTCTTTTGCCTGTTTCTCTGATTCCATTTAAATCTCTCTTAACTGCACTGTGTGTTCATCATTCTCTCAGATTCAGCTCCCTTAATCCAATGAGCTGGCATGTCTCTAGGACTCTCTGCAAACTGTTTACCTAAAACACCCATTCCTTCACATCTCCACTTCCTAATCCCTCCTCATCCTTTAGGCTTCATCTTGAATGTCATAACCAGCAAGAATCTTTTTTTTTTTTGAGACAGGGTTTCTCTGTGTATCCTTGGCTGTTCTGGATTCACTTTATAGACCAGGCTGGCCTTGAACTCACAGAGATCCACCTGCCTCTGCCTCTCGAGTGCTGGGATTAAAGGCGTGCGCCACCACACCGGGCAATTAGACAGCTGTGAACTGTCTGTGGGTGCTGGGATTTGAACCCGGGTCCTTTGGAAGAACAGCTAGTGCTCTTAACTGCCGAGCCATCTCTCCAACCCACCAGCAAGAATCTTATTCATCAGCCCTGGCCGTGTGTTCTGTCCATCTATTCTCCAGGCCAGAGCCTTGTTTGCTCCTTCTGTTACACAAGAGTTTATAAGCTAAGCGTGTTAGTCATTTGTCTGTGTAGAGGCTTTGATGGTCGTCAGCACTGGAAAAATAAATTCTGTGGACGCACAACAGTGATCCATGACTGTTTTATTCTCAGTCCTGAAAGAGAGTGATTGGCCTGTGGATGGGCGCCAAATTCCTTCAGTTGGCAGGACCATGGGTCAAAACAGAGGACACGATTGGACATTGGAAAAGAGATTGAGAGATCCTGGCAGAGATCTAAATGAGATAAGGAGCCTGAACTTAATCAGTAACAGCAGAGACTGGGAGGGGGAACATCAAGTTATACAGAAAAGGTCTTTCTAAGAGAAACCTGAAAACAAATTCATAGGAGAAACAAATCTGACGAGATGGAGAATGATGATTCTGACAGAAGCAGGGTGAAGCTGAGGGACCAACCAGCTAGAGAAACACAGCAAACAACTCTATTCCAGCTTTAAGCTTCAACGAAAGGGCTTGACACACAAACCAAACTTTGGAATTTATTATTATTGTGATATACACATCTGTTAACATTTTTACAGCTGTTTATAGAGCTTCCAGGATACTTTGATTGCCTGGTTAAACACCTAACTCTAAATCCACTGTTCAATAGTCAATGCAGCAGTATAACCCTCCTCTCCAGGTGCAGATCAATACACAAGGGAAGGAAGCATACCACAATGGCATAGCAAGCCCCATGGTGGTCACAAGCCTCCTACCTTCTCCTCCAGATGATCTCAAGCCTTCCAGGATACAGATGGCCCACCTCCTAAAAAACACTAGTCCATGAGCTCCACATGGCTGGGATCCTCACAAAGCTGATGTAAGCATTAGATGCAGTGTCCATTCAGGATTTCTCCCTGAAAAGTATCCAAATACAAACTAACATGGTCACACCTCTTGCTGAGAATATGTACTGTAGATAGAAAAAAATGATCTATTTTCTCCCCTTTCTCACCTATAGGGTGACCCCTTTGTTCTTGTTTAGTATGCAGATAGGAAGAAATAACTGGCTGACAAACATTTAACTGTGATCAAAACAGTAAGCCAGGAAGGTAGGATGGACCAGCAGTTTGAGTTGCTATCTACTTTTAGTATAATCCATGGAAATAACACCATGTGTGTCCCTGTTGTGTTCATATTATCCCATAGCAGGAACGGCCTTAATAGGAAGATGGTACCTCAGAGTTCACTTGCTAATTGGAAGGTTTAAAACTAAACATTTTCACATAGACAAACAGTCCAATAGATCTTCATCCTAGCTTGCTGCTTTCTATTGATGTGTTAAGCATCATGTTAAAGGCAACTTGGGGTGAGGGAGGATTTCATCTTACAGCTTATAGTCCATCACCAAGGGAAGTCAGGACAGGAACTCAAGGCGAGAACCTAAAGGCAGGGACTGAAGCAGACACTACGGAAGAGCCCTGCTGACTGACCTGCTCCTCAGGTTCACTTCAGGAACCTTTAATAGTCCTTCCAGGACCAACTGCCCAGGGGCGGCACTGCTCACAGGCTGGAAGCTCCTACATCAATCACTCATCAAGAAAATGCCCTCCACAGACTTGCCAATCTGATAGAGGCATTTTCTCAATTGACTCTCAATTGACGTTCCCTCTTTCCAAATGACCCTAGTTCCAAAACAAACAAACAAACAAACAAAAAAACCAGAGTCCCTGTACCAGCCCAGGTATGTGGAAGGAGCTGGGGCTGGACATTTAACTACGATAACTATGATAAAAGTCCATTTTGTGGGCTAGGGAGATAGTTCAATAAGTGGAGCACTTGCTATGCAAATAGGACCTGAGTTCAGATACTAATCATCCATGTAAAAACCTAGGAGCCATGTCTGTAACCTCAGCACCAAGGAGGTGGAGACAGGAGGATATCTAGCCAGCCAGTCTAGCCAAATCAATGGACTCCAGGTTTAGTGAGAGACTCTGATTCAAAAACTAAGGTGGAGGTCAACTAAGGAAGATACACGACATCAACCTCTGACTCACACACACGCACACACACACACACACACACACATACACATACACACACAGGCACACACACACAGACACACACACACCACACACAGACACACACGTACATGCACACATGCAAACATACACACATACACATGCATACACACACAAACAGGCACACACACCACACACACACATGCGCACACACACACTACACATGCACATACACACACACTCACACACACAGGCACACACACCACACACACACTTGCACACACACTACACATGCACATACACACACACACAGAGAGGCACACACATGCACATACACAACACACGTGGACACACACATACACAGGCATGCACACACACGCACACATGCACGCATACACATGCACACACACAAACACACCACACATGCTTATGCACACACACTACACATGCACATGCACACACACCCACACACACAAACACAGGCACATATACCACACACACACAGAGGCACACACATGTACATACACATGCACACACACACCACACAAGGACACACACACATACCCAGGCATGCACACACATGCACACGCACCTACACACAGACCACACATGCACACACACACACACACACGCACCAACACACAGACCACACATGCATACACACGCGCACACACACACACGACTTTGTGCTTGAGGTGATTATTCCAATTAGCTCAGCTGGTATGAGAAGACAAGATGAAGTGGCCTCAGCTCATGAGTGTGATCTTGTCAATCTCACAAAAATAGATTGTAACTTGAATCATTCCATGTGGCTAACTTCTGGAACATCCAGAAGTTTACATTCATGCATTCGGGGACTCAACCACTCAACAAATATTATTGCAGCTACTGTCCCTTGGGGGTCTGTAGAAGTCTGAAAAACTAGGTAAAACATTTCCTTTCTCTTGAAGTAAGGATATAATCTCACAGAAGATATAAAAATATAGAAAGCAATAATAAGCAATGATTAAGGGCTTATAATGGGAAGCACTATTCCAAATACACAGGCAATAACTCATTTGAGCTTTGTGAAAATTATAGGGTCAACTACTACTAGATAAAGTCTATGGAGGAGGAAATGGAGACCCCCCCCAAGAATATCTCTGAGAGGGAGATGTTTTAGAATCAGGGAATGAGTGAAAAGTCCAACTCTATACTCTATATTTGAATACTAAGTAAAGTGGTCACAAGCTTAATCATCAAAACAAGCACACTTTTATAAAGAAAAGATGATATGAAAAGTCTTAATGTTTGCACAGAGTTTAAATATTTAGCAGTCAACAAAATGGTTTTGTTGCACCAGGGAACCCACACAGTTCAAATGTTTTCAAGGTTATTTTAACAATGAAATTCTAATAGATCCATTAAGATATACGTTGCAGAGAATCTCTGTGTACTTAAAAGTAAAAATGTAGAAAAAACTTCCTGTTGGTTATCAGAACATTATAAAATAACACAAGCTGAATAATTTGTCTTGGCACCCGTTCACATCCTTTAAGTCACTGTAAAGCTTCTAAACACTGAGCCTCACAGAGATCGGCTTGGAGCTCAGCCCAAATGGCTGGTGCAACTGGCAGTCAGCAGGGGCGGCGGGTGTCAAATATTTCTCCCTTCGCTACCTAAGACATGAATGGCGCAGCCAACCTTGACCACACAGATTTAATCAGCCAGCAGGCACCCTGTACACTGCTGGGGAAAAGCAAGAAAAAGTCAGGAGTGCCCTTGCCTTCTTCTTTTTGCATGTGTCGCCACACTGAAAACAGATTCTGTTTACTGTCCTTTTTGCATCTTTCACACTGAGAGACAACACTGTATGCTAAGAGTCCACAGAGGAGTCCCTAAGACCCTGCTGCTCTTGGTGCAACTGGCTCAGTGAATAACAGCCCTTGTGTGGCAACCATGAGACCTCAGTTCAGATCTCTAGCAGCTACACAAAAAGCAAGGTGTGAGCAAGACGGTGGTGGTACACTTTAAACCTAGCACTCGGGAGGCAGAGGCAGGTGGATCTTTATGAGTTCAAGGCCAGCCTGGTCTGCAGAGTGAGTTTCAGGACAGCCAGGACTGTTACACAGAGAAACCCTGTCTCAAAAAACCTAAAAAAAAAAAAGTCAGGTGTGATCACGTATATGACCCTAGAGACACTATCTTAAGATATTAAAGTAGAAAATGGTAGAGCGGGAGAGCAGACCTCCCTCTCTCTCTCTTTCTCTCTCTCTCTTACACACACACAGAGAGAGAGAGAGTTTTAAAACTCTAGGATAAACGCTAACACAGATGGAATGCAGGACATGGACACAGGAGGGCTCCAACACTGTCCTCAGCAGATCAGGATTCTTGATCATCTAATAACCGAACTACACTGGCCTGTCAACAACTGTAACAGGAAGCAGATGTCAAAAAAAGAAAGAGAGAAAAGAAAAGAAAAAAAACTACCACAAGGGAGCTTCAAACATGTGTGGGAGAGATCACCTCTGGCTTGGTTAATAAAGAAAATGTTTTTGTTGCTCAGCCATTCTTTATGAGAAATTTCAAACACATAGGAGAACAATGTAATGAACCCTTCTGTACCTAAGATTCCCTCCCATTAAATAATTATCAATCCTTAGCTGTTCTTGCTTCATGCACACACACCCCCACTTATACTAGAGTCCTTTGAAGCAAATCCCAGGCATGGCATGATTTCATATGCACATGCTCCAACACGCATTCCTAACTCATAAGAAATCTTTGAGAGACCTACATATGTGATCTCAAACCCATTACTTCCTAGGGGAAGGAATGTAGCAAGCATGAAGTGGAAAGGGGGAAAGGGCATGAGGAAACCCTGGGTGAAGCCTGGAATGTGTGAAGAAAGATAATGTAAGATTGACCCAGAAATGAGGCTGAGGGTTAATATGCAGGGTCACAAACATGGACCAAAAGAAAAAAAAAAAGACCCATGGCATCCAGTCAGGAACTGAGGCTGGAGTCTAAAGTTCTTAGGACAATGGTCTATAGTTCACCTGAAGAAACCACCTGAAAAGATCCTGCAGAAAAGAGTGGTGTCTCAATACAACTGCTGCAGTGCTGAACTGAAAAGCATGCTGTGTTCACCTAACCCTCTACAGGAGAATGTATGTGCTGGAACCCACAGAGACTACTGGCCAAGCATCTCTTCACTGCCAGAACATCCTGGCCACACAGATCAGCTGACCAGAGTTCTATTCCAGGGTAAGAGGAGATGTTAACTCAGTCAGCTCCCTGCTGACTAGGGTAGAAGTTCTTCTCCCAGCCTCCTTTGCCAATGTCCCTCTGGCTGCATGCAAAGTCTGCCTGCCTGCTGAATGAACAGAGTAGAGATTGAGGCTCAAGCTGAGGACTCAGCTTCATGACTGCATGTTATAATCCCCAGTGTGTGTGATTCATCCCAAACGTGAACTGGAACCCTCACCCGTCTCATCCTTCTTTCCAAATTGCCTCCTTTTCAAATTATCCTACACATAAATTCTGCCGTGAGAAAGAAGGCAGTGTGGCTGATAACAAGGAAGGGGGAGTTATGGCTGTGGAGTTTACTCTCTCTTCCCTGCCGTCCTCTGCCCTGGGGTCTAATGTGGGATTCATGGTTGAAGTGAACCCGGTATCCTGTCAGGCTCCTGAAGTCACCAAAGTTTCCTCTATCAGAATCAGACTTGAGTCAAGGATGCTGAGGCCTCAGATGACCTCAGTGGATAAGGAATGGCTTTGGGATGCTAAGCCACAGCTCTGTGGGGGAGCCTTGGAGATCGCCCCAGAGGGAAGTGGAGCCCCATGGCTTTCTCAGCAGCTGACTTTCTCAAGCTAGCTCTCCCCAGAACAAAAACAACTCTGTCAGAAACCATAAACAGTCAGGAAAGCATGCATCCAGACAAAGCGAGGCCATTCAGTGGTCCCAGCAAGGGCTCTTCCACCCCTTAAGATCATTGGCCCAACAACTCACAGAGAATCTGTTGTAAAAATTGGCAGGAAGAAATGTCTGCAGAAGGAAAAGAGGATGAAGACAAGATCAAGCCCCAAGTATCATTCTCTCCTTTTCGTCTGGATCATTTGTGGCTAGATATACCAGCAGAGCAGGTAAGATATTTAAAAACCAGGGTACACAAAGTAGGCATGGTAATGCATGCCTTTAATCTCGGCAGCCAAGAGACAGGCAAGTGGATCTCTATGAGTTATAAGCCAGCCTGGTCATTCTGGTCAGTTCCAGGCAAGCCAAGACTTCAGAGTCAGGAATGTGACTTCTTGGAGGAAAAAAAAAAATCAAAGGAACTTTCTTCCAGTCATTTTAATAACTGTCAGAAAAGGAGCTATTCCAGGAGGCAAAAGAATAAGGGACTGGGCATCAGGCCATTTTTAAAAAGGACTTTCCACCAAGGCAGTGGTGGTGCACACACCTTTAATCCCAGCATTCAGGAGACAGAGGAAGGCGGATCTCTGTGAGTTCGAGGCCAGCCTGGTGTACAGAGTAAGCTCTAGGACAGCCAGGACTGCTATACAGAAAAACCCTGACTTGAAAAACAAAAACAAAAACAAACAACAACAAAACGACAAAAAAAGGGACTTCCCAGGCCAGGCATGTGATTCAATTGGTAGAGTGTGTATGAATCCTGGGTCAGATCCCCAGAGCTGCCGGGCATAATGTCACACAGCTGTAATCCCAGCACTAGAGAGACAAAGGCAGGGGGACTGGAAATTCAAGGTCATCCTCAACTAGTTTGAAGCAAGCCTGGAATAATTAAGACTCAATCAATCAACCAGCCAACCAATCAGTAAATAGGACTTTCTTCACAACTACTAAACCAAAAGGGTAGGGAGCATTTTAAATCCATCATGTCTTCCTCTTACTTCTCTAAGTGGCTCTTCCTTCACTCCTCTGCATAGGTTGCCCTGACTCCTATCCTGAGTGTGCTCCCTCCCTGCGGCCCCATCTCATTCGAGTCCAGAAGTGTCTAGCTTCAAGTGCCTCCTCTCTGTGAATGCAAGTCTCTCCAGTTTTAGCTAAGCTTTTGCATGGGTTTCTTACTGACGGCTCACCTTTCAGAGTTACACTTCTCCAACCACTGTCATCTTGATTGCCCTACATCCACCCACACTGTGGATCTGCTTTGCCCCTCTTCATCTCTCAGTGTTCCTCAGCCATATCAGTTTGTCTTGCTTCTCTGAGTCCTCTTCCTTCAAGGTTTCACCATGACACCTTTCAACATCTGCTCGAATAGTGTCCCTTCTCTTAGGCGACCCCACTCACTCTCCACTGCATAAACTGACGACATGACAGCTCTGTGGTACAGGAGGGTTTTATTGTAGATATGAGAGAGAGAGAACAGCCAGAATCTTCTGCAAGAGTCCAGAGCAGAGAGAAAAAGAAGAAAGAAGAGAGCAGAAAGAAGTAGAGTTTACAAAAGCACGGCCAGCAGACTGGACATGGCTAGGCGACCTGAGAGAGGGGAGCATAGCAAGGGATAGAGAATAGAGAAAGCATTGTGAAAACAGCAGGAGCAGGATATATATATATATCCCAGAGAATAGCTGGGTTATAAGGAGGATGAGTAGCTGAGAGGAGGGAAGCCTGAAGCCTGTGAGCAGGATGGCGTTTAGGGTAAGGGGGGAGGAGAGAAGGACTAGGATGCCAGCTACCATGGACTTTGAAATATGTAACAGGCACTTGTGATACTGAGGGAGCCTAAGAGGCCAAAATGAGCTTTGATATGCTGATAGGTGCCACAGGTCACTTCTGCCAGAGGTAAGGGAAATGTCTCCCTTTGGTGGACTGGAACCTGCTTCACAAGTTCCTGAGGAATGATGTTTTTTTTTTTTCCTTACCTATATAAATCCTCCTATAGCCCAGGTTGAGCTCATTTCTGGACATTTGGACTCCCTTTTGGAACTTGAATTTCCTTTGGACCTGACACCTCTCACCTCATCTTTGTCACTCCCCGCCCCCGACCACCACCACCACCACCACTGGACCCTGAAGCTTCCTCTATGTCTCTCAATCTGTTATGTTGTTTTGAAGACATGGCTGCTCTGTGCTAAGGAGAAAGTGCCTTGAAGGTAAGGGATCCCGTTTGTTTTATTATACAATTGCCAGAGCCCAATGTACAAATGAAATGTGTTTGCTGAATATGTAAAAGAAAGAAAGAAAAATGGGAAAGGAAAGGACAAGTAGTGAAAGGAAAAGGAAAGAAGAAAAAGGGAAAGGAGAAGTCGGAGGGAGATAGGGGAGGGAGAGAGGAGATTTCTCAGATGTCCTGAGTTCTGCCTTTTTCCATTTCCCTTCTATTTAATTATTTTCCTCCCTCAAATGTTAGGTATTTACTTCACAGGTTGTTGTTTCAATTGTGTTTTTATGTGTTTGGGTGTTTTGGCTTGTATGCGAATCTGTGCATCATAGGCAGACAGTGCCTGCAGAGGCCAGAAGAGACTAACTCCCTGAGACTGAACTTACAAACAGTTCTAAGCCACCATGTGGGTGCTGGGAATCAAACCCAGGTCCTCTAGAAAAGCAGCCAGTGCTCTTAACTGCTCTGTACCTCTCCAGCCCTCTCTTTACAAGGTTCTTAAAGGGATAATTACGTATTTACCGACCCAAGATAAAGGTGCTATGATGGGTGGTACTATAAATTGAGCCAAACCTAGAATTACCAGACACATCTGTAAGGGATTGTCTTACATCACTTGTTAGTGGAAGACTCATCTGAATTGTGGGTGTGACCATTCCCACAGCCATGAATCCTGAGCTGTATGAAATGAAGGAAGTAAGCAGAACATGGGCATTTGTGCATTCATTGCTTTCTGTTCTTCACGTTAGCCACTTGCTTCAAGTTCTTACATGCTTGACCTCCCTGTCATGATGGACAGTTGCCTTGACCTCCCTGCCATGATGGACAGTGCCTTGACCTCCCTGCCATGATAGACAGTTGCCTTGTCCTCCCTGCCATGATGGACAGTTGCCTTGTCTTCCCTACCATGATGGACAGTGCCTTATCCTCCCTGCCATGATGGACAGTGCCTTGTCTTCCCTGCCATGATGGGCAGTTGCCTTGTCTTCCCTGCCATGATGGACAGTTGCCTTGTCCTCTCTGCCATGATGGACAGTTGCCTTGTCCTCCCTGCCATGATGGACAGTTGCCTTGTCTTCCCTGCCATGATGGGCAGTTGCCTTGTCTTCCCTGCCATGATGGACAGTTGCCTTGTCTTCCCTGCCATGATGGACAGTTGCCTTGTCCTCCCTGCCATGATGGACAGTTGCCTTGTCCTCCCTGCCATGATGGACAGTTGCCTTGTCCTCCCTGCCATTATGGACAGTTGCCTTGTCCTCCCTGCCATGATGGAAAATTGCCTTGTCCTCCCTGCCATGATGGACAGTTGCCTTGTCCTCCCTGCCATTATGGACAGTTGCCTTGTCCTCCCTGCCATGATGGAAAATTGCCTTGTCCTCCCTGCCATGATGGACAGTTGCCTTGTCCTCCCTGCCATTATGGACAGTTGCCTTGTCCTCCCTGCCATGATGGAAAATTGCCTTGTCCTCCCTGCCATGATGGACAGTTGCCTTGTCCTCCCTGCCATTATGGACAGTTGCCTTGTCTTCCCTGCCATGATGAACAGTTGTCTTGACTTCCCTGCCATGATGGACAGTTGTCTTGATTTCCCTGCCATGATGGACAATTACCTTGACCAACCTGCCACAATGGAAAGTTGCCTTGGATTATGAGCCAAATAAACACTTTCTTCCTTAAGCTGCTTTTGTCAAGGCATTTTATTACAGCAACAACGAAAGACACCAAGCCAGGTGCATCTTACAAAGCAAAGGAAGATGCCAATCTGAATTAACTACAAAGTATTAAAATCACGCAAAAGAAAAAAAATCATGACTTCATCTGAAGGAATTCTGCAAGTAAAGGAATTGGGATAAATCATTAAGACAGCTTGCTTAGTGATTAAAAGGAAAATAAATGTAAAAGGGGAAATAAATCCAAATTTGTACGACATGTTCTTAATGTAAAAATGTTCAGGGACTGGCTACTTTACTGCCTGAAGATTGGCAAACAAAGGCAGAGTGGAGTCCAACTTCTCTCTGGCGTAGACACAGACAGTCATGCTCAGTGTGGCTCACCAGCTCAGAACAGAATACAGAGTTTTTAAAATAGGTTTGCCAGCCTCTACAAGGTTTCATTTCAACTTCTTCAAAGGGTCAGAGAATTTAAAAATAAGGAAGACCCCGGTGACTTTCTCAAAGAAGATGGGTTTTTTTTTCCAGGCTTATTTTTAATTTTCCTATGTGGATTCTGTGTGTGTGTGTGTGTGTGTGTGTGTGTGTGTGTGTGTGTGTGTGCACACGGGTGCGCGCAGATGTCTTTTTAGAACAGAAGAGGGTGTCAGATCCCTTGGAGCTGGAATTACAGGCAGTTGTGAACCACATGTCCTGGGTGACTGGAACTAAGCTCGGGTTCTCTGAAAGAGCAGCTCTTAACCACTGAGTTATCTATGCAGCCATGCAAGAAGCGTTTTGGAGAAGTGCAGAGAAACTAGGCTCTAAACACTAAGACTTAAGAGAACAAAAAGAAAGTCAAAAACAGCAAAGACAGAGATGAACTTGACCCAAAGGTGACACACACAAAAACAGGTGTTTCTAGTAATGGACACAGATGCGAATTAAAACTCCTTTTCCTTTTCTACAAACCTCAGGGATGCTATTTCCTAACAAGCACCTGCAATGAGTGGGAATGAAAGCCAGGTGAAAATCAGGGGCCAGCAGGAGAACAAGGGTGCTACTAACAACAACAGGGAACTAGCCAAGGAGGGCGACTGTCAACCTCTGCAAAGTCAACAATACTTTTGAACTTGGGTTTCTTTATTCTAAAGCTTTAAAGGAAATCGCACACAACTCAAAAGCTAAGATCTGCCCTGGAACCTCAAAGCAAGGCCAGACATGGTAGTGCAGGCCTTTAGTCCCAGCCCTTGGGAGGCAGCTCTCTATGTGTTCAAGGGCAGCCTGGTCTATGTGGTGAGCTCCAGACCTGCCAGAGATACATAATGAGACCCTATCCCAAAAAAAAATATAGATAGGTAGATAGATAGATAGATGGATGGATGGATGGATGGATGGATGGATGGATGGATGGATGAGGAGAGAGGAAGAGAGTTAAGGAAAGGAAGAAAGGAAGGAAGGAAGGAAGGAAGGAAGGAAGGAAGGAAGGAAGGAAGGAGAAATGCACAGGGCAAAACTGGGCATGGTAGTGTAGGACTGCAATTTCAGCACTCTGGAGGGGGAGGCAGGAGAAGCAAAAGTTCAAGGTCATAAGAGGAAAAAAAAGAGGAGAGAGGAAATGAGGGGAAGGGAAAAGACAAGAGAGGGAGAAAAGGCAAGGAAGATACCTAGAGGAGAAATAAGGCACACCTCTGGATATGTTTGTAGGGAATGTTCTAGAAAGGATTAACTAAGGGGAAAGAGCCACTCAGAATGTTAACAGTATCATCCCATAGACTATGGGTCTGAAACTGAATTAAAAGTAGAAAAGGAGGAAGCTAACTGGCAGCATTCATCTCTCTGCTCCCTGACTGGGGACACAGCATGACCAGCTCACTTGCACTTCGGCTGGTAAGGCTTCTCTCATATGATGGGTCTCCATCAACCACGAGCCAAAACACATGCTTCCTCCCATAAAGTTCTTCTGATCAGGTATTTTCGGTCACGGTGACGGCAAATGCAACGAACACACTCCTGAACGAGAAACTAGGCTTTGGCTAGACTTGTGTATTCAACAAGTGCTAGGTGACTCTGAGGTGGCTCGGTGACAGGACCCCTGGGTAAGGCACCAATTGCCTGACCGGCCATTGATTAAAATGAGACTCCACAAAGTCATATGTTAACTTAAACTAATATTTATATAAATGCAGATCATTTCACTCTAATAGCAAAAATAGATCCAATAATCACAGCCGCAGTAGCCCTGTTGAATTGTAACCAGTTTTGCGCCTAAACTATCCCGCTTAAACCAATAGTCTTTCCCTCACAGCTAATTAATTTCTTAGTTTATTCAATTGATTAGTTATTTTTCTTCTTGCTGTGACAAAATGACTAACAAAAAAAACTTAAAATAAGTAAGGGTTTGTTTTGTCTCATAGTTGGAGGATGCAGTCAGTCGTGGTAAGGAAGTCACAACAGCAGGAGCATGAAGCAGCTGATCGGATGGCATCTGGAGTCAGGAAGCAGAGGGAGGTAGATGCCAATGCTCAAGTCACTTTCTCCTTTTTATTAGGGTTAGGACCCCAGCCCACATTCAGGGTGGGTGGCCTTCCCTCCTCACTGAAGCCTTTCTGGAAATGCCTTATAGACCCAACCAGGGGTATGTCTCTCAGGCTGACTGTGAAGCCCATTAGACTGATAATATTAACCGTCACATTCAGTTACTTTGTTTATAAACTGAGTCAGAAACTGTTGGCCCTCCCACTCAGTTTGTTAACAAAATCAGGTTTGGGCTGGAGAGATGGCTCAGTGGTCAAAGCACACACTGCTCTTACAGAGGACCCCAGCTTGGTTCTCAGAATCACAATGGGCAGCTCACAGCTGCCTGGAACCTAGCTCCAAGAGATCTGATGCCTCTTTTGTACTGTTTGGGCACCTGCACTCACATATACAGTCTCTCTCTCTCTCTCTCTCTCTCTCTCTCTCTCTCTCTCTCTCTCTCTCTCACACACACACACACACACACACACACACACACACACACACACACATTTAGTTTTTAAAATTAAAAAAAATTTTTTAAACAATTGTTTTTAATCACAGTTTGGAGCCATGCATGATAACAACACATACCTTTAACCCCAGAACTCAGGAAGTACAGACAGGTGCATCTCTATGAATTCAAGACCAGTCAGGTTTATAGAGTTCCAGGCCACTCAGAGCTATATAGTAAGACCCTGTCTCAAAAACAAAACAAGACAGCAACAAAAACCCACAATTTTGGTCATGGGGAAGGGATGTTGGTTAGCATCCACCAGAGTCAGGAGATGAAATGTGGTTAGTTTATGCTGGAGCCATATGGTGGTATATACCTTTCATGCTGATCATGGGTTTTGTATTTTCTCAGTCAAGGGTATGTGTCCTCATTTGCTTTCTGTTGCTGTGGAAAAAAACACTCAGCCAAAGCAATTTAGGGGAGGAAGAAATTACTTGGCATGTAGGTTACAGTTTATCATGGAGGAAGAGCTCAAGTCAAGAGCCTGCGGGGAGAGACCACAGAAGAATGCTGCTTACTAACTACTAGCTTGCTCTTCATGGCTTGCTCAGCCACTGTTCATGAAAGATCCAGGATCTGCCTGGCTTGGTGGGGCATGCCTTTAATCCAAGCACTTGAGAGGCAGAGGCAGGTGTATGTCTGTGAGTTCAAGGTCAGCCTGGTCTATAGAGTGAATTCTAGGATAGCCTGGATACACAGAGAAACCCTGTCCAGGAAAAAAAAAAAAAGATTCAGGACCATTAGCCCATGAGTGGTGCCACCCATAGTGAGCTGGACCATTCCACATTGATCACAGGCTTACCCACCAGTCAATCTGATAGAGGCAATTCTTCAATCCAGGTTCCTTTTTACCCAAGTGACTCTATTTTCTGTCAAGTAGACACAAACTAACCAGGACACTACAACAGAAACTAATCATGACTCATAAAGACTAAAGCATTTATATTGTGATCCCTTGCAGGAAAGGCTTATTAATCCCCAGGCCAGCCACAATGACATCCCACTGTAAGCACAGGGTTGAACAATCAGAACAAGAGACAAAACCTTTTGACTTCTGGTTTGAAATCTGAGGAGAGGTTTGCTGAGAACTCCTGGGAAAGACATCCTTCCTGGTTTAAAGAAATACCTAGGAGAACCAAAAGAGCAGAACCCCACTTTTCCTCCTGCTTCTGTTGTTACCACTTGATGCCTTGATATATATAAGGCATCCTGTGGTCAGAAACAAAAGCCAAGGGCATCAGGAAACCCAAGGACACCTTACGGAGCCAGGGCATAGCTGAACAACTAACATAGCCGACTCTGGAATTGTGACAGTCCCATTGTTTTCACAGGAAAAGTATTGAAAAATGATCAGTGTGACTATTTCTGTCAAGACTAGTTGCATGCACTAGACAAAATCCTAAGGGATGGGGGCTGGAGAGATAACTCTGTGGTTGAGAGCCTTGCTGCTTTTGCAGAGGACTCAGGTTCCATTCCCAGAACCAACATGGCAGTTCACAACCATCCGCAACTCCAAATCCAGGGAATTTGTCACCCTCTTCTGGTCTCCAGGGACATTCCATGCATGTGGTGAATATACGCATGGAGGCAAACACTCATACACATAAAACAAAATTTAAATCTTTAAAAAAGAAAACAAAGAATCTAAAGTCTACCACTCTTCCCTTACCAAAGAACCTTCATAGCTCTATCATAATAGAAGCGGAGGAGATAAGATGGGTTCATCCCAAACAATCTTTACAACATTGCTGCCCCCCCCCACCCCCCCCCCACAAACCCACCCACTGCTCATACACCAAACAACACTCATTACTAAACCTTGGTTAAGAAAGAAAGCACTAGGTGTTTGAAATGGGGCCTATTAAATGCTTGAGTGATCCATGCCATAAGGTTGAAACCTCACGATTGTTTGTTTTGTTTGTTTTTCAGGCAAAGTCTCATGTTGCTCAGACTATCCTTAGACTCACCTGTCAACTAAGATAAACTTAAACTTCTCAGTCCCCGGACTCCATTTTCCAACTGCCAGGGCTACCGGCATGAACCACCACACCAGTTTAGGGGCTTTTTGTTTGGGGGATTTTGAGGATGGTGGTTGTGTTTTTAATATGGTCTAGAGATAAGTAAGCGTTATACCAGCTGAGCTATATTCAGCCCTTGTGCGTAACATGAAAAGGGTGTTGTTCTTGGCACCATTCCAGTGAGGATCCATGTAAAAATATCCTACTCACAAACGCAATACTTCTCTCCATATTTTCAAATTAATCTCAATTTATTCTGTAAAGAAATTCCGTTTATTTTTTTCATAAATGCTCCCTTGCAGGCACAGTTTGCCTTGAACAGAAATCCCCCATGAGTTTGTCAGCTCGGCGCTTCTTAAGAAAGCTCATTAGACAGGCACATGCCTGTGACAGTGTAAGGACCCTCTCTCTGCACAGGAACATCTGTCCCCATCATTTCCTCTGGTAAAGTTGGCGTCTGTGAGTAATAGATTAATCACTGGAACTTGGGATGCTTTGGCCAGCCTCAAAGGCTGTCACACACAGGCTTGGTGATGGAAAAAGTGCTGCTGGCTAGAAACATAGAAATATCAGGCATGTCACAAAAGCTTCTAGGTATTGCTTTTATTGCCTCTACGAGAGCACAAAAAAAAAAAGAAAGAAAAGTTTCAATTTTGTCTCTAGGAAATAAGAATGTCTGAACACAACCCTTAAAACTGAAAGTATCCTGTTTTCATTTCTTTAACTGTGGAGCCCTAACCATTACCTACATAGAATTTCCTTCTTTACTTCAACAGCTAAAGAAAATGTTAAAAATGTCTTTTTGTCCTCCTTAAATATCAGGGAGTGACTGTCAACCTTGACTGTGCATTAGAATTGCCTGGGGGAAATTTTAGACCTCAGATTGCCTGGACCCATGTGAAACTATTAATGAGAACTCTAGGGACTGGCCCAGGCATCATCCTGTTCTAAAGCTCCCTAGGGGGCAGGGGGTTCTCTATGTAGCCAAGGTTGAGAACTGACCCAAGGTCAAAGGCAAATAGAAGAAAATGTGACTAAGAGCTACACCCAAGAGAAAAATAACTAATTGTATTTATAAAGAGATAAGAGAGAGGATTAGGAAAGTTTCTTCCTACTGCCTAACACTCCCACAGATAATAGGAAATCAACTATCATCAACCAATAAGCAATTCAAACGTAACTGTAGTCACAGAAATGCAAAGATTGAGGCTGGAGTAACCTACTCAGTGGTTAGGTGCAGGTAGCTCAGGTGGCTAGGTGCACTGGCTGCTCTTGCAAAGGATCCAGGTTCAATTCCCAGCACCTACAGGGCAGCTTACAACCATCTGTAACTCCAGTTCCAGAGGACCCCGCATCCTCTTCTAGCCTCTGTGGGCACTAGGAATGTACCTGGGGCAAGATACATACCATTCAGGCAAAATGCATATATATATATATATATATATATATATATATATATATGAATAAATCATGTTTTAATGTACATACTGTCTTAGTATTTCTATTGCTGTGAAGAAACACCGTGACCAAAACAACTTGAGGAGAGGGCTCAGTCAGCTTATGCTTCCAAACCACAGCTCATCCTCAAAGGAAGTCAGGGCAGGGACTCAAACAGGAGCCTGGAGGCAGGGGCTGATGCAGAGGCAGTGGAAGGGTACTTCTTACTTGCCTTGCTCCTCATGACTTGTTCATCCTGCTTTATTATAGAAAGAACTCAGGCCCACCATCCCAAGGGGAGCTCAACCCTCAGTAGTCACTAATTAAGAAAATGCCCTACAGGCTTGCCTACAGCCAGATCTTACGGAGGCACTTTTTCAGTAGAGGCTCCCTCCTCTCCAAAGATGCTAGCTTGTGTCAGGTTGGCATAAAATGAACCAGCACACTGATATGGGCATTTCAGATCAGTTAAGAAAAGTAAAACAAGGGCAGAAGAAAGAGACAAGGAAGCCATGTGCTTGGCCTCCTTAACTATAAACCTTACCCCTGGGTTTCCACTCCTGTCTGCATGCCTCCCATGGATAGCACTGCCTATCAGTTTTGAAAGCACACTGTGTCTCTCATGACTTTAGTCCAGGGTTAGCCAAGTACCACTGAGAGACAAATCTAGCCCATCACTTTTATTGGAATAAAACTCACAAATTCATTTGCAGGTCATCTCTGCCTGCTTTCACATTACAGGATAGGAAGTGCAACCCAGACCCCTCTGGCCTACAAACCCTGAAGCATTTCCTACACAGTCCTGTAGAGAAAAGGTTTTCAGCTCGCTTCTCTCGTCTGAAACGTAGCTTCTGGTCAAGCAATTACAGCATTGTCCTTTTGTTCTCCTCCCATTGATCTCCATCCCAGACCTCTGCACCTTGGGCCCTGCCAAATGTCTCCTCACTCTATCAGGCTCAGCAATGGCGTTCCCAGGGTCTCAAGGGGTCCGGCGCATTTCAGTGCCTCTGGCTGAAGCCTATCACTCTGAAACAACCCAGCTTTCAGAGACCTGAAAGGCAGCACACACCGCACACACATGCCTATGTGCATGCGTTTTGCATGGAGCTTCCGCAGAATCTAAGCTAGAGTTTGTCCACCTTTCGGTATCACCAAACTACATTTCCTCTTCATCCTTTGCTTCTCTACCCTGCAAATGCTTATTAAATGTTTTCTTTGTGTACTCATTAGGGGCTACAGATTGAACCAGAGTGTGTGTGGGGAGGAGAGGCTTTCTGTATGCTAAGCCCTCACCAAGACCTCTGCACAAGCAGCGTCTTTTACATTTATCCTTCTATTTCTATTTCCTGAAGAACCCTGCCCGATAGCAGCCGACAGGGAGCGAACTCCGAGCACCCCTCCCTTCTTGTTTGCCCGCTTTCTTCCACTTCCAAAACATCATTTCTTAATTTCGCAACAAGTTATTTTATTGCACTCAATGGGGACATTAGAACGTTTTTAAAAGTTCTTTGACAATTCATGGGTGTAATGTACCTGAATCATTTCCATCCCTATTAACATCTCTCACTCCCACTTCCTCTCAACAATGCCCCCTCCTAATTTTCATATCTTTTTTTTTTTAAATTTTGGTTTTGTTTGTTTGTAACCCACTGAGTTTAATTAGGTTTTTTGGCATTAAGCATGGATGGAGAGTTATTCATGGGAGTGTGGGCAACTTACCAATGGCTGGACCACTGAAGAAAATGACTTCCCTTCCCCCATTAACTGTTAACTAATAGAAACGAAACTTCCCTGTCATGTCACCAGACGTTGCCTAATATACCCTGGGGGCAAGCCTGTACTCTCAGTGGAGAGCCACTGCAATATGAAGACTAGTCCAGGCACTGACTCTACCTTCCCATCCAACCTTCTGAATCCCCACCATCCTCTGAGGGCTCAGGTCAGCATCTTCATCACAGATTACAATACTAGTGCACTCCCAACCAATCTCTGTCAAGCTCCCCCCCCCCCCCAAGGATCTCACATATCCTCAAAACTCACATCTCCCCGACTCACAGCAGATGTGGGGATATCTCTCCCCACAAGGATATCCTTTAACCTGACCATTCCTCTCTGTACTGAGGTTCCTCCCTCCTCCACAAACCCTGGTAGGAGAGAGATATTTCACCATCATCCCAAGATCCCTCCTCCACAAGGGCAGCCTGTGTGCCATGCTCTGGCTCTGTATCTCTGAACAGGGCTCCCTCTTGATGGGCTGTGGAGTTCTCTGAAGAGATTTGTCACAGCTGCATTGTCACCCCTCCTCCTCCTGCCCCAAACTGCTTCCTAGGCAGCCCTTCAGACTCTGGTCTCCAAAACACTCTCTGCTAGACCTCATGCTAGCAGATCTTACTCCCTGGGGCCTGTTTTCTGAAGAGCAGGGTCCAGAACACAGAGGTAGCTTTTCTTATTTGCAACCCTGACCATGTTGCTCTCTTATCAACCATTCTGTGCTCAGTGCCCATCACCTGTGAGGAGAGGCCCTAGGGAGAGCATTTCGTGCTATGCTGAACATGCATGCCTCCCCTTTGGGAAGGAGGGCAAAAGGCCCTGAATATAAAGTCTGCCAATTGCCATGATGTAAATATTTCCTCCATTGTATATTCAAGCTGCCAATGGCTTAACTACCAGCTTACAAAATTACTGGCTATTTAAAAACTGTCTCCCAAGGAACCAGCCATGAGCCAGCATCAGCATGCCACTGACAGCCCTCTGCCATTGTTCTCCTCACTTCAGCCATGACACGCTCTTGCACTTCCCCGATGCCAGCCTGGTTTGAGATTCTTTGTCCTTATTGTTGCTTATTCCATTGTCTCCCAAGGGCTTCCTTTCCTAACCTGACTCATACAGACCTACTCAATGCTTTGGATTCAGTTCAAATGAAGCTCTCTGAATTTCATGGCCCACCCCCCCCCATCCCATTCCCCTGTAGGGTTAAATGAAGCCCCCTTTTGCCTTTATGCCCACATGTGTCAAAAGCATTTTTTCCGGCATTGTATTCCTATTGCAGTTTATTGAAATTCCATCATCTTGACCGTTAGTACTTTTGTTTCTATATTTAGCATCTGCCATTTTGTTTTTTAGAATATATCTGTAAAGGGCTGGAGTGCTGGCTCAGTGGTCAAGAGCACTGGCTGCTCTTCCCGAGGACTCAGTTTAAATTCCCAGCACCCATGTGGCAGTTCACAATCATCTGTAACTACTATATCAGGAAAGATGACTCAGCTATTAAAATGATTACCACACAAGCAAGAGGACCAAAGCCCAAGTCCCCAGAACCTATGTAAATGCTGTGTGGGCTTGGTGGTTCACTTGTAATTCTAGCCTTGAGAGGTGGAAACGGGATCCACGGAGCAAGCTGGCTTGGTAGACTAGCCCTATTTGTGATCTCTGGGTTTGATTTAGAGACCTGGGCTCAAAGAATGCACTGGAAGAACAACTGGAAAAGATTCTTGACATCAACCTCAGGCCTCTCCATGCACATACAAATATATGCACTAACACATACACATGTTCCCCCACATACTTAAACATGCATGCACACCATACACATACACATAACAACAACAAAGAAATGACAAAAAAAAAATGTGTCAAACCTAGAGAGATGGCTCAACAAATAAAACTGCTTACCGCGCAAGAGTGAAGACTGGAGCTTAGACGCCCATTACCCCCATAGAAGTAGCGGGACACAGAACCCCACCAATAACCCCAGCACTTGGAGGTGGAGATAGGGGAATCCTGGGGCAAACTGGCTAGCTGGATTTATGTGAATTGGTGAGCTGCAGGTTCATGGAGGGACTGTGCCTCAGGAAGGTGTAGAGCAATGGAGGGATGAGACCGTCAGTGTCAACTCTCTGCCTCTATCTACACGTGTATGCATGTGACACATATCTGTGCACATGTTCACTCACACACACACACACACACACACACACAGAGAGAGAGATAATTCTGTGTCCTTGAGATACTGCTTTTTAAAACTAGCCTCACTTCCTTGATTGTCATGGAATACAGAATTTTTACACATATCCAAGGGTATCTTTTACACAGATGCATATGAACACCCATGTTCTGCTTTCGGAATGTTGCATAGAGACAAAAATGCATGTGATTGCCAAGGCAGAACAGGTATCTAAGGCTTCACTTCACACCAGAAGGCCACTGATGGAGAGAGAAGCACTTACAAGCCCTGGGAGAGGACAAGGGCTCACCCCTTCTTAGTTCCCAGCCAGGCACTCTGGGAATTAACCTTCCTAAATGCTATTGACTCTAAGTTGGGCCAGGAACTTGCCAGGCCTCAACGTCAAGGCAAATGATCACAGTGGGTACCCTCCTACTTATAAACACCTGCATCTTTACCGTAAGTTCAGATAAGGCATGTGCCCATCAGAGGCATCTGGGAAATGCTCTCCAGATTTGCTTTTCATCCAAAAACAAAAATGTACAGGACAAGAAGGAACAAGAGAGAGTAGTGAGGGGTGGATATGGCCAAAGTACATGAAGTACTTTGAAAACATCTTTATGGTACCTCGTGTTGGGGGTTGACTGAGAAATGTCCCCCATAGGCTCATGTAGTTGAGCATTTGGTCCCCAGCTGGTGCACTCTTGAAGAGAGGTTGCTGGAGGAAGTGCATCACTGGCAGGAGGGCTTTGGGAGTTTGTAGCCTTGCCCCATTTCCAGTTTATCCTTTGCTTTCTGTTTACCATTGAAAATGTGGTCTCTCTGCTTTTTGCTCCTGCCACCATGCCTGCCTCTTGCTGTCATGCCTCCCTTCCCTAATGGACTCTTATGCTCTGGAAAAATAAGCCAAAATAAACTCTTTCTTCTGTAAGGTCGCCCTGGTGTTTTATCCCAGCAGCAGGGGGACAACTGATGCAGCTACAAGTACGTGTGTCTCAGTTAGTGCTGCGATTGCCCTGGTGAAACACCATGACCAAAAGCAACTTAGGCAGGGGAAGGTTTGTTTCCCTCACTGCTCCATTTTGCTGTTCATCATCAAAAGCAGTGAGGGCAAGAACTCAATCAGGGTAGAAACCTGGAGGCAGGGACTGATGCAGAGGCCATGTGTGGTCCTGATTACAGGCTGGCTTATCATGGCTTGCTCAACCTGCTTTCTTATAGAAACAGGACCACCAGCCCAGGGATGGCGCCACACACAATGGGCTGGGCCCTCCTCTACTGCTGGAGTTTATGGAGGCATTCTGTCTATTGAAGTTCCCTCCTTTCAGATAACTCTGAAAAGACACCCAAGCCCAGGCTGTGAACAGAAAGGCCTGCCCCTAATCAACCTCTAGTAGGGTCTCTGGGCACTGTAGACAAGCAAAATAATAAGATTTCTTGGGCCAGGAAGATGACTCAGTGGTTAAGGCACTTCCTGTGAGGTCTCTAGCTCAGATCTCCAGAGCCCAATAAATGCTGGATGGTCCTAGAGGCCTTCCTGTAATTCCAGCCTTGAAAGAGATAGCAAAGCTGATTAACAAGACACATCCTGCCTGGGTTTGACTGAGAGACCCTGCCTCAACGAATAAAATGAAGGAGCCATCAAAGATAATTCCTAACATCAACCTCAGGCCCCCATATGCACACACATGTGCACACACATGCAAGCATGCATATATACATACATGCACACCACACACCCACTGAGAGGGATTAAAAAAAAGAATGCTATTTCTTTTTTCCCTTTTTTCTTCTTTTTTTTAAAAATGTTTTTCAAGACAGGGTTTCTCTGTGTAACACTACTGGCTGTCCTGAAACTCACTTTGTAGACCAGGCTGGCCTCGAACTCACAGAGATCCTGCCTCTGCCTCCCAAGTGCTGGGATTGAAGGCGTGTGCCACCACACACAGCTCAAGAACGCCATTTCTGAAGTAATAAGCTGAATTACCTGACAACAAGAATAAACATCTTTTAAAAGGAGTATCATGAAAAGCAAATTACTGAAAAAAGGCCTCAGAGAGTTTAGAGAGCTAAATTTGAGTTTAGAAACAATTCTATTGGGATATTTCCCTACAGTCTGAGATAATAGAGTCACTGCTTGATTTAAGAGGAGAGTATGGGGGCTGGAGAGATGTCTCAGAGGTTAAGAGCACTGACTGCTCTTCCAGAGGTCCTGAGTTCAATTACCAGCAACCACATGGTGGCTCACAACCATTCATAATGAAATCTGGTGTCCTCCTCTGGCTTGCAGGCATATCTGCAGACAGAACACAGTATACATAATAAATAAATCTTTCAAAAGAAAAAAAAAAAAGGAGAGTATGGAGACCTGGGGCTAGAAGTTGGAGACAGCAAGATATGTCAGAGCTACAGGGTTACTCTACACAAGAGTAGTTTGTGAGGATGCCCTTCTGTGTTCCTTCCTTAAGAGTCACCTGTCCTGTGGACTCCAGATACAGCCTCTCAATACAGGGTTGAAACGGGCTGGCCAGCCAAGTGACCTCAACCATCTGGTAATTCTTTATTTCCTGGCTTTGACACAAACTCTACTTCGGCAAAACTCCTTCGCCTGGGAGCCCTGTGCAATGTGACCCCCAGCCCCCACTTGTTCTTGCTTTACTGGTATTAACAACCATCCCCTTTAGTTCACTAACACTCACCCTTCAGAAAGGCTCTCAGGGGTCCCCAGGCAAACCCACAGCTTTAATTCATCCTCACTCTACTCATCTCCTCCCTTTCTTACTAGACTGCCTTTCGTGATAAAATTCCAATCCCCAAAACCTACCCTTACATATGACTCCTTTCTATGTAGGAAGCAAAGATTACAACAAAATATGAAGGTATATGTATCACCCACACCATCACACCTGTTACAAGTATCAAATTAACAAGTGCTTCAGAGAATTACATAATTCCACATCTCAAAAGAAAAAGTCATTGGAAAGTCCACCAATTGTGTTTTTGAGGCACCCGTTCCCCCCACCCCCCACTAACACCAAATGCTGCAATCATGGCAGGGTGGGGAGAATTCATAAGTGTGTCAGTGTCTGCGGGAAAGGAGGTAAAAATACAACGATGGAAAAGACCAGGGGACAGTCAGAGCAGTGGACAGTCAGAGCAGTGGACAGTCAAAGGCAACACGTCTCCACAGCACCTCGACCTAAATCTGCACCCATTCTGCTGTTAGCTAGTTGTGGATCTGCAAGAAAATTCTTCAACCCCCTGAGCTTTGGTTTGCTCCTCTGTAAAAAAAAAAAAAAAAAAAAAGGAGGGGAAATGACAAGTTCCTAATGGGTTTGTCAGGAAGGAATCATGAGCTAACACACCCGAAGACTCGGACACACAACAACTGAGTATAGACCTTACTGGAGAAACTGAGGTACAGAAAATGACTTAGCCCAATCACCCCCACTGACTTAGCCCGCGTTATGGGAGTGTGAATCCAGCAACTCAATCTCTCTGAATTTAGCCTAAGTTCAGATTTCTGTGTGTCACTCAAAAAAAAAAAAAACAAAAAACAAAAAACAAAAACCACTGTTGACTGAAGTAAATAAATCAAGGATATTTCCTTAGACACTCGTTACTTAAGAGAACGTTGGGGCCTGTTGATTAATAACCAATTGCCAATTTTGGCCTGCTTATATAAACCTGATATTCTTTTTTTTTTTTTTTTTTTTTTGGTTTTTTTAGACAAGGTTTCTCTGTGTAGCCCTGGCTGTCCTGGACTCACTTTATAGACCAGGCTGGCCTCGAACTCACAAAGATCCACCTGCCTCTGCCTCCCAAGTGCTGGGATTAAAGGCGTGCGCCACCACCGCCCGGCATTAAACCTGATATTCTTAAAGTGATAGATCCACCCTCCCGCACCCCACTTTCTGTTAATCACCAAAAGAGATGAAGGCAACGAAGGTAAATATAACACCAAGGAGGGACAGCTGGCAAGGCCACATGCTGTGTCCCCAAAATACTTTTGTTGCCTGGTAGAAAAATAAAAATACTTTTTTATTCTCCTGGCTTAAACTCTAAACTGCTTAGGTGTATAGATACCTGTGTGATTTCCCATGCAATGTGACATGGTTCTTTTAATAATGTGAAATAAATATGAACTAAACTTAAGATCAATACATTTATAAGTGAAACCAATTGTATCAATTCTTCAAAATAATGGAAGAGAAGCCTTGACTGAGTTTGCTTTTTCTAAAAACGAAAAATTTCACTCATCCAAATAGCTATCCCATCAGCACAATTAACACATATAAGAGCAGAGGCTCCTTAGTGTTCCTTATGCTTCAGGCTTCAAGCACAGTTTCTTTAATATAAAAAAGGAAAGGGGAGGCCTATGGGGAAGTACCCATGGTACAATGAGAAAAAAAGTTGAAGGAGAACCGAAAGACTGGGTCCTAACCTAGGGTTACCACCTGGGAATTATGTAACTTCCAAACAAGCTACCTTCATGCCAGCATGTAACAGTTCCCCACTCTGTATAGAAAAAGAAAAGATGGGGCAGGGGCAGGAAGGAGGCTCTGTTTCTCAGGTTTGATATATGGAGCAAACAAGAAGCATGTAGGATTTTTACCCATGATCTCTGAGCACTACTCACAAATCGAGGTGATGGTGTCGGCATCCCATTTTCACTTTTGCTTAGTGAGCCAGAATTAGCTCACTGACAGACCCAGCGAAGGCTGAGCCAGCCCTTTTGCTTTTGAGGTCAGTAAGTAATCTAAGACTCAAAGAGATTTTCTCTCCACTGCCTGACTTTCCTGAGTCAAGTTTCCTTGCTCTGTCTGGGGGAGCTGGTAAGATCTCCTCATGTACAGGTACTTTGGATTTCCCAAGAGACTCCAGTGAAAGACAGTGGGTGGGAGACACAGGACAGACAGTTTTGTGACTGCTGTATTGGGCATAGGAGTCCCCTTCTGTGTTTGGGAAATCCCCCCACTTTTTGAGGCAGACAACCTACCACCTATTTCAGAGGCTAACAGGATGGATATACACTTTCCCAACATCCTTAGAGGGAGACCGTGAACCCAGAGAGATCATTATAGAGTCAAAATCAGCCTCTTGATGGTAGAACACCTGGGACAGCCTAGAATCCATTTTTTTAGCACCTGACAAAGATGACAGTACCTCTGTCTAGTTTGGGAAAGCTCCCCTGGAAGCATTCCTGGTGTGGTGACATCCCACGCCTACCAGCAGGGGCAGATATGTGCAACCACAACGGCAACAGTGGAATCTGCTCTAGGACCCCTTAAGATTGTATGTTTTAGGGCTTCATTCTAGCTCTGTTGCCTCTCACTCTGGTTCTCAGACCTTCTGGGAAGAGCTACCCAAACTCTCTCATTGGGTGGGGTTTTCCTCCCCCCCAAATCAGAAAGGTTTGTTTTCTGTAGTCTCTTATGGAGGGTACGGGTTGGGGGGGTGTTTAATGGGCCAGAAATCATTCTCAAGGCCTTGACGTCAATCGGGGGCAGCAGAGCACTCTGCTGGACCCAGAGATGTCCAAAGGAAGTGTCACAAAATCTCCCAGCACTGTCCAGCTTCTCCATTCACAATTTAATGAGAAAACCACAGAGATTGAAGGGGGGGAAAATGAAAGTAACTAAATTTGTTTATTAACTCAGAAAGACAAACCTAGATTAGATTAAGAAATACTTTAGGGGGGCTGGAGAGATGGCTCAACAGTTAAGAGCATTGGCTGCTCTTCCAAATGACCCAGGTTCAAATCCCAGCACCCACAGGCCAATTCACAGCTGTCTGTAATTGCTGTCTGTGGTGGTGCATGCCTTTAATCCCAGCACTTGGGAGGCAGAGGCAGGTGGCTCTCTCTGAGTTCAAAGTCAGCCTGGTCTACAAAGTGACTCCAGGACAGCCAGGGCTACACAGAGAAACCCTGTCTCAGAAAAAAAAAAAAAAGGAAAGAAAGAAAGAAAGAGGGGGAGGGGGGGAAGGGGAGGGGGAGGGGGG
>CAJQZJ010034079.1:0-11745 GCA_907164525.1 Lophiomys imhausi | reverse complement strand
TAGTCAAAGGAAAAATTCATCAAGACATCTCAATACTAAATATCTATGCCTCAAATACATGGACACCCACATTTGTAAAAGAAACTCTTCTAAAGCTTAAACCACACTTTGATCCCCACATATTAATACTGGGAGATTTCAACACCCCACTCACAACAATGGACAGGTCATCGAGACAGAAACCAAACAGAGAAATAATGAGATTATCAGAGGTCATGAACCAAACGGACCTAACAGATATCTACCGAAAGTTTGACCCAAACACAAAAGAATATACATTCTTTTCAGCGCCTCATGGAACCTTCTCCAAAATTGACCATATAGTTGGACACAAAGCAAGCCTCAACAGATACAAGAAAATTGAAATAACCCCTTCTATCTTATCAAACCACCATGGATTAAAGCTGGAATTCAACAACAACAGAAATAATAAAAAGTCTACACATTTATGGAAACTGAACAACTCTCTGTTCAATGACCACTGGGTCAGGGAACAAATAAAGAAGGAAATCAAAGACTTCCTAAAATCCAGTGACAACAAAGGCACAACATATCCAAATCTATGGGACACAATGAAAGCAGTGCTAGGAGGAAAGTTCATAGCACTAAGTGCCTTCAAGAAGAAAATTGTGGCAGCTCATATTAGCAACTTAACAGCAGAACTGGAAGTGCTAAGAAGAAGAAAATATTCCCAAGAGGAGCAGATGGCAGGAAATCATCAAACTCAGGACTGAAATCAACAACTTAGCAACAAAAAGAACAATAAAAAGAATCAATGAAAGCAAGAGTTGGTTCTTTGAGAAAATCAACAAAATAAACAAACCCTTAGCCAAACTAACTAAAAGGCAGAGGGAGAAAATCCAAATCAACAAAATCAGAAATGAAAAGGGAGAGATTACAACAGACATTGAGGAAATCCAAAGAATCTTTACGTCTTACTTCAAAAACCTGTACTCCACAAAATTTGAAAACCTAAGTGAAATGGACAATTTTCTTGATAGATTCCACCTACCAATGTTAAATCAATATCAGGTTAACAAATTAAACAGTCCTATAGCCGGGCGGTGGTGGCGCACGCCTTTAATCCCAGCACTTGGGAGGCAGAGGCAGGCGGATCTTTGTGAGTTCGAGGCCAGCCTGGTCTACAAAGCGAGTCCAGGACAGCCAGAGATATTCAGAGAAACCCTGTCTCGAAAAACCAAAAAAAAAAAAAAATTAAATTAAACAGTCCTATAAGCCGTAAGGAAACAGAAGCAGTTATTAAAAGTCTCCTAATCAAATAAAGCCCAGGGCCAAATGGTTTGAGCACAGAATTCTACCAGTCCTTCAAAGAAGAGCTAATACCAATACCCTTCAAACTCTTCCACAAAATAGAAACAGAAGGAACACTGTCAAACTCATTCCATGAGGCCACAGTCATCCTGATTCCTAAACCACACAAAAACCCAACAAAGAAACAGAATTTCAGACCAGTTTCCCTCGTGAACATAGATGTAAAAATGCTCAATGAAATACTTGCAAACTGAATTCAAGAACACATCAAAAGTATCATACACTATGATTAAGTAGGCTTCATCCCAGGAATGCAGGGGTGGTTCAACATATGAAAATCCACTGAAGTAGTCCCCCATATAAATAAGCTGAAAGAAAAAAGCCACATTATCATCTCTGTAGGTAATGAAAAGGCATTTGACAAAATCCAACACCCCTTCATGCTAAAAGTCCTGGAGAGAGCCGGCATACAAGGACCATACCTAGAAATAATAAAGGCAACATACAGCAACTCAGTAGCCAACATCAAATTAAATGGAGAGAAACTTAAAGTATTTCCTCTAAAATCAGGGACAAGGCAAGGATCCCCACTCTCCCCATTTCTCTTCAACATAGTACTTGAAGTTTTAGCTAGAGCAATAAGACAACTAAATGAGAACAAGAGAATACAAATTGGAATGGAAGAAGTCCAATTATCCCTATTTGCAGGTGATATGATAGTATGCATAAGTGACCTCAAAAATTGTACCAGAGAACTCCTACAACTGATAAACACCTTCAGCAATGTGGCTGGATACAAAATTAGTTCAAAAAAAATGGTATCCCTTCTTTACACAAAAGATAAATGGGATGAGGAAGAAATTAAGGAAACAATACTCTTCAGAAGAGCCACACAAATAATATAAAATACCTGGGGGTAACTCTAGCCAAAGCAAGTGAAAGACCTGTATGACCAGAACTTCAAGTCCTTGAAGGAAGAAATTGAAGAGGACATCAGAAGATGGAAAAATCTCCATGGATAGGTAGGATCAACATTATAAAATGACCATCCTAACAAAAGCAATTTACAGATTCCTATCGAAATATGAGTATAATTCTTTAGAGACAAGTCTTTAAAGAACAATTCTCAACTATATATGGAAAAACAAAAAACCCAGAATAGCTAAATCAATCCTGTACCAAAAAAAATATGGAGGTATCACCATCCTTGATTTCAAGTTATACTACAGAGCAATAGTAATAAAGACAGCATAGTAGTGGTATAGAAACAGAAAGGTTGATCAATGGAATCAAATTGAAGACCCAGAAATAAACCCAGACACCTAGGGGCACTTAATTTTTGACAAAGAAGCCAAAACTGTACAATGGAAAAAGGACAGCATCTTCAACAAATGGTGCTGATCTAACTGAATGTCAACATGTAAAAGAATGCATAGACACGTATTTATCACCTTCCACAAAACTTAAGTCCAAGTAGATCAAAGACCTTAGATAAAGCTAGATACACTAAATCTAATAGTAGAGAAGGTGGGGAAAAAGTCTCAACTTCATTGTCACAGGTGACAACTTCCTAAACAGAACACCAATAGCTCAGACTCTAAGACCAATGACCAATAAATGAGACTTTATGAAATTGAAAACTTCTGTAAGGCAAAGGACACTGTCATTAGAACAAAACAGCAACCTTCAGATTGGGAAAAGATCTTTACCAACTCCACATCTCAGAGGGATAATATCCAAAATTTATAAAGAACTCAAGAAATTAAACACCAAAAACCCTCAAATAAACTGACAAAAAATGGGGTACAGAGCTAAACCAGAATTCAAAAAAAAGGAATCTCTAATGGCCGAGAGACACTTGAAGAAATGCTCAGCATCCTTAATCATCAGAGAAATGCAACTCAAGATAACTCTGAGATTCCATCTCACACCTGTCAGAATGGCTAAGATCAAAAACTCAAATGACAGCACATCCTGGCAAGGTTGTGGAGAAAGGGGAACACTCCTCCATTGCTGGTGAGAGTGCAACCTTGTACAACCTCTGTGGAAATCAGTCTGGAGATATCTTAGAAAACTTGAAATAGCTCTACCTCAAGACCCAGTCATACCACTCCTGGGCATACATCCAAATGATTCCTCACCAAACCACGAGGACATCTTCTCAACTATGTTCTTAACAGCTTTATTTGTAATAGCTAGAAACTGGAAACAACCCAGATGTCTCTCAACTGAAAAGTGGATAAAAAAAAAAAAAAACCAACTGTGGTACATTTTTACACAATGGACTACTACTCAGCTATCAGAAACAAGGAAATCGTGCAATTTGAAACCAAATGGATGGAACTAGAAAAGCCCATCCTGAGTGAGCTAACCCTGACTCAGAAGATGCTCATGGCATCTATTCAATTATAATTGGATTTTAGCCATATAGTACAGGGTAATTATCTTACAACCAACAGACTGAAAGAAACAGGAACATAGATTTTGTTACTTGTTAGTGGGATACTTTGCCCTAGTGGAGCTGCCATGCTGGCCCCCAGTGTAAGAGGAAACTCTTAGCCCTCATATGACTGATTAACTGAGGGGGACTGATATGTGGGGGCACCCCACCTCAGAGGAGTAGGATCGGTGGGAGAGGGAGTAGAGGGTGGGAGACTGGGACCGAGAGGGGTGGAGGTAGGGGGCTATGATGGAGATGTAAGTTGAAGTAATAAATAAACATAATTTTTAAAAAAGGCATTTCTAAGCCTTAATTTTTAGTATGTGTCTGTGTAAATGGCTACCACATGTGTGCTGGTGCCCAAGGAGGCCAGAAGGGGCGTCAGATCCTCTGGAACTGCAGGTAGAGGCAGTTAAAAGCTACCTTACCGAGAGTGGGTACAGGGAAATGAACTTGGGTCTTTTAAAAGATCAGAAGTACTCCTAACAGTTGAGCCATCTCTCTGGCTGCTGCAAACTCATTTTTATTGAGGTAAGATAGGGATATTGAAAATTAGTCAAGTGAGGAGTGATTACTTAGAATTGCTAAACAGCTTATATGTTCACAAAGAAGAAAACGTTTTGTCATGAATAAACTTCATTTTTCTTGTGTACTGAGCTTTGTATCTAGGAACTACTAAAGTCACTGAGAACAGTGAAACTATTTCAGTTATTTCAGGGAATTTCTACCATTGAGAATTATTAAGTATTCCTAAAATGTTAGTTGATACTATAAACAATTCACTTCACTGTCCTTTGACAATTCAACTGGAATGTCCTTATGCTCTACTAGAAGATGGCACATGGACTACCAGTGGGATAGGCCCAAGAAGAGCACTTAGTTTCTGAACATAATTATCTTCAGAAGAAAGTTTCACTTCTCCTCTTATCAATAGGAGGATTGATTGTCTTTAAGTTTGAAGAAAGGCAGTGTTTACATAAAATGTTTGCTTATATTTTGTGAAGTAGTTTGATCATGGATAGACTGAAAAGGATCTCAGAGGATATTTAAGTCAATCTCTTTAAGAGTAAAGGGGAGTTTGGTGGTACATACCTGTACTCCCAACACTTGAGAAGCAAAAGCAGGAGTGTTGTTTAAAAAACTAAAATATCTCATTTTATTTCATCCAGGAGCCAGATGGTAAGGTGAAAGCCTGCTAGCTCAGAGAGGCAGAGAAAGTATGCAGCTGAAAACCCTAGAGGAAAAAGCCCAGAGTTAAAAGGCTCTATAGCCTCCAGCCTAATGTCCTTCCTTTCTGTTTAATCCTTGTCAGCTGGCTTCTTGCTCTGCCTCTTGACCTAGGGTTACCTTTATTTAATCCTGTGTACAGAACGCTCTTGGATTAAAGGTGTGTGCTAGGGCAGATCCACACCACAAGTACTTGTTTACAGTAAACAGAAAGCTCTAGGATTCAAGGCTGAGCCATCCCACAATTAGAAACAGGTTTTTACAGTTTCTTGCGGTTCATAATGTGATCAACACAGGAGGATCAGAAGTTCATAACCAGCCCAAAGCTACAGAACATTTTTTTTTTTACTGGTATTTTTTATTATTTCCACCAACACCATAACCAATACATGCATGCATGTTCTTGCACTAGTAAGCAAATGCATACATAACAAGCACAGACTTCCATAAGAATGCCGTAACCCAGTATTACCTTTCCTCATTCCAACTAAACAGAACAAATTTAATACCAACTTTGTCTCAAAAATGTAAGAAACAGGCTTAGTGAGCTGACTTGGCAGATGAAAATGTTTGCTTTGCAAGTGTGATAAGCTGAGTCAGTCTGCATCTGTAATATCAGCACTCCTATAGTAAGATGGAAGATGGAGAAAGTCGAGTGGAAGTTCAAGGGTCAGCTAGCCTGGAGACCACAGTGCCATAGAAACTAGAGATACCCTGCTTCAAAGCAAGGTAGAAGGTGCGAGCCAACTGAAGATTGGCAAAGATCTTGCAGTAACTATTTGGGAGAAATTAATAACAAATTTCCAAAAAAACAAACATATACAATTTATAAAAAGAACTAGTTGGGGCTGGAGAGTTGGCTCAGCGGTTAAGAGCACTGGCTGCTCTTCCAGAGGTCATGAGTTCAAATCCCAGCAACCACATGGTGGCTCACAACCATCCATAATGAAATCTACTGGCCTGCAGATATACCTGCAGACAGAACACTGTATAAATAATAAATAAATCTTTAAAAAAAAAAGAACTAGTTGGATTCTTCCACCTATTGTAAAGGGAATACCAAAATTCCTGATGCACCAATCTTCTATACTGATGCTAACAAGATGGGAATGGCAGGTTATAGGACAGACAAAATCAGCAAGGCAATCAAAAGCCCATATACCTCATTTCAAAAAGCAGAATTGTATGCAATCCTTATGATGTTATTAGATTTTCCTGAGTCTCTTAATATAATTACTGACTTTCTATATGCTGAAAGAGTTGTTTCGCATACAGAAACTGCAGAATTTACTCCTCATAACTCAGAATTAACTTCATTATTTATGCAATTGCAATAGGCCATCAGAAGTAGAAATAATCCATTATATATTACTCATATTTGGTCTCACACAGATTTGCAAGGTGCATTGGAACAAGGAAATGAGGAGATTGATCAATTATTAATAGGAAACCTGTTAGAAGCCTCAAAATTTCATGAGAAACATCATGTTAACAGCTTGGGTTTAAAGAAAAAATTCTCTGTTACTTGACAACAAGCCAAAAAAAAATTTTTTTAATGTCCTATGTGTTCTCTGTATAAACAAACTCCATTACCTGCTGGAAATAACACTAGAGGTACTAAAAAGAATGAAATCTGGCAAATTGATGTGCTTCATTTTGCAGAATTTCGAAAGAAATGGTATATATATCATACTATTGATATATACTCAGGGTTTCAATGGACAACTGCTTTAAGTTCTGAAAAGGCTGATTGTGTTATTACTCTTTATTAGAAATAATGGCAATTATGGGAATACCTGCACAAATTAAGACTGATAATGTTCCTGTCTACGTATCCAATAAAATGAAGCAATTCTTTGCATATTATAATATAAAGCATGTTACTGGTATACCACACAATCCTACAGGACAAGCAATTGTAGAAAGAGCTAATCATACCTTTAAAAATATGCTTATTAAACAAAAAGGGAGATTAAAGAATACCAGGAACAGAGTACATAATGCTTTGCTAACACTGAATTTCCTAAATGTTGGTGAAAAAGGAACCACAGCAGTTGAGAAACACTAGGTTATAGAAAAAAACTAAAGAGCTAAATCAACTAATGAACTATAATGGAAACCTGCAATAGTTTTAAGACGGGGATGTGGATATATGTATCTGTCTACAGGGAATGAAAAAATATGGAAAAAATATGGTTGCCAACAAAACTTATAAAGATTAGACCTGACCAGGTAAAAGCTCTGATTAGCTGAGACATAAACATCTTCTGATAGTAAGTGTATCTTATTGACTATCTGGTCCTCATAATATTCCATTCTTTCATCCAGTATGGATGGAGATTATGCTTCAAATCTACTTATAAAGTTGATAGATGACTTTCACCTCCTCAAACTTAGAGTAAAAAAAAATATTTTCAGAGCAAAAGACTGGTGATTCAGCCTAATAGACTACCTTAATCATTATTTTTCTCAAAAATTTGCATGCAAATCAATTTCAAAAGGGCTAAAACAAAATGTTTCATCACACAGAGGCTGGACAAAAAATTATAGCTAGCTTTTCTGGGAATTGACCAATATCTCAGTTTTTTATAGGGTACCCCAAAAAAGGTCTACACCTCCATTCCCAAGAGGTAGAATGAAAGTTTCTTGCTGTGTGATGTGTTATGTGTTATGATTCTTGTCATCTTGGATAACTGGTTAGAAGTTGATATTTAAAATGATAAGAAAATAGAATAAAATAAGACTTGTATTTAGGGATCTTTTTCTTTATTTATTTTTTCTCTTTCTTTTTTATTTATATATATTAATAAAAATTTAAGGTTATTTTGTTCATATTAATGCAAATTTAGGATTATTTTGTTTATTGGTAGAAATTTAAAGTTATTTATTTTGTTTAAATCTTGCTTTAATGTATTTTGATTGTCAAAGATGTAAATACTACCATCTATGATACTGACAGAAATTTAAAATCATTTTGTTTAACTATTTCTATAATATATACTAATAGAAATTTAAAGTTATTTTGTTTATATATTGTACATAAGCAATTTATTTACATTGTATATGTAATTCTTATAATTATTTTTATGGTAGATAAATTATTGTTAGAGGAAATTTTTTATTTAACAAAAAAGGGGCATGTAATAGGAATTAGATTTTTTTAGTGATTGTGTGGGGGTTTTTGAAGGACGGTCTCTTAAAAGGAGGCATGTGATTTTTGGGAAACAGCTGGCAGTGCTCACATGGTCCTGGGCAGCAGATGTGCCTCAGGAGGGCCAATGAGAAGGCACACTGTATGCATAATTAGTGAAAGCCTGTAAAATTGGAAAAGGGCTTTTGGCTTGACATTGCTTTCAGCTGCTGGACACTCATTTTGGCTGAAGGTGGGCAGAACCCAGCTTGGGCTGAAGTCAGGTGAAGCCTTGTTTTGGAGATATAAAAGCCAGAACTCATGAGAGATGAGCACACAGCACCCTGCTGAGGGGCATGACTGCAGGGACCATGAGACAGTGCCCTGCTAAAGGGCATGGCTGCAAAGCCCCAGACCCGAGAAATCTGCCAGGGAACTGTGACTTACCAAGAAAGCAGCGTCTACTTAAGGGCATGGTAACAGAGCCCAAGAGAGAGAGAGAGAGAGAGAGAGAGAGAGAGAGAGAGAGAGCATGTGAGAGACAGAGGTGTGAAGTCAACATGCACCAACTGCTAGCACTAAGGAAAAAGCCAGACTTCAAGCAGAGATGTGCTAACCAGCCATTAGCCCTCACGAGCTCTGAGGTGGTAAGAAGCAGGTGGTCAAGCACCTTGGCACATAAAGTGAGGCCTGCTGAGGAGACAGGAAGTGGAGGCTGAGAAAAGGCTGTGGAAAGGGGATACTGCCACAAGTAAGCTTGGGTTGGCACAAGAGATGAGGGCAAAGGACCTGATCAGAGAAAGAACATGAGAATTAGAAGCTGAGAAGAGCCATGGTAGGAGCAGAGAGGCCTGAGAATACATCAGTCCATGGACCCATAGTCACCAAGTGAGTAAGGTGTGAGGAGCGAGCACTCTGAGGCCCTGGCAAATGGACTGTGAAGAGACTTCCAAATCGGGTGGGAGTACAGCCTCTGTCCCATGGCAAGGGGTGTGGCAAGGCCTGAATGAACAAGGAGGCCCCAGCAAGGCCTTGATGCCAAGGACTAGGCCATGTGGCATAGTAACTGCCCCATGAGAGTTCAGCTAACTGCTGAAGCACCCAGGGGTTGCTGCCCCTGCTCTGTTTAGCTTTGACATTTAGTCTTGGCTGACTGAGGAGGCCTTGAGCCCAAGCTAGGTGAGGCTGCCATAGCAACACCACAGCCAGGTGACCACTCAGCATCTGCTTATTGAGGTGTTCCTGCATATAGACTACTGACCAGTTACCCTCAAAGGACCTTCCCTGAGGCCACCTGGATTGGTATCCTTCTAAAGGGTTAGGGTTGGTTGGGTGGTAGGTGAAAAGAATTATTAATAAATAGATATTAAAAGTTATGTTTACAGCCAACTCCCACGATTGTCTTCTAACATCTAGGCACAGGAGATGAGAGAGAGCAAGAGAATGAATTTTAAAATGACAGAAAGCATGCATGCTTGCTTCCTGTCCAAAACGCTAAAGTAAGTTGTTATGTGGAATGGTAGGAACAGCATAAAGTGTTGTAAACTACTTTATATAGAAATGAGAACAGGGCTGGCAGCAAGATGGTGGTGATAAGATTGGATACAATCTGATTGTCAGGAAGATTGACTGGACCACTGCAGGGATATACTCCTGATGAACAGTAGTTTGAGAGGTACAAGCTTATCTGGGCTTGCCCAGCAAAGACAGGGACAATAAAGAACTCTGTACTGCACATATAGACCCTGGAAGAACAAAGATGCCAGACACGGGAGAAAGAGCACTTCCCGTAGCAGTGGAAGAGCCAGAAGATCAGGTCTTTTCAGGATGCTAGCTGGTGGCTTTGACCTCCAAACAGAGGCCCTCCTCAGTTTCCTGAGTCCACAGCTTCTGTGCAGGCATTCTGACACCCAAAAGAAGACCAGCGGAGCCACCTCGGTAAGACTGAGGGAGATTCTCTCTGGGATGTACAAAATGGCAACATCTAGCTGACCGATAACTGTGGGATCAAACTAACAGGTGCTGAGCTTCCTGAGTCCATGTATGCTGTTTACAGGATACAGCCTCCATACTGGAACTCCCTGCCCCACCCTCCTCTCCTGGACCCTTGGCTGTGCCCTCCACTGAGCACTCGGGGTACAGCATCTACATCTCAGCCCAGAGCATTAAAGCAGTTTTGGACCACTGTATGTAGACCAAGCAACCAGGCTGCACTGGTTCACAGAGCTTCACAGTCTGAGAGGCATAGATTGACTCTGAGACTCACCTTAGAGTAGCTTGGGAGGACCATAAGCACAGTCCTGACACCCTAGCTATAGGGAAATTGTTAGAAGCCTTGCTGACCCAGGCAGGCTGCTCTGGAACACAGGTGGGAAAAGGTGGCTGAGCTTCACCCTCAATCCAAGTGCTGTAGATGCCTTGTGAACTCCATATTGGAACTCCCTACCAGTGCCCATTTTGGGAAGACACTCAGTCTACAGCCTCAGTCTACAGCATCTAGATCTTGGTCCAGAGCAGTAAAGAAGTTCTGAACCATTGTGTGCTGCCTGGGTGACATGGCCTGTACCAGATCATAGTGCTTTGACTGTAAGGCACATGTGGAACCTGAGAGCCCCTAAGAGCAGCTTGGGAGATCTACAATCACAGTCCTGATGCATAAGCTGTAGGGAAACTGAAGCTCTAGCCTACAGTCTGTGGCCTGCTGACCCCCACCAAGATCATTAAGAAGACTAGCTGGATATCAGGAACCTGCAGATGGGAAAAATACATCCCAACCCAACCCTGACCTGAGTACCCAGTTGGGACACAACAGGAAGGGGTGAACTATGGGAGGACCACTGAGATCCAGCCCCCAACATAAGGCATAGCCTGTGGAGAGCTAAAGATCACCAAGATTATATGGCCTCTATACCTAAGCTCCTTCCTTGGCACCAAGTCCAGAAGGCACAAGAAATAAACAGCTAAGGACAACCAGATGGCTAAAGGTCAGTGAAAGAACAGAAACAACAAAAGTCAGGAAAATATGACTCCAACAAAATTCAGCTACACTAGTACAGCAAGCTCTGGCCATCCCATCACAGCTGAAACACAAGAAAATGATGACAAATCTAGACTTATGAAAATGAAAGAGTACTTAAAAGAAGAAAATAAATCCCTTAAAGAATTTAAAGAAAGCATAATTCTACAAATGAAAGCAATGGAGAATTCCATTAAAGATCTCCAAGTAAAATCATTCAAACAGGAGTGGGAAAGAGATAAAACTATGAATGAATTGCAGGCAAAGTCAACCAAATTGGAACAGGAAATGTATAAAAACAATTCAAGACCTGAAATTAGAAATGGAAGCAATAAAGAAACACAAGCAGAGACTATCCTGGAGGTGGAAAACCAAGGAAAGAGAACAGGAACTACAGACATGAGCATCAAAATAGCATACAAGAGATGGAAGACAGGATTCTCAGGTGTGGAAGACTCAATTGAAGAAATCAGTATAACAACCAAAGAAAATGAGAAATCTAAAACATTTCTTACCTACAACATCCAACAAATCATGGATCAATGAAAAAAACAGAACATAAGAATTATAGGCATATAATATAGATGAAAGAGAAGACTCCCGACTCCAAGGTCCAGAAAACATTTTCAACAAAATCATACAAGAAAATTTCTCAAACCT
>CAJQZJ010034075.1:8313169-8419175 GCA_907164525.1 Lophiomys imhausi | reverse complement strand
TGTGTGTGTGTGTGTCTGTGTGTGTGTGTGTGTGTGTGATTTTTAGAATCTCTACTTGGTAAATTTGTTTTCCAAGTTCTGTACACAATTCTTTAATTTTTTGTTTTTTGTCTGCTTGTTGAGGTCATTGATCATTCTAAAAATTGGACCATTAAATTCTTTGCTTAGCATCTCAATTTCAACTGCTTCAGTATGCTTAGATTCAATAGCTGAGGAGTCATGAGATTTCTGCATGGCCTATACTCTCTTGATTTTCACAACCCTTGTGTTTGTGGCTTACAATTCCTGTAACTGTACAGATGGATATCTCTTCCAGTTTTACATGGGGTTCTTCTTAGTGAGCAAACTTTATTTGCGATATCAATCCCCTCCTTCATTTAGGGCACAGAAAATGAACTAAAATGATATCAACAATTCAAAAACTAAAAGATATTTTAGATTATATTTTAAAATTGTAAGTAAACACCACAGCCCCAATAAGGATAGAAAAACAGAAGTTACAGTTACAGGATAATTTATGAATTTAATGATTAAATTTAATAATTTAATAATTGAAACATTTCTCCCAGATCATGGAGAGCCAAGTCCTAATGGATACATCTATAACACAGCTCATGCATCTATGGCTCAGGGAATGTAGTAGAAGAGGGCATGGAAAGATTGTAAGAGTCAAAATATTGGGCAAGTCTACTGTGAAACTGTCTCTGCTAGAAATGGCCACATAAACAAGACCAAAAAAAAAAAAAATGGCAATATCAATGGACATGTTTGTAGTGTGAATTTTGGTTTCTTTAAAAATCCAGTTATGTTATGTGAATATGTTGGGTTTTTTTTTTCTTTTTAAATCCTGGTTGTGAGATATTTGGCTGCTTTAGTTTGTCTACAGATGTTAACTATGATTGTCTCTGCTGTAAGAGTGGTATGCTTTTTGCCAGCTGCAGAGAGTTTAATTCTTGGAAGAGCATAAATGGGAGAGTATGGAGAGGGCCTGGGGCAGCCGCTGCACCCCCTGCTGCTGCTACCCCCACTGATGCTGGTCCTTGCTGCTGCTGGTTCCTGCTTCTGTGTTTGCTACTGCTGGTTTGCTGGTTTTCTGGATTGCCGGATATTCTGATGGCAAATATTGGACTTGCCCTTCGGAACTCGATCCCCCTGATTAGCAGGAAATAGTCTAAAGTTGTTTACACCATCTTTCCACTCTAACATTCTTTCTCACCTACCTAGGGATTGGGAGATGGAGAAGGGTGGTAGATATAAGAACCAAATAATGTAGTGTTACAGTAATCCCAACTAGGGACCCTTGGGTACAGGGGCAAGATAGCACAGAATTATTAACACAGACTCCAGGAGACAGGAAAGAGTCAGCAGCAGAAGCAGACTCATTTACTCCAGGAAGAGGATGCCCCCTTTATATCTTCTGCCAAGTATCCCATTGGCTCCCACGCTACAAGTTGCTGCTGTGGCTCTTCCTCCTTGGCTCATGTCTCTTCATCGAATGTGGTGTCATAAGTCTCCAGGCTTGTCCATGCATGTCTCAGGTTGGCTCTATGTGGAAGCCCAGCCCACACTACTAAACAGTGTGCATTGTTTAGCAACAAGCCTTGTTCCTGCTCAATGGCAGGCCTTGTTCCTCCTACAATAAAGCCCAAAAGGTATGCCTATACATGTTAATGTGGAAGAGGTAGAATTTTCTGGGACCCACTCTAGACAAAGTAACACAAGGACTAATGAATACAAGTCGAAGAATAACTGGTCTCTCCCAGGAGTGAGTTCCCTTATTTATTTTCCAATGCACAATGCTCAGTCTGGAAGCCATATATGCACAAACCACATTATATATATTGTTTATATATATATATAATATTTATGAAAGAAAAAGAGATTGTCAACTTGAAAGTTGTGATAGTTGGGAGGGATTTGAGGGAAGGTAGCTAGGAGGGGCTGGAGCGTGGGAAGGGAGAAAGGAAAGTGTTGTAATTTCATTTCATTTCAGTTAAAAACATAGTTTTTAAGTAGGCAACAATAAGTAATGGAAGATTGCCAAAAAGATTAATGACTTAAACAAGACTGTCTTTTCTTGATGCTGTGACAAAATACTTGAGAGAGTAAATTTGCTAAAGGTTTATTTCCATTCACTCTTTGGAGGAATGTTGTGGTGGCCTGAATGAGAATGGCTCCCTCCCATAGTCTCATTCATTTGAATGTTTTGTTCCACATTGGTGGAATTGCTATGGAAAGGATTAGGAGTTGTGGCCTTGTTGGAGGAGATGTGTCACTGGGGTTGAGCTTTGAGGTTTCAAAAGCCCATGCCATCTCCAGCCATCTCTCTGTCTTATGCTTGTGGAACAGTTGTAACCTTTCAGTTACTGCTCCGCTCCAAAACCATGCCTACCAGCCTGCTGCCACGCTCGCTCACTCACATAATGGTCATGGCTTAATCCTCTGAAACTGTAAGCAAGCCCCCAAATCAAATGCTTGCTTTTAGAAATGGCCTTGGTCACAGTGTCTTTTCACAGAAATAGAACAGTAACCGAAACAGAAGCCATACATCATGAGGGGAGATGTAGTGGCAGGAAGATGTAGATGCAGCTTGTTACATTTCATCAGCAGTTAGAAAAGAGAGGGAGATGCATGCTGGTTCTCCACTTGCGTTCCCCTTCTGCTTAGTTTGGGAGTGAAGTTCTTGGGATAGTCCCACCCACATTCAAGGTAAACATTCCCTCCTCAGTTACAGAGCTTTGGAAATATCATCAGAAATGTGCCCAGAGGAATATCTCCCAGGTGATTCTAAGTCCTGTCTCATGGACAATCAAGATTCAATATTACAAGTCCAACCCTTGTTAGGTTCACACAAGACATATCACTTTAAGGTGTAACACCCTAGACTCCAACCAAAGTCTTCAAAAGCCATGTATGTGCAGTCCTCCTGGCGCTCTCTCTTCAGGGCGCCCTTCTTATGCTTTGTATGCCTGCATAACCAGTACAATGTACAGGATGGTGTTGAGATCCACGGCCAGCTGGAGATGTCTGCCCCCATTTTATCATAGCCTCTGTGTGCCTACACAGTGAACCTAGCAAACCTCTACCTGTTATGGTAAGTTTTGCATGAAGAACCCCTAAGTTCTATCTCTGTTCACTCTCTCTTCTTTCCAATGAATTTGCTGTCTTACAAACTGGAGCCTTTTGTGGGTGCAGTCTTTTCTAAGTTCAAAGCAGGAGGTTTCTGCTTAATTGTGCTAATTGTTCTAACTACAGCTGCATTCTCTGAATAAATCTTTAACCACAGGTTTAAACTCATGCATACACATTTCCTCATCCAACTACATTTTACATATTTCTGTTTCATTTGCTGCTCCACATCAGTGTGAACATGGATAAGAACAGTAAGAACTAACCATGATGATACAGCCCAAGAGCCATGTTGTCCTGACATTTCCTCAGCCAAACAAATCCACTCATCACTTTTGAGTTTGGCCTCCATCTTGTCCTCAGCATATGAAAATGATGAAGTCATATCCTTTACCAGAGTATATCACTGACCTAGTTCCCAATAGAATCCTTGCTCCATTCTTAACCTATGAGTCGGGACTCTATTATTCTCATTTCTCTTAGCATTCTGGTTTTCCAAACTCCCATCAGAATAATATTTTTAAGATTTGCTTCCAGAATTCTGGAACATCTCTAGCCCACCACTGCAACTTACGCATTTATTAACACTTTATTAAAGCAACAGCCCCATTCCCAGTACCAACTTTCTGTATTAATCACCGTTCTTGCTTCTGAAATAAAATGCCCACAAATGCAACTTCATGAACGGTATATTGCAACTAACTATTTAAAAAAGATATAGTCCATTATGGTATGGAGAGTATGCTAGCAAGAATATCTCTAACTGAGGTGTCTGGTTACATTGCTTATACAGTCAGGAAGTAGAGAGAGTGAGTCCTGGAACTCATGGCACTTTCTCACTTTAATTCAGCCCTCTCTGAGATTATGGTACTCACATTCAAGGTAGGATCTCCATCTTCATTTAATCCTCCCCGGGAACAGGCACAAAATCCAGAGGTGTGTCTCCTAGGTAATTCTAAATCCCTCAAGCTGATAATCAAAGTTAACCATCATATTGGTGATTTTTAGGGGCCACCAACAATTCAATACCTGAAATTATAAGAGGTAATTTAAAATAGAAAACTGTTATCATAGTGGTCAGTATTAGTCAGAATGAGATAAAATAGACACAAAAACCTGGAATCACCAACAAAACAGTGCTGTGTGTTCATTGTTCTTTGATACAGTGGAGGGAGGTGAGATAAACAGCTCATGAAGATTTTTCTCAAATGTTGGGAGCTTCTTGTCTTTTTTTTTCAATTTATAAAAAAAATTAAATTAACCAGAACATCTGTTGCTCTAAGAACTCAGTCAATTATGTACTAATATGAATGCTATTTTTGCATTGATGCTCTTTTTTTCACTGACTATGTTTTATATTTGTTTCTGCACTATGTTTTGCATGATAAGACTTACCAAGATGAAGTTGTATCGTTGGTGTGTAAGTTAAAATGTAAAAAATATTTTTTAATTTCTTGTACCAAGTGGGATCTGTTGATAAGAAGTGACAAAAAAATTGATTTTGACTCAAAGCAAAATGTGTGTGTACATACATATGTATATAAACACACACATATGTATATATTCGTTGATAAATTCACAGAATTAAAAACCATGAAAGAGAGTTCACTGGTTAGTTTTTGTCAACTGGACACAAACTATAGACATGTGGTAAAAAGGAACCTCAGTTGCATAACTACCTCCATCATAGTGGCCTATAGGTAGGTTTTAGAGCATTTTCTTGCTAAATGATTGGTATTGAAGGGTCTAGACTCCTCTGGGTGGTGCCATGCCTGCACAGGTGGTGCTGAGTCATATAAGAAACCAATCTGAGTAAGCCATAAAGAAGAAGCCAGTAGACAGTACTCCATTATTGTGTCTGCTGTAGTTGCTCCTTCTAGATTATTGCCTTGAGTTAGTCCCTTAGTTTCCCTCCATGTTGGTTTGTAAGCTATGAGCTACATAAACTCTTTCCTGCTCTGAAGTTGCTCTCGGTCAATATTTTATAACAGCAACAGAAAACAAAATAGGACAGAGAGGAACTCCGAGGATCTCAGAAGCAAGGGCCCATGAACAAATTTATAGATCCTGGTAACAGCAAATCAACCCCAGTCACAGCTTGCACTGTAGACATATTATATCCCTTTGGACTCAAAGTCCCTAGGAGAAAGACATAAACTCTTTAGCAAATACTCATTAATTTGAGTAGTTTTGTTTATTTTCAGTTAAAATGCCTAGACTTCTTTAATATTTGTAATAATAATCAAGTAATTTTGTCTCTTTAAACCCCATTTTCTCATCATACTGCATTAACTATTACTTAAAAAGTAAGATGAAATAAATTACTCAACTTGGTAATTCTTTTTCCAGAAGCTAGTCAGGGCCTAGAGTTTATAGTAAGGAAAAAAAAAATAACAGAGACAAATCTCTGTCCTCGTGAAATTCACATTCTGAAGAATATGATGCCAAAAAGAAACTAAAAGTAATAATAGTAAAATACACAGGAAAACATGGAAAGTAATGGCCACTGTTGCAAGTGAGCTGAAAAGAAAAGTAACAGAATGTTTCCCTGTTTTCTTCCTAATTTCAAAAATGTGAGTGTCACCCGTTAGAATGACTGGTGTTTCTGTGAAATCAACCTAACATATTTCATTAGATTCTTTTTGTAAGTAAAGTGAGTGCATCCTATCCAATTTTTACATTTGTCATAATATAATCAAAATTTAGTACTTTTCATTAATAGCATGTCAATTCTTTCCTTGCCAGTTCTTTAGATAGCATTAAGATTAGATCTTCAATAGCAACAGGAGCTAGGATTTATAAGCAGCTTATAAACATAGTGCAGAGTTATATGAGTTTAGGTTTAGAAATGGGAAGTCATCAAAGTAGCTCAGGGAAACACCAGCACCCACATTTTAGTGGAATCACAGAGAAATCACAGAAATATCAATGTATTTGACATTGGTCGCTCAGTGTTTGATATGATTTCAAATTCTCTTATGATCTACTCATGTGTTCTATTTCTTGGACTCACATTAATACTATGTAATTTGTTAGAAAGGCATCTACTTCTGCTGACTTTCAGTTTCGAACCAAGAGTTTTAACTTTTTAATAACAAATTTTCAAGTACTTTTACAAGTATTTTTAGTTTCAGGGGGATGTGTAGCTACTTTTTCTTTCCAAAGAATACATGTTCAATTTATAATTTATTGTTACATTCTATATTAATTAATATCTTACTGGTTTTTAAAATTCTGATTAGGGTTACTTTATTTTTATATTTTGTTATCAATATAAAAAAGTTTTAAGTCTGTAATATTTCCTCTAAGTAGAATTTTTGTATTTTGTTTTAGGGAATCATGTTTAGTGTAACATTTTGCCTATTGAACTGGTATTATAGTTTTAATTTCATAAGTACTAATTATAATAAATAATAAGGAATTATAGTTAGTTCAGAAATATTTTGTCATTATATTACTCTGGCATTATAGTATATATCTACAGCATATTATCTTTAAAATTATTCAGTTTCTCCTTGTATCCATTTAGAGTTAATTATTCTATATTTACCAAGAATATAAAGAATAAATAGAAATTTTACACATATTTCACAAAATCTCTATGTGCATGAATTGTTTCTTTGCCGCGTTGTATAGAGCTTTACCTTCTTTATTATTCATATGATAATGTCATAGGAAATAAAAGAAATTTAACAATTTAATATCTCAGTAATGTTAGTTAAGGTTCCAAGTTAATGTCTTCATGTTCCTTAAGGCTGAATCTAGACAGAGAAGACATGAAAGAATTCAGAAGACATCAGCATCAAGAAGTGGTAGGAGCGGGCCCACTAAAGAATGCTGGGATACCAGGACTCTTCTTCTTTACAGTTGAGATCATGCTTTATCAGGAACAATAGTTTTGTTTTCATTCTCTTCACTAATGTTGAGGTTCTGTGTCATCACATCTGAGAATACTGTGAGACTCTCAGGGAGAAGTGGGACGGAACAGCATATCCCTGCAGCACAGTCCTGTCTTGGTTTTGCCAGTTTGCAGCTTCAGCATTGTCATTTTGTTTCTCTGTCTTTGCTTGCAGGGAACTGTGGAAGCCTGCTGAAGTTCTTAAACTCTTATGCACCTGTTTTTGTTGGCAGTCCGGCATCATATTCAGTTGTAAATGCAATAGAGCAAAACACCCTGTTGGATGTTGTTAGCATGTTCCAGCTCTCATGCAGGGCCCCTCCTATTCTTTCCTTTCCTTTGTTCCTCTCTTTCCTCAGGAAATGCCCTGCTTCATTGATGACTCAGATGAAGATTGTCAGAAAAAAATGTATGTATATAAATAAACATGAAGAGCTTTTTAAAATCAATGAGGAAGTCATCTATACTAGTAAAGAGTAGGCATGTAGCATAAATAGTTTATTTCCATGAGTCAAATGGCTAATAGATACAGGCAGATAGAATGTGAGCCTAGAACATATCCTTTAGGATAGGTAAAGGATAGAACATATCCTTTACGAAAGATACAAGGGAAGGGCTCTTGCCTGCTCTGTTCACTGTAATATTCCGTATTGAGAGCTGTGGGTGGGAATATACCAGGCGTTTGGTGCATATTCTTCATTCATGTGTGTATGTATGTTATATATGGTGTGGTGGGGGGAGTAGGCACAAGCAAGATGTGTTCCTCTATGACCTCCAACCTTAGTTGTGTACAGAGTCTCTCACTAAATCTGGAGCTTACCATTTTGACTTGAATAAATGGCCAGTGAGACCCTGGAATATGCCTGTCTCTGTTCCCCTGCCCCAGTTCTGGGGGTGCAAGTGTGTACTCCTTCAATTCCACAGAGCACTAGCCCTCCTGGGGTTAAACCAGGATGCTCTCAGAGTGGAGAGGCAGATAAAATTTCTCTTGGAGAAGGAAGCCCTCTCACCACCTCCCGTCCAGGGAGATGGATGGCTTCTCAGAGATAGAGGCAGAAGCAAAGTCCTTCTGCCACTGAACAGTAGCCTTGAAAACCTCCTCTCACTCCCAAGGAGACTAGTGCTTGTAGCAGTATACTTGGTCCACTGGCAAGTTCCAGGTGAAGGTGTTGTACTCCTAGCAAGGACAAGAGACAAAGCTCATCTGCCTGTAGGAAAAGACAAGGAGTCCTGCTATCTGGACCAGCATAAATTTGTATCCAACACTGCTGGGACAGACACAATCCTCTCTGAGACCCAGGACTCAATCAATACATTGGGGAGTGGCGGGGGCGAGGTTGGCTGCCACAAGAGGGGTAATTGGAAGGCTGAGATAGCTGTACTTCTGTGGTTAAAAGATCTGGGCCTCAAAAATATAGGTGTCATTCAGAATGTTCCCCTTGTCATCTATTTTCCTTTCCTTCTCATCTTTGCAAAGCCGCATCCTTGCTATATGGCTAAGACAAAGCTACATTGTTCTACTACAACAGTGTTCGTCCTAGGATGTAGTCATTCATTCACAAACTAGGAGAGCATCCTCTTTATAGAGTACTAGGAGGTACTCCTCTGCTAGATGGGTGAACAGGATCTGCTAAATGCTGAGAGAATAAATAGAAGAAAGGCTAGTAGCCCAGATCCTTCATTAAGCCCCAGAAATGCATCCCATTTATGGAAGAAATGATGTTCTGACACACTGAAGGTGATGGCAGCATTAACAAAGCCCAAATTGATTCCACTAATCACTAGACTCATAGGACTTCCACACCTCCAGCTTGGCAGGAGGAAGGACCCTGTCCCCCCCACCCCCCAGATCTCTGCTCTTCTTTGTGTTCTCTAACCCAAAACCAGGAAAACATCTGATGGTGACAAATGCTACATTAATAGAAGTTCAGTCTATTTCTAGGTAGAGGAACAGTGGATGGATTTGCTCTTGTCCTTTCCCCCTTTTTTCCTTTTTTTTTTAATTTATTCACACTAAATCTTAGTCACAGCACCCTCCCTCCTCCCCTCCCAGTCCCACACTCCCACTCTCTTTTCCGTCTCCCTCCCTTAGTTCTCCTGGGGTGAGGGAGTGGACCCATGTATCAACCCCCCTCAGTTCATCAGTCACAAGAGGGCTTAGAGTTTCCTCTTGCACTGGGACCTGACATGGCATCCCAACTAGAGTAAGGTGTTCCATTAACAGACAACAGAATCCACAATAGAGACCACCCCACCCTACTACCCCCCCACTAGCTAAGGGATCTGTTTGAAGACCAAGTTGCCTATCATTTATATATGTATGGGGGGTGGGGGCTAGATCTAGTCTGCATAGAGTTTTTGTTTGTTTGATTGATTGTTTTTTACTTTCTTTTCTTTTTTCTTTGTTTTGTTTTTGTTTTTGTTTTTTTCTATTTTAGTTGGTGTTTCAGTCTCTGTAAGCCTCTAAGAGCCTAGATTGTTTGGATCTATTGATCTTCAAGTGGTGTTCTTGTACCCTCCAGGTCTCTCTATTCCTCCCTCACTATCCCACAATCCACAATCCCAAAGGAACTGGAATCTAGCATAATTATTCTTCCCACTTTAAGTTTACATCTTTTGCTCTGCTTTTTTTTTTTTTAACTGAATTATTTATTCCTTCCTTTGTTTGTGCTAACTTAGTGTTTCTTATCCTTCCTTTGCTGGTGCTCAAAATACATTTGATAATATTTCTTCAAAACAGATACATTCTGTGCTCTCTGCCCTACTGTGTCAAGCCTGTCATTGTGAACTCTTGAGGATGTGGTTGGTTTTGTTACCCTGCCTTCCCAACTTCTCAGTTGCAAAGAAAGTTTACAGCTTCTCTTCTGAGGACTCTTGGTTGCTAAATTAACTCTTCCAAATACCCAGGCTTATTATTCATGTTATTAATGGGCCATCATAATATCATTAAATGTAAACAAACCATTTTTAAATATAAAAGCATAACATTGTGAATATCAATGTAGTAGCAGATAATATTTTGATACATGTATACATTGCATGTTTCAACCCTGCTAAAGATGGGTAGCTCCTGAAACAGTCACCCTTTCCTTGAGATGAACAGTTTAAAATTTTCTTCTTCTAGTTTTCCCAATGGATTTGTATTTAAAGATTTATTGCTCACTATGTTACTTTGCTACTCTTCTACTTGAATGTAAATCTGGATTACAATTGATTTCATTGCTTAAATTTTCTTCAGTGGATGGCTGAATACATACATAAATACAGTATGTATCAATAATCCCAACTCTAAATACCTGTACTAAGATTTTCATTAGTAGTCACTTTAATTGGTACATATTTTAATCCTATAGAAAGCTCCTAGTACAGTGGCTGGTCCTCAGTATAGCCCTCAGGAAATGTATGTAGGATAATTATACAATAAAATATTAAATACTTAGTTTACTTAATAATGACATGTTTAATCCTCTTTCTATATTTATTTTTACCCCACTAATCATTAGGTATATTAAAATGGAAAATGAGAGAGAAATGAATTGAAGCTATATTGTGAAGGATTCATATGAACCCACAGAAGTGGACACGTGTCTCATCCCTAACCCTGAAGCCCTCTCCAATGGATAATCACTTGCAAATGAAAATTTAGATTTCTCTAATGAAGTCTCTTTGCAGAAACAAGCTACACTTAACGGTAGGCTGCATGTCCAGAGTGGATGGCCAATAGAAAACAAACTCAGCTTTGGAGGCACCTTTTTCATATTGTTATGTCCAATTTTTTTCTCGTTAATCTTATTTTTAAATGTAAATGTTAATTATATATAATTTAGTATTTTTGTCTTTCTTTATACTCTATAGGTCCTTTGTGTATAGATTATGGCTTCCAATTTAGTGGTTTTTATGGGATTCCTGAGTGTGTGAATGACTGGGTCTCTATATCTGTTTCTTTTACCTTTTCTAGAGCTCTTTTCCTTTTTTTGTCCTATTATGATATATTAATTTTTGTTTATTTTATTTCATTATTATCCCTTAGAAGCCTGTTTGTTTTCTAATGGGAGACAGAAAGGGAATGGATCTGGGTGGGAGGGAAGGTGGGGAGGAACTGGGAGAAATAGAGGGAGGGGAAACTGTAATCAGGATATATTATGTGAGAAAAAAATCTGTTTTCCATAAAAGGGGAAAAAGAATGCAATTAGGCATTATGTTGGTTTAATAAAGTGGCAGTTACAAGTTTTCCTCTAAGAAGCATGATTTCATTAGCCTTAGGTAGTTGGCTAGATTTCCAGCATCAATAATGGTTTGCATTTTATTAAGTATGTCCTTTGTTCAGCCTTAGTTGGTTATCAGCTCTCAACCTGACACAACGGGAATCACCCTGGAAGAGAAACTCAAAGAAGGATTATCTAGACCAGGTTGGTATGTAGGCATATCAGGGGGAAGGGTCTTGATTGTTAACTGACCCAGGCCACCATGGGCAGGTGTCCTGGGCTGTATTAGAGTACAAGGGATTGGCTGAGTGAAAGCCACCAGATAAGCAAGCAGGCATTGATTGCTCTCTGGATGTGATGTAACAGAGCTTATTTCTTTTAAAGAAAATACCATCAACATTTCAGGTCCCACTTCATGGTCAAGTTATGACGTAAACAGGGAAAAAGTGATGTCCTAGAAATATAGGTCTTTTGAGGATATACCTCGTGGGGGGCATCAGGCAGGTGAGGTGGCTCTATGGGTAATGATGCTACCAGTAAATGCAGATGACCTGCATTCAGTCCCCAGTACCTGATGACCTGTGTTTGATCTCCAGAATCCACATGGTGGAAGGAGAGAACTGACTCTCACAAGTTGTCCTCTGACCTTCTGCACACATGCCATGGATTGAGTGTGCCCACACACAGACACAGTTAGACATACAGACATAGATGCGTCTACTCATGCACACACATACACACATACACACACACATACACACACACACACACACAAAACAAATGTGTTAAAAAAATTAAAATTTAACAGAAAGAAAAAGGAGAAAAGAGACATAAATGGTTAACTATTTAATGTGTGCCAAAATACTGTATTTTGGTTCACAACCACCTTTCAACAGAACTATTACCACATAATTGTAGACTGAGAATGAAACTTGTTTTCTAGATAAAGGAATTGGGGAATAGGAGAGCTGGAAAACTTGATTCAAGTAATGCAATTAGTGAACATGGATGGGACTCAAACCCTGTCTAAATTCAAACTCCTGTCCTTTTTCACTTGCCTTCCTCTGTCAAAGCAAGAGCAGAGGGGCCATGACAGAAGTGGGTGATCAAGAGTGGGAAGGAGAGGGTAATATTCATTAAATGGACAAAGTACCTGGAGATACCATGAAAGATATGGAGTACTGGACAAGTAAGGCAAGAAATGAGAAGGAGGAACAGAAAAAGCCAATGACAGGGAAATTAGAGGTAGGATGGTAATATGGAGTAACTTAGGCCTCTAAGTTGAATGAATGAATTACCCTTTCGTAAGTCTTGGATCAGAAACTTTACTTACTGGACAACAGTTTTTCCTCTTCAGTTTTGCTTTTCATAATAAACAGAATTATCGTTCTGTATTTTCCTTGTACTAGACAATATCTTAAACCCAGAAAAATGTATAGGAATTATCTGTGTTCGCGATCAAGTGTCCAAAAATTTGTATGTGTGCTGGTCTTGGAGCAAGGGCAGGTGTCGTCACAGAAACACATAGTGGTTTTAGCATGTTGAGTTCTCTATCTAGTATAGCTATGAATATCCTGGGCTGTAGTAGGTCACACTCTGACGGCTAAGAAAAAAAATCAAACTAGACAAATTACAAAAAAGGAGGCCTGACTTTTCACTCTGTTTTATCACTCAAATCTTCCATTTAATCCAAAATTCAGATATATTCAAGATTTTGCTGACACGTGAATACTGACACAAAGACAGGAGCAAAGCAGCAATGACAGGTCGCCACAGATGAACTAGCTCCATCTTGAGCTTAATGTTAACAGCAGGTGCCAGTAGATTTGATTTGTTAACCCCACCCCTCGCAGCACAGGATAGAACATGTTCCTGAATGCTGCAGTTCTTACTGTGTAGGTCTTCAGTCCAGCCGCGGCAGCATTTGAGAACACATTAAAAATGCAATTGTCACAATTTTTCTTGAAGCTGTTGAATTAGAGGAATGTGTAAATGTGAACTCACTATTCTGTGCTTTTGTAGACACTTTGAATGATTCAGTTGCATGTTAAATCTGAAAGCCACACAGTGTACACATATTCTCTCTCTCTCTCTCTCTTTGTGTGTGTGTGTGTGTGTGTGTGTGTACATGTGTTTGTGTGCTTGTGTGCTTGTGTGTGTGGCCTGAAGGGAGAATGTAAGAAGTGTGACATCTTACACAAGAGTGATCAACCAAACTAGGTTTGCTAAATTTTCACAGACTTCTCTGGCATAGAGTTCTAAGGCTTATTTAGTAAATGAGTTTGATCTTTCAGTAGAGATCAGAGGGAAGAATAATAGAGAATATTCACAATAGTCCATCCTCAAAAAACTGACAATAAATTGAAAAACATTCAATGATACTTTATTAAGGAATCCTTTAAATATTTGGTTTAACTCTCTCATTCAATGTAAAAAAATACTTGTCTGGTCTGGGGTAGTAGCCTGGTGGTAGAATAATGTTCAGTATGCATAAGGCCCTGAGTTTAATGCCAACACTACAAACAAAACAAAAATAAAAAATAAAACTACAATCATCATTAGTTTATTTGTCTCTTTTGCTCATCATGGTAAGTAGGAATTGTGATTTGTGGGTCCAGGACATAGTATGTTGTCAATACTCATTAACTGATAGAAGGACAGGAAGCAGGGTATAAATAAAGACCAATTAGGATGAAATAAATTAAGATAAAAATTTGAGCAAGCAATAAAACCAAATAATGTTTTTACTCAGGTACATGGATTTTATTTCCCAACAGTGTGGTCCGTTGAAGGAGTATCCCTCCAATCATTCACCATATAATAATAAAACTACAGAATATAAATCTGCAGGGAAGCAGTTGCTCTCAATGTTTGTAGATGCCAATTTTACATAACCTTTAGTAATATTATTCATGCAGTTTTCCTAATACTTTTCCCTATGAAACAATCCATTTTCTCAAACAATAATTGCTAGCAGCCTAACTCTAGTAAACAACTGGACAGTAATAAATCAGGATGCGCCTCTGCAGAGGAAGGGGGAGGGTGACTTCAGAAAACAGATGTTAGCATCAAACTTCCAAGGATTTATTATAAACAGAAAGTAATGAAGACCATGAAAAATACTTTGGCAGAGCTAGTTGAATACAAGGCTAAGGGAAAACCATGTTCACCATCAAATGGACTCTAACAGCCAAATTGCCATAAAAGCCACTTTTTGGGGAGCAGTAATGCCAAAACACAACTACATTTATTAGTAAAACATAGTTGAACAAAATGGGAAACAGCAGGATTAACTTTCTACTGGGAAAATCATTTCAGGATAATTCCATTATGTTGTGACAAATAGAAAATATATGCAAATATTGAATTAGAAAACAGTTTTGGATAAGTAAATAATGTCACAGAAAAAAGAATTCTAAGAGTAAAACTTGTAAATTAGCCTTTCTTGTTCACTACTTTCTTCTCTTCCCTATTCCTTTCAGTAACTAACAATAAAAAGTTATTTGTGTAATCCTAGCCTAACTAACTCAGAAGGGTCATTTTTTTTCATTCTTTTTTCTTCTGGCCTTTTCACTATATGAATAAACACTAGCAAAAATTATCATGTTCATTAAGAAAAGTATTTTTGAAAACACAACTCCATTAAGTAAATCTTTCAAGTGAATGTTTTATGTTTTGCAGCTTGTGGGTCTTACTAGTATAATATTTTTATTTACTATTTTTATTGTTGATCTTTCTGAATACAAACCAAGTCAATGACATCATAAAAAGTAACTTTAGAAATTGTAATCACATATATTTCAGACCCCAAATTAGCTATTCAAACAATGAGCTGTTTGAGAGACCCTATTACAGTACACAGTAACATGGGATGAGGAGATGCTACATTTATTTTAAGAGAGAGAGAGAAAAAACCCTCTGTATTTCATTTGTTACACTGCTAACTTCACTTTAGGTAATTGCATTCAGCTTTATTATTGCCCAGAGCAATAACTGATTGTTAGTTATTGAAGTCTGAAATGATTTTCTCATTTCCCAGGGGAATCTAGAGATTTACACGGTGCACAGCAGTTACTAATAGATATAATCTCCTCATAATGTAGCCATATAATGTGTTACTTACTTGTAGAGAACAGAGATGTTCAACATTTTAACATTTCCTTTAGAAGCATGCATATTTTACTCAAGATATGCAAGCATTAATTGCATACTGCTGTACCTTTTGAGACTATCAGAATTGTTGATACAATCTTTTGGAAAAGCTGGTCAGAAATAATATTTTGTTAGAATTTGTGAAAGTATGCATAATATGCACATGAAGATGTTTATCTGCTTATGACTTAAAAACATGTTCTACTTAGAGACTTTGAAAACAACTTAATATATTAAGATTCCTTTATAATTCTAACATGTCTTTCAATTTCAATCATGTTCTGTGTTAATATAATAAAAGGAAACATTGAGTTAATTTTGTTTATGGCTAGGTAGCAAGAATGTTTTTTAAAGTCATCAATTCCTTTATTTCATATATTTTAATCTTAATATCCCATATTCACAAAGTTGTATAAGCATAATCTTCTGCTTCTTCAACATATTAACTTATAAAAATACCTTAAGTACAAACCTAGAAAGCAGACGAATACATTCAGGAGAGAGGAGAGTCAGGCAGTTTCTACCAAAATCCTCACTTTCATTGTGTGTGAAGTCCTTTCTTTACAAAACGAGAATCCTGGCATGTTCTCATTCTGTGTAAAATGCACATATCATTCAAATTTATTGCATTTGATGCTTGAATAAATAAAATTCTGAAGCAGTATAGTATAATAGGAGCAAATGTTTTATTAAAGAAGGTTTTTCTTTGCTTTTTTTTTTCTATCCAAGTGATATGAATGTTTTATGAAGGTTTCAGAGTGTCCCTACTGGAAGCATTATGTGGCCTGCACATTTCACAAAGCAGGAGACATTTTTGCATCTTAGCCCCAGTAACCCTAATGACTGTTACCCACAAAACACCTTGCATATTAGAAAGAAAATTTCCTCATCTTTTTCTAAATGTAAAATAATAAAATAAAGCAAAAATTTGGGCTATAATGGATATTTGTATTTTTCAGGATTGAACTTAGATTGTGATATGTGTTTCTGTTTATGAATTCTGCTAATTTTGAAAATCCTCACAGAGAACTGATGATCTTGACTAATTATGAGCAAAGATTTATTAGACAAGCACCTCAATATTAGTTAAACAGGTTAAACTAGTTTGATTATAAAATATAGTATAAAAACTCTTCATAAATAATTTAAGCCAGAGTAGTTATTATAATAAGCAAACTACATTTTGCAAAACAGTACCCCTTAATTTTAAAAATAATACCAACAACTTGCTAATTCAAAAAAGATATACATGTCCTCCAGTATTGACTTCATAAAGAGTTTTTTAAGTTAGTAGCCACTTACTATTCCAGGCAGACATGATTCACTGTAACATTTAGAAAAAGGAATAGTAGATGCACGAAACTGATCTACCAACCAAATGTCTTCTTTGAATTTTAGTTGTCTTGACATCCATTTCAAAAGTTGAATGTCTCAAATATTTCACTTCTGTATAGGACTTGGTCAAGTGTTTTCAAATTCTGCTCTTATTTTTGGAATTAATCTTCATAGCCATGTGGGAAAGACATACGGATACATCATGATGATCAGAGAAGAATGCATGAAGGAAGAAGGTCTAGGCTGAAACCTAAATGCTAGAACTATGCTGGTCATTTTCACTGGGAATGTGGGTGGAACATGAATAAGGTTAGGAGAGAGAGTGTACCTGGCAGAAATAACAGGTGCAAAAACCCAGAACTGGCCATGGCTATACCAGGAGATTAAGTGAGCTAAGCAAAGAAAGATTAAGACTTGCAAAAATTCCACCACAAGGGGAGCGATAAAGTCTTTACCATGCATTCCTATGGTTAATATCACGCACTAATGACAAACCTGCTATTTACACACTAATGTGGACATAATTTAATTTTTAAAAATTAGTAGAAGATTAACTACAGTGCAATAAATGTATGGCACATCTATATATACTTTAAGTAGTACATTAAGTTATGCTTTTTATGGTTAATCAAAAATGTGAAAAATACATAGACCAAGAAACTTTCTTTTGTGAGATTGTAACAGAAACAGGATTCGAGGTGCATGACAAGACTCTATGGGAACTCCAGACTTCAGTTAACAGGCAAACAAATTAAAAATACAGGGCAGGATATCAAAGTCTGTACATGATTCTGATCAGATCTCAGCTGAGGGGTATCGAAGGGGTATGGCAAAATAGGCTTCTGTCTATTGAAAGGACACAGCTCTGGGCTCACCTAGACCACCCATGCAGGGACAGGCTGCTTTCTATGCACTCAATACTATGTTGTTGGGGAGGAATGCCTAGTTTTCTGAAGACTAGGAGGAACAGAGGAACTGAATATCCAGGTGCTTCTCCTCAAATCACCCAAAAGAAACTACTTCCTCTCAAAAGAAAGGAAGCAGCTGGAGGCACTTCCTATGTGACTTCTATGGAGACACTTCCATTAGCGGGGCTAATGGAACTCACTTCCATTAGGAGGAAACAGCAGGTATGGGGACACATTATTTCTCTTCTAAAAGGTTGAAAAGACTTTCCAAAGAATGCAGCCTTGCCACGAATAAAGATTGGGTTTGTCCTGCTCACAAGTAGATTTCTCAGCACCAAGAATTGTAGCTGGCATACAGTAGGTACTCAAACATATTTCATTACATCAAGATCTTATTTTTGATGAGTAAAGCAAGTGTGGTTTACATATACACTGGAAAACTACTAAGCATTTTAAAAGAAAACTATCATTTTTAGCATGAAAGACTCTGAGGACATTTTGCTAAAAGATATAGAACAGACAAAAATGGATAAACCCTGATAAATATCTATCATATATATATACTATATATATACACATATGATTTTTGTATATATATATATATATATATATATATATATGATCTTAAACAGTCAAATTAATATAGAGTACAATGGTGGTTACCAGGGTATGGGTAGTGGGGTGGAGGGGTAAGAAACAAAGAAATGTAGGACAAAAAGCACAATCTTTCACCTGGACAGAACTGATTTTGAGATCTACTGCACAGCCTGACAGCTGCAACCAACCAATAGTGTCTATCTCAGAGCTAGCTCATTGGATAAAACGGGAGTTTTATAAAACATAAAACAGGAGTCTAGACCTTCCAGCACTCATGTAAATGCCTGGTGCTCATTGCATCCTGCTGGTAATTCCAATGCTCAGAAGGCAGAGATAGGTATCTTCAGAGCAAGCTGACTAGCCTGACTGGCCATCTTGGCAAGCATGGGTTGTAGTTTAGATACCCTGCATCCAATTGAGTAATAAAACTTTAATAAAGCAAGACTCCTAATGTCACCCTGAGGCCTCTGTGAGAATAAGCACATACATGTGCACATACCAACACACATTTGTGAACACACATACACACCATAAATGCAGAAACCTGCAAAATAATAAGAAGAAAATTAACATATATTTCAAAATTTCTAAGAAACATATTTTTAAGATCCTTACTACAAATTAAGAAATGAAGTAGAATTGATTATTGCACAATGTGTACTATTTTTAAAAATAACATAAATTCAGTAAAAGTCAACTATCTTTTAGTAATTGTGGAACATAGAGTTCAACAGCACTAAGACCAGATGGGACAAGTGTGTTGATGTGCTTAAGAGATGATGCTTCTAAAAACAAGAACAGTGGATACAAAGGTAATAATCACGTTGGGAGAACAACCCAATCTTACTCTAAATCATTCTTCACAATTAACTTCCCTAAGTGTTTTCTGCTTTTAATTAGCTTCTTTTCTACTTGCTGAACTTCTGATCATTGAGCTACTGAAGAGCTGAAAAGGAAAATTCACTCCTCAATTAGATCACACCGATAAGAAAAGTGTCCCTCAAAGTCACAGTGAACTGTGCCTTTAAGCATTCCTTTCTCAAATACAGCATGATCCTGTGGTGCAGAGAGGCACCGAATCCAGTCAGGTTATAACAAAATCCTGGCCTCAACCCTTGATAGGTATGCATGAATCTAAGTATTTTAACCTTTCTACAGCACAATTTCCTCATTTATAAATGCAGCTAATTACTAGGAACTACTTACTGGTTTAGGACACTGGGTAAGTTAATATGGTGTTGATGCAGTGGCTCACTGATAGAACACTTTCCCCATGTACTGGAGGCCGTAGGTTTGAGTCCCAGCACAGCAGCCTTGCTGAGGAAATACATTAGTTAACTTAGGAGGATATTTCACACATGGTAACCAGACAAATGTTGGCAAATGGGCTATTTTATTTTAAATTATTAATAATAGTCTATGACTTCGTATATTTGTGTCATTTCCCATCAAAATTCTGAGAATGTTAATGCCAAACACAATAGTAACAAAAGGAAACTACCCAATTGATTTGAGTGGATGAATTTTAACTTCTTTTAGTTATGTTAGAGAAGTAAAAAATTATTATTTCATTCCATATTGATAGAGCCTCACCATGGAAATCCCTATAGCCTCAAGCCCTGTTTTTATTTCATAAATAATATGATATATTAGATAGTGTATAGTATTTTTTACTTGAGTTGGTGGAGTAGATAATGTATTTGCTTTTAACTTCAATTTTGTCTACCTGCTTGCTTAGAAAACTAGAAGCATTTTGAGAACAATCTACCTTTCTCTTGAACAAAGAGCACAGGTTCAGAAAATAACAAAAGTTCCTTTTTCATATACTGGGAAAGTATTAGAAGCAAATATTAGTAATTTGTTAAGTCTCATGCAAAAAGGACATCAAACAACTGTCTTCCAGTCATGGATAGTCATGTGCTGTCCATGACCCAATATCTTTATCTCTGGAATTTAGTTGAGTGGTCACTTCACGTTAGGGTAACTGGAGGCTTTTTAGGAGCTTGGTATGACTTACAATGGCATCTTGAACTAACCAAAGTCTCCCCCTGGGTGAGAATGAATAAGCAAGTATACATATGGAGATGGTTCATTCATGTTTGGAAACAAAAGTGAAAACACAATAGAAAAGAAGGCAGCCAGGTGGACCTGGAGGCTAACTGAGGACGGATGGGCCACTGGCTGCTGAGGAAGCAATGACATCACTGTGTGAATTTGCAAAGGCTGCATTCTCCCAATCATGGTGCTTGGCAAGCCATTTGGCCTTCTTCTTGATGAACATAGTTCATTTTCTCATTTTCCCAGTGACTTGGACGAAACTTTAATAAAAAAAATGAGAATTTTTTTTTAATTTGGGGTTTAATAGATGTACCACATACAAGTACTATATTACTGTACCTATGTTCAGTGATGAAAAAAATCACAATAATAGTGCCACACTAATGGGAAATCTTTCATATTCTACATGAGACCTCTTTATTTGTTATTTGTTTCCTGTACTTAATCTTTGAACAAATCTAAGTATATTTTCAGAAACACTACACATTTTTAAGGACTTATGTTGGAATAAAAACCATTGTTCATTTTATTCTGACTTCATATTGTTCTCATTATAATAGATCTATCTTAATAGCATACTCACATTTTGAATTTTTACATTACAGAAATATAAGGCTATACATTTTTTACAAACCCAATTTGGTTTGACTTATAGATTTATAGATAAGAGAATAGATCTATCTCCTCAGCTCTTAAATATATAGAGCACCTACAAATTGTATAAAGCAGTTTCAGCTGGAGATTTTGCTCATTTCCTTTAAATTTTTCATTAGCTGCTCTATCTAATGATATTCTCCATCTCATATTGGGTAGATACATACTTTAGATAAATATGTATCTATACAATAGGTAGACTATATAGCGATGCTTTGGTTTCACATGTAGATATGATATTATATGTGTTCATGTGTTTGTGTGTATGTCTGTATCTATGTGTATGTCTGTGCATGTCTTTGTAAAATTTTATTTTCAGATAAAAAGTGTAAAAGAAAAAGCTGAAATTCAGTGTAAGAATAGATTGTTCTCCCAACTGATCCCATTGCATTATATAAAATCCTGTTTCTCTTTTTGTTGTCATATCTCTCAACCTACTCATATCCTTGTCAGCGCCCTTCAGTAGCTTGGCCATTCTAGAGGAATAGATCTGCGTCTCCTGCATCTTGAATCCCCAGTATCAGAAGCCTAATGGGCATTCGACAAACATGAGTTAAGTCGTGCAAGGAAAAATACATAAAGCATATACAACCATGGTTTAAAGAACTAAAATTGATATTCTAAAATAGCAACTAAATGCTTTCAGGAAATACATCTTATGTCACTACTGGACTTAGCAGGCCTTTGTGCTTCAAATACGACAACAGTGGGTAGGATAAGTCACTGTTTCATTCCAGGAAGGAGAAAGAAAGCCGTCAAAATGTGTCATCACAGGTCCAAATTAATAAGCCAGTCAAACACCACTTCAAATCTGCCATAACATACGCTTCCTGTGGTTATTACAGACTTTAATTTTTGATGATACTTGTGATACTAGAGATCTTTGATACCGAGGGACAGAAAACATAGCAAAGCTTGCCTGTGTGCCCTTTTCTTTTTTGTGCATTTAATTTGGAGAGCTCAGTTTGCTTGACTTCATGCTGATGAAGGTGGAAGGAGGAGAGGGAGGTGGAAGCCTGCCACTGAATTTGAATTATGTAGGGAACATAGCCGCGTGTACTGTCTTATCAATATCTCCTTCCAGCTGGGGCTGACATAATTAGGCACATCAAGCACAGAAGAAGACATTTGAAATTCAAAGCACTGTTCCAAGTCCTGTGAGTAGCTATGAAAGGTGCCTGGAGTAATGAATAACACATGGTAAGGTGTACAGTTCTGGTAGGTTATCCACCCACTTTGAGTCTATTATAAGACATGGAGAAGTAGAAAAGCCAAGATTTCTGACTTCTACAGCAGTAGCCTTGTTCAAAGATTTGACTTATTAGAACATACTTCCTTTAGAAACTATGAATATTATATATACATATTCCTGAAGATGGAATGAATGATACTTTATTTCACCTACACACATCCCACTACTTACTAGCATATATTAATTAGAATATGTTAGAATTAATATGTGTTTCAATGTATAAATATATAAATGGGGTACCTTAATCTTATTTACTTTATTAGTAAAATAAGAACATATCTGATATATCTGATACTAGGGGCTTAAAAGGTTGGTAAGAATTAGATAAAATAAAGTATTTGTAGCACACAGATGACATTTCCCAATGGGAGCCCTGTGTAATTATACCAAGTGGCTGAAATTATACTGGTAAATATCATGCATTTTGGCTTTTACAAAATATTTCAGACTTCAACCCCTCTCTGTTGTTTGACTTTTGTCTGCCTCTTCTTTCTCCCAATCTTCTCCCTTCATACTTGTCAAATTCTCTAGTTTTTATACATTTCTTTGGCAGAGCAGGTTACTTGTCACTTTCAAATGTTATGTCAAAGCCTATGACTTGAGAGTCTCAGATGCTACTCTATAAAAGACTTATAGAAGTATTTTCCTAAACAAAGACAATTGTCTCCTTAGAAGAACTTTGGTGGCAGCTTCAGATATGTAATTTCCACTGTCATTCATAGAAGATTCTGTCACAGTTGAAAAAAAGGCACCATATGGAGTAAGGTCCATAAATACCTTCCTACAGCACGTGGGGGTAGCGTGAGGTCCAAATGCAATAATCAGAATGGTAGTTTTCAAACTCTAAGGTAAACTTCTAGAAGTCACTGGAGGAAAGACAGGTTGAATGGTTGAATATTTATATCCTTTAATATTTTTTTCTGTTTATAGATATTATCTGTTTTGCAAGGGGAGAACACATGATCAAAAAAAGGTTTGAAAAAAATCACTGGACTGATTAAACAAAAGGAATAATCAGAGGAGAGAAATCTTACTAGCAGAATATAAGGCAAAAGTACTTGATGGTAATACTTCATCTGTATAGTTTATATTATATAATCTAAGGTAGAATTCCAGGCCATCAAATGGGTAATGTACATAGTTCTACAGCATACCTACATATCACCAACCTCTAATGTAAAGCCAAACAGCAGAATTAAATCGTATTTAATAGATGTCAGCACTGGTTTATCACAGTTGTACATAGCTCATGCTCACAGAAAGTATGACTTTGAAAGCACTGATTCTACATGTTTGCAGAGAAAGTCACAAATTAGAATTGCATCATTTTAAGAACAATGAATTCTCTTCTCTTTTGAATAGGATCCTCTTTACTAATATATATATATATATATTTACTGATCCCTCACAAGCTCATATATATATATGAGCTTGTGAGGGATCAAGAAACAAAGTTTTCTGTGACACAGTCCTCTAAGGATTAGAGGCCACAGTTAAAATTTACTAGAAGGAAACCTGGGGATGAAAAAAGGAGGGAAACCAGAAAGAAAGCCTTCCAGCTCCAGGGCAAATCTAACCTCTCTGAAAAAAAGAGGGAGTAGGGTGCTTAGGCAGAAAGAGTATTATACTGTACTATCAGCCTAAGAAAGGTCTGGTGGATTCAATGGCGGTCTTGAGCCCAAATTGTTCTTCAGAGGAGTTCTGACTCTTAAACTACCCAGACAATACCAATGCTAGAAGCCACTTGGGGAAAGAGTGGCCCTGGACAAGCAGTGGCCCTATATATTGTCAGGGACAACACTTTGGTCTATCATTCAATGTTGCTCCTCTCTGCAGAATACCTTCACAGTGTTTTCACATGTTCTCCATAGTTTTCAGATATGAAGAGGAGTAATTTTAGAGAACGATTAAATAGTTGCAACCTGACACATAATGAATCCAGTTATACCTCTTTATTAGCTTGTAAAACAACTCAACGCCACTTTTGTTTTCATCAAAAAATATTTCTCTACAAATAATCTATCCAAAAACAAGAGTATTCAATTGAAAACATTAATATATTTCCAATTAATTATATGAACTCAGAGAATATGTTATAAATAAAAAGTAAACTAAAATGTGATTAATGATTAAGGCACATTATAGTTTTAAAATATTCTTTTTGGGGAGAAAGTTTTGTTGCTGTGTTAATATATTTTTACACTCCACTTTATGGCTGTGCTTTCTATAGTTTAATCTTTGAAAATAATATAAGTCAAGAAAACAAACCACACATTGAATGAGATATCTTAAAACTGAAAATGATCTTTTTAAAGCAAAGATAATTTCAGGTTGACTTGAGGACTTGTGGGGTTTTTGCCAGCTAACCATAGTAGGCTTTATAAACTGCTTCCAATAGGTACCTATTCTATTAAATTTAACAAGAAGCATTAATAAAATAAAACCATAACATATTTCATAGTCATTCTTTGCCAGTAATCCATGTGGGAAACTTAGTGATATTTCTATAAAAACAATCTTTACTGTTTCCATCAGCTCTGTCGACATTTAAAAGATCCTGAGGATATCTGTCATCAAAATGAAAAAAAAAATCAGAAGTTCTAAAATCAACCTGTACATTTATACACAGTTTTACAAAAACTTATGAATCACAGCTCCCCTGCTTCCTTCAAGTGGGCACAGTTTGTCTCTGGAGGATTTATACAAACCATCAGATTCTACCATGGCTTGGGAGACAGACATTTATTATGTGTTCATCATCTGGCCGATTTTTAGATCTTGTCATATAGATCTATACTGTTAAATAATAAAAATCATTACTAGGTAATGATTAAAGGAGATCTTGACTTAATTGATTAATGTGGCAATTGTGTGTAAGTGCTTCTTAATTGTTTTGTGAGCTTTTCTGGCTTTCAGTTACCCCTGCTAGTATCTAAGGGATAACAAAACACATATTGTAGTTAAAGTAAGAATATTTCCCTGCCGAAAATTGCCTGTTTTTATTATTGTAAGAATTGGTCCACTGAACTTAGCTAAGCTTCCAAGGTCTCAGCGAGAATGCCATGATTAATGAGGTAGCCATTAATGTCAGTAGATTGAACAACTAAAATCTGATTATATCAAAGTGTTTCCCAAACATTAGGGTCACATTAACAGTTTATTGAAACAAGCTGATAAAATTTAAAATGGTCATCTAATTCCCTTGGGTTCTTAATTGTTGTATGATAAATCACTCTGTGGAGAAATCTATTACAACGTTCCAAATGAGAAAATATAATTTACCAGGGTGTTTGAAGCACTTCAGTTCTTTACCAGGAAGATTCTGCTAGAGTGAGAAAGAAATGCTCAGATTTTTTAAGTGCCTGGCCTTGAATAAAGGCTCTTAATGATAAATCTTCCAAGTATGAACTGGTTAAGAAAAATGATGCATTTTATGACCCTGTCTTATGTAAAAACAAATTACATTAAAGTTCCTTGCAAGTCGATTACCAAAAGTTCAGCATGAATGAGCTTTTATTGATGCTCATCTAGTCTTCTGAAGGAATTGCTGCAGAAATCAACAGAGCCTTATAAACCAGTTGACTATTCATTCACTGTAGAAGTCTGGGAATGCTCCCTACAGAGACAATGCCTCTGCTTTGAAAGATAATTTGGGGTTTTTTCAAGCATAAGAATTGAAATTCTTGACACATTCAGGTTCTAGTCATTCAGTCTCCGAGTGTGAGTGCTGTATTTCCAGGAATGGCCTAACACTTTGATACTATTGTTATGCAGTTGAGATTATGTCATTGCTTACTCCTGGAAAAACCACTGGTGAAGAGAGGGGAGGAGAAGGTGAGCATTTCTGGGAATGGTCAGAAGAGGTGGAGACTCCGTCTGTTTTGCTATAATTAATGACAGAATTAAAGGAAAGTCATGATCATCCATGTGGTGCTCACAGAGAATTAATATTCTGGACTTAGCGATCTGACTTAGTAACCCTAGAATTATCATTGAAAGTCAGAGGAAAATGCTTTCAGGATGCTTGTTCAAGTTAGAGTTAAGTTTTAGGCCTTCCTCACCACTTTCCTAAAGCAAAGGCATGCACAGTTAATAATGTAATCATCAAGTTGTGCCACAGTAGTTTAGGTGTCTATATTATCTGCCAATGCTCACGTTTTGAGAAATTCTTTGACAACAGACACTTAACAAGGTCTCATTGGATGGAGAGTGGGTTAATACATTAAGAAGCTAATGGACATCCAGATGGTAGATGGTAGGTAAGTAGCCCAGTGATTCCTGATGATTTTTGGTCAGTTTGCCATCAAGATGTCTTTGATGGACATTCACCTACACCTTTTCTTTAGTCATATTTGATATACTTTCATAAATTAGGACTTTTTTGATCTTTCTTATAATGTGTTCACATGACCTATCAAGAAATCCTTGGTTGGGTAAGAGATGCTCAGTTTTAGTCCATCTGGTATCCATTAGAAACTCAGAAACAAAGAGTGTCTCAAAATGTTAGTATGTATGTAAGTAGCTTGGCAGGGGGCATGCAACAAGCTTGTGACAGTTAGTGGGGACAGAACACAGAAACAAGCGGAGTGCTTAGAGACAGTGGTTGACACACCTGGAAAATAATAGCAAACAATCCTTAAATTACTCATTATAACTTACATGTCCTCACAAATATTCAAATACACTTACTCCAACAGTTTAAAGGGTTTTTAAGTAGAATCCACATGTTTTCTGCTAACATTCGTCTAGACCTAATATTCATTAAGATTTTGACTAGAGAAAAAAGGGATTTCACGATGTTCAAGGTGTTCAAAACCTAGTTACTGTGCTCTGCATACAGAACAAACATTTACCTGCAGGTTAAAAATAAATAAGTAAAGGTGACTCACACATTAAGCAAAATATCAGATCTTTTTATTGTACTCTAGAAAAAGATATTATAGGAATAAAACTTGAGTATATCTGTAAGGAATCTGAACTCTGCTCTGACTCAAGGCTTAAAGAATCGACAAACCAGAAGTAGCGAGGACTGTACAACCTTACTAAAGCCTATATCTAGCTTTTTTTTTCTTTAGTGAAAAATGCTCTTGGCAGAGTGTGAATTTTTAAAACATCCGATTTTTTTCAGTGCTGGCATGTTGCCCTTCATTTTAGAGTTTAAACTGACGTAGTGCTAACCTATGTTGAGTACATTAATAACAAATACAGATAATTCTCTTTTGCTAACTGCTTTGCTCGATTCTTCCCTCGACTCAGGTCTCTACTCAAGTTTTGTTCTCACCCCAAGGCCTGTCTTTGCCAGTCTACCTAAAATAGTACATTGCCAGCACTCTGTTCCAGATCCTTTCAAAGACACACTCCCAGGAAATCAGACCAATTATTTTTATGCGATTGTCGGGTTTCTATTCGTCTTACATGAGTGCTATGAAAATTGAAAATTTTCATTGCCAGAATGTCAGTGCCTGTAACAATGTGTGACACAGCATAGGTGCTCAGTTAAAAACTTGCTGAATATTTAGAGAATGGCATCGATCACAAAGATCCTGTTTTTAAAGCAAACTTACTAAGTTTGATGGACAAAGTTTGGAAAAAATACAGTGGCCATACTTCATTAAGGAGAAATCTTTTAGGCATCAAGAATAGGATTGTTTCTCATTATACCAGTTTTAACAAGTAGCTTTTACATTTTATTTCATTTTTAGCTTTATTTTTGTATGTACATGTGTTTTGTCAACGTGTATATCTGTGTACCACATATGTGTCTGGTGGCTACAGAGGCCAGAAGATGGCATTGGACTCCTAGGTCTGGAACTACAGACAGTTGTGAGCTGCCCTGTGTGTGCTGGGAATTAAACCCGGCCTTTTAATTTTAATACTATAAGGCAATATTCCACATTTTTGTGTGTTCCAATGAATAACTGATGTTCCAAGCACCGTTTTATTTCATAGTCTGGCAGCAAGGTCTTCTCTGAAGTGTCCCTATGTACAGATGTCTTTGCATGCTGTGTTCACTAGAAGATTGGCTTCATAGACATAAAAATTGTCCTCTCTGTTTTGTCATCAGTGCTTAGAAATGCACCTAGCATATTGATTGAATTATTACACAGATACAATATGGAATGTAATGAAAACAGTATAAAAACACTGGTTGTGTAAATGTAACATTAAACCTAAAAAATCCAAATATTGGCTGCATGTGTGAGGGATGCAGGGTCAAGTCAAGTCTATGCATGCTCCCTGATTGGTGCTTCAGTCTCTGAGATGGGGGGAGGGGGCGTGAGCTCCTCTTGAGGAGTTCTTGTCCTGCCAATCCATCCTTCCTTTCCCCATCTCCTCCACAACACTCCACACTCTGCCCAACGCTTGGTAGTGAGTCTCAGCAACTGCTTGTGTCCTCCACTACAAAGAGCCTCTCAGAGGAGGAAGTCATGCTCCCTCCTGTCTTCAAGCCCAGCAGAGTACCTTCAATGACAGGGTCTGCTTTCTTTCCCTGGGTAAGTTCCAGACTAGGCCACTCACGCTAAGTAGCTGGGCATCCCTCAGTCTCTGCTCCATCCCCATCCCTATTCATCCTGCATACAGGACAATTTTGAGGTTGAAGGTTTCCGGTGTGGGTTGGTAATCCCCTCCCTCCACTAGAAGTCCTACCTAGTTGGAGGGGGCCTCTTCTGTCTCTGTATCCCCCACTGCTAGTTTCACCCAAGGTCACACTTATGTCCTCCCAGGGTCTTACCCTGTCATCTGTCTCCAGTTTGTGTCAGTATGCCCTCCCTCCTCATTTCCCATCTCTCTCCGAACTCTCTCAACACCTGCTCTTACTCTCCCCACAACTGATCCCTTACCTCCTTTCCCTCCTCTCTCCCTCTCCTACCCAGTCTCCTCTCTTCATCCGCTTTAGAGGTTTATTCTATTTCCCCTTCTGAGTAAGACTCAGGCATCTACCTTTGGACTCTTCCAGTTTACTTAGATTCTTTGGGTCTGTGGGTTGTAGTATAGCAAATGGGCAGCTAGGCAGTCATGTGAGTCCCCTAGCAAATGAGAGCAGGGGCTCTCTCTGATGTCTACTTTTAGATGACATCTCCCCTGACAGGGATAGGTGGAGGGAAGGTGCTGGGCTCTGGTGTAACTCCATGTGCTCCGATGGGGTGTATGGGGGCAGGGGGCTCCCCTTTTCTGGGAAGAGGGAGAGGGGGAATGAGGGAGAAGGGGCCAGAGGGTAGGACCCTGGGGAGGGGAGGGAAGGAGGTAAGAGCCTGTGATCATGACGTAAAATGAATGAATAAATAAATGTATAAAAATAATCCAAATAGTAAAGAAGATATTCCAAATGTATTAAGTATGGACAGATCAGGGAATGATTGGGAACAAAAGATAATTACATTCTTCACCAGCATGCTGAATATTTCTATTATAATCTAAGTTTGAGAGGTATTTACTGTGAGGATCCTATGCCATTCATTACCTTGTCCATATGTGTCTACATCAATACCAAATTGTATTAGTTACTAAGTTTCAAAATAAATCTCCATATCCAAGAGGATGAGCTTTCTCTTGTCACATTCGTGTTAGCTAAAGTAATGAGGCATTCATGTTGCCTTTTCTAGACAAGCTACCCTCTGGATGGTTGAATAGCAGATGAGGAGATGCTGCTCTCTAAAGTTGCATTCCACCAGTGACCAAGTATGACTATGACAGTTGTCTCTGTTTTGTCATCTAGCCTATGTAATGGCTACAGACTATTCAACCGTGGCTACTAGTGTATCAGCGAGAGATGCCCTGGGACATTGAGTACTTCTAAATGGCAGAGTCTGGAAAATAACTCTGCCAAAAGAAATGAAGAAAAAGTAACGTAATCCTAGCAGCCACCATTTAAATTAGCAATTTATAAGAAAATCAAAAGGCAGAGGAAGATGGAAACAGTATAACATGAAATTAACAGATTCCAGACTGTGAGAAATGGAGTTGAAGAGATAATGTTGTTTCTTCAATAAATAAATTAAAGGGGGGAAATTGGTTGGTAGAAAAAAATGGACTTTCTACCAATTAAAATATATGAAACTTATTTGAATTCTAAAACTATCAAACTATTTTTACACTTATGAAAAATACTTGGACATTTGAATACTAATTGGGTGGGTTACAAAAATAGTAAATGGGATGTTTTAAAAGAAGTGAGTCCTGATTTTCTAGAAATAAAAAATGTACTTGAATAAAACACACACACACACACACACACACACACAAATACATTGGCTGATCTGACCATGTGAGTTTTTTATTACATTTACAAAGTTATATACATGTACACTCACACACTTTTTTCGATTCTGTTGGTAATTTACTGCATTTAAAGATGAATTAGGGAAAATTGGTACATTTAAATCTATGTTCCTAGCCAGGATCATGCACACGCCTTTAATCCCAGCACTTGGGAAGCAGAAGCAGGAGGATCTCTGAATTCCAGAACAGCCAGTGATAGACAGAGAAACTCTGTATTGAAAAACTAAGCTAACTAACTAACTAAATCTGTGTTTCCTATAATATATATTTTATAGAGTGAACATCCCTCTATTTTATTTTCCTTTAGTTTAGTATCTTTATATTTATATTAAAACTTTTCATATTAACTTCATAATAACTTTACAAACTTTTTCAGATATGTGATTGGAAAATTGAAATATCATTGTAATTTGTATTGATTTGGAAACAACTCTGAAGTAAATATTAAGCCTTTGGGAGCTTCCCAACCCAAAGACATGATAAATGTTTAAGGTTAGAGAATTGCTAATTGTCCTAACTTGATCAGAACACTTTTGAAAAACATGTGCTGAACTATTACCCTGTGCATCATAAATAGTACAATTATGTACTAATTATGCAGAGAAAAGGGAGCATTCCCACACTGCTGGAGGGAGTGCAAAAGTGTACAACCACTATGGAAATCAGTCTGGTGATGTCTTAGAAAACTTGGAATAGCCTCAATAACCTCAAGACCCAGCCATACCACTCCTGAGCATATATCCAAAAGATTCCTCACCAACCCACAAGGACACCTCCTCAACTATATTCATAGCAGCTTTATTTGTAATATCTAGAAACTGGAAACAACCCAGATGTCCTTCAACCGAAGAATGGATAAAAACAAGCAAACAAACAAACAAAACAAACAAACAAAAAAAAATCTGTGGTACATTTACACAATGTAATACTACTCAGCTATCAGAAACAAGGAAATCATGCAACAACCAAATGGATGGAACTAGAAAAGCTCATCATGAGTGAGCTAATCCAGACTCGGAAAAATACACATGGCATATATTCACTTATAACTGGATTTTAGCTATTTTAGTATAGGATAACCATCCTACAATCAGTAGACCCAAAAGAGCAGGAACAGGGACTTGGTTACCTGTCAGAGAGACACCCCACTCTAGTGGAACTGCCATGTATGCCTCCTGTGCAAGAGGAAGCACTTAGACCTCATGTGACTAATGAACTGAGGGGGGCTGATACACAGAGACACCCCACATGGGAGGGATGGGATGGGTGGGAGAAGGGGTAGAGAGTGGGAGGGAGGGGCTGAGAGGGGGTTGAGGGAGGGGGTGGCAATGGAGACGTAATGAAGTAATGAACAAATGTTTAAAAAAGAATGAATAAATAAATTAATTAATGAAAAAATGAACTAAACAAAATTTTCAAAAATAAATGAAGAAAACATTTAAAACTTCAAAATGTATATTTAGCCATTCACATTTTTAAATAATGGATGTGCTGCCTATCTTCTACTTGGGTTATTTCTAAGCAATAAATATTTAATAATAATTATTACTACTGCATCACCAGTTACTGTGCTGTGTTGTGTTAGGACTAATATAATACCCTTACAGCAGTTGAAATGCAGAAAGAGGATAGAAGCGTTAGTCATGAAGTAATAGATTGATTTTTATGTTAAGTGTTGTCCTTTCAAATAACTTCACTGTGTTTCTCAAAAAGATAGTTGCCCCAGTGTGACTATTTGGGGGCATTGGATGCAATCACCACTCTAGATGTTAATGCTATGCTTCTACAAATAGAAGGTGCTATAATTTTGTTTGACAGTGAAGAGAGATGTTGCAGAGGAAGAAGGAGAGAGCATGGGCAAGAATGCTGTCAAGTAAAAATATAAGATGCCCAATCAAATTTGACTTTAAAATAAATGATGAATAATAATTTATTACAGCTGTCTCCTAAATATTGCATGGTCTGGACTTATACCACTAATTTTTTTTTAACTTTTAGTCATGTTTTCATTTGCAAACTCGTTAGGAGGCCATGGCAGTTGCTGGACATAAAAAGAATGAGAAGTGGTGATCTTGGTGGTGACCACTTGCACTTCTAGTTACTGACACCTGCACAGTGTGTCGCCTGTCTTCCAGTTGTTCCCCGAAGAGCAAGCCGCCGTTAGTCGGCTCTAGCTTCAGTGCTGCAAGGCCCTGCTAAGGCAGGTGCAGTGATTTCTCACTGTCTCCACCCTGTCTTAGGCCACGGCAAGCATTGGGAATGATTATTACAGAAGCCGGTCAGTAGTTAGGAGAAACAGTGCCAACAGCAGCATCAAAAACCACAAGTGCCTCTTGGAGGCTGCTTTCCCTCCACTGATGTACAGTTCTCACATTTTAAATTTCACGTAATGTCGTTGTCTTATTAAAGATGGAAACAGAGAGAGCACTTCATCCATTAACCTCCTCCAGGTGACTATCCTCTTTCTTCTCCAGTCGCTTTCCCCATGCCAGTCCCTGAATCTTTATCTGTTCCTTGAAACAAAATCAACAATGAAAGTAAAAAAAGCCATTAAACCAATGAAATCAGGGATATGGTTACAAATGTAAGTAGCACTTCATCTAAATTAAAGCTACTCACTTACAAAAAGAGATTGTTAGTTTAGCACAGGGTGTTGTATTTCTCCAATTCACCAATCAATGATAGGTCCCGGTTTGAACACCAGTCAACCGTAGAAATCTTTGCCTTGACCTTGTACAGCCAATGAGCTATCCCCTGAAATAAAATATTTTCCCATTCTATTCATTTATCCAAGTCAATCAAAAGCCAGTAAATCCACCGACAAGAATCATATATATTCAGAATGAACGCACAATCATCCACCTTTAAGAAGGTCCTCGGGTTCTACAAGACACACATTTGGGTTCTAACTCTTCTATTTGTTTCATGGACACAGAAGTTTAGTTGGTATCCCTAAACTTTGTTTTCCTTCCAGGTAATGGGAAAATTCTAACTACTGGTGAGTTTTAACTTGGATAAGGTTACTCTATGGAATGTTTATCTAAAACAACTGGTGAAATCTAACATGGTATAATCATTTTGGGAAACATTTTGGAAATATACCTAATGATAAACTTGGTATGCCACCTGGTCATTCTGTACCTAAGTGTTTGCCAGAGAAATTAAAGCATGTATTCATTGATATTCATAACAGCTCTGTTGGTAATAGATAGACTGTGGAAATGACCCCAGTGTCCAATAACAGGTTAATGGAACAATTTCTGATATACTAATATCACGCAATACTATTCAACAAAACATAAAACAATGTAATGATACCTGAAATAAAATTATGAGTCACATTGTAATTATAGTTACACTGAGTGGAAGAAGCCAGAGTTTTGTTGTCTTACTATATTCATAGAAAATTCTAGATTTTCAAACTAATACTTAGCTAAAGAAAGCCATTTAGGGCTTATCTGTGGGTGGGAATGTGGAAAGAAACCAACTACAAAGGAAACCCCAGGGAATTACTGAAAACAGGATTGTGTATTTCCTGGAGTATGGTGATGATTTGGGGACATATATCAAAGTGACCAAAATACACACTTAACACATTTGTTGATTAATAAACTCAGTGAAGCTGAAAGAAACAAACTATAGTGAGATAATTTTTAATAAGCTCAGATATAATAGCAGAAGTAAAAATGTTCTTTGCTGTATTAATGAAAAATCAAGATTGTGATTCTCCTATACATTATATCTAAGAATTTCCTTATTTCTGTTTTATTTCTCCTCAAATATAACTCTATTAATATGTTTTGCTTAAAATATTTCAAACAAACATTTTCATAATACTTTTATGCTAATTAAAGTTTGCTGTATTTACATACACATATAGCTATTTAATAGATCAAGAGTATCACATTTATAATGTCTATTCCTTCATGTTTTCCTTTTTCTATCAAGAAAGTACTCTATTACACCTCTTCAAAACTGAATATAGTCACTTCCTCACCTGATGCCCTGGTATTCAAAAATTCCTTTCCATAACTCATTGTCATTCCCACCGCTTACTCACCTGTTCTGTTTACCAAACATACTCTCCTAATGTAAATTTTCATCAGTCAAGGAACTCCTGGCTTATCCTCCTTCTTCTCTGACAACACAGTGAATACAAGTATTCCTTTCTGTTGTCCCACAGATCCTAGTAGAACAGCTTGGAAGCCTTCTTCTGTCTTTCTAGACCACCCAAATTATCCAGGAGCATGACAGGCTGTGGTTCATGGTCTCTTGTATATGAACAGTGTGATTTTTGTCCCTTAATGTTTTCCTTAAGGCATGCTAGCACTAATTAAGGTAGAGGGAGAAAGAAATGCTAAGAAGAGAAGGAAGATACACAAGAGACAAGAACCAAGGGAACTGCAGTCGAACTTTACCAGTTCTGTGCAGATACTGGATAAGTTCAGCACATGAGATATTTTTTTATGTCAATACTTTCCCACAAGATTATGATCCCATTTACCTTTCCAAATACCCATTTCATCAAATCAAATATGAGTGACCTTATGTTTTTTTTGCCTAAAATCTGTTGGAGGCTTTCTTTTGTTTCTTAGCTATACTTCCAAAGTGTGGTTGTCCCCATATGTTCTAGTTCCTGCTTTCCTTTCACTGATTTCTCTCCTCACAATCATGTATATACATCCCCCTTTCCCTTAAGGATACATTATGCCTTCCTCCTCCTGTTCGTTCTTCTTTTTCCATAATGCTAGGAACTTAGAGATTCAACCCGGGCTTGACAATGGCTGTATCACCAAGATGTATGTTCAGCCACACACACACCCCTTTTGTATTTTGAAACAAGACCTTACTAAGTTGTCTAAACAGGCCTTGACTTCTGATTCTCCTGATACGGCTTCAGGTATAGCTGTGATTATGAGGATTTTATTGCATAATGATCTTCTCATCACTCCAAATCTTTATTTGACCCACTGCTATTTACTTGCACCGATCGGCATGCCTTTCAGGCCATTGCAGACACACTGGTCTACTTGCAAGTCCCCGTGAAGGGTAGAGTTTGACTATCTCCTCTCTGTCACTGAGCAAACATTTTATACCACATTTATTTGAATCATTATTTGTTCAATGTCTGTCCTTCACCTGGTCTATTATATAAAGGGTTCCCAATACATCTTGATTAGTTTAAATTTTTCAGATTTTAAATTTATTTTTACTCTCCATTAAGTCCATAACCCTTTTTCAGTGCAGTGGTGAACAACACAGAGGGTTCACTCACAGAGAAGGATCAAAAGGTATTTGTTTAATGAGTGAATGAATTCATAGAAATGATGGGAAATGACCTTGTGAAATAAATTCTTATCCCTTCATTACCCATGAGAAAATTGAGGATCAGGGAGTTTAAATTGCCAAGTTAATAATCTTCCATTATTCCTCCAAGAGTTAACAAGACAATAAGGTGGAGGGAGGGGGAGGAAGGCAAACCTCTATGGAGAGAGTAGATCCCTGCCATGAATATAAGCTTTGTGCATGTTTAGCTGCACAGTACACCTTAAACCAGAGTCCCTGATTAAATCTATCATGGTTATCTCAAAACCAATAATCCTAGACTTTTATTTAAGCTACTCCCTGTTGAAATGCTTCTCTGCCCTGAGTCCCACATCCTAAGCTGCCTGTCATATCAGTTGTAACCATGCTGAGCAGTTCTGTGCAAATGCCAGTCTCCTATCACACTCCTCTCAGCTCTTAAGATATTTTTTCATATCCCAGGCTCTTACCCAACCATAATACAGAAACATTTGGGAAGCAAAGGAGAATTCTATTTATGATGTGAACATATTTCGTGCAAAGGATTTTCCTTGGATTTATTTATCTTTTTTTATACAAGTACCTCTACAGCAGCATAATTCTCTATTTTACTCATATGTATAACCTTTCAGGAATAAATCAAATCCTCCACCATAAGCAGGTGGCATGGTCTTTTAAGCCTATTCTTTGGGACTGGACTTGACATGAGATTTACTTGCATGAAGTTCATTGTGGAGAGCTCTTATGTTTATTAGGCCAGAATTATAGTGCCAGGAGAGAAGCTGGACTACATGGAAGATGGAGGGAAACTTTGAACTGTGTGGCATTTGTCTGGGCTCCACCAGAGATGAGATGGCCTTTCAGAGTTCTCCTTCTTCAGCAAAGGAACAGGACCAGTGTCACCCCTGTTCCTCAAACCAGCCTCTGAATGTGGACTGTGTCTAGGTTTGAGGAGGGGCGTGGGTCATAAGGAATAGCTCCTGCCTAAGACAGCCTCTGTAAGGAGCTCAGTAGAGCACTGTCAACCACCTGCCCACAAACCTAAGGAAGAATGATTCAGCCTCACATGGCATCGGGGGCAAGCCATGGGGACACCAAACTCTTACTCTCCATGGTTTCCCTTCTATCACTCCCAGAGTGTGGCAAGTCTCAGAACAATACCAGTATTGGAACCTGATGACTTAATATTTTAAAACACAAAGAGAGGATAAAATGCATTTTTTTTTCTGAAGCTGTTTCTAACTTGGTATTGCTTTTGTTTAAAGCAATAACTTAAAAATTCTGTCTAACCCTGACCACAATGATGAACTATTCTTTAATTTTTCCTTACAGAGTTTGCTAAAAGGCTTCCACAGTTTCATAAACAATAAGAGAAAGAAGACACCACAGTAAACTTTTTTTTCTCATTTTGTTCAATAGTGACCAACTATGAGAATGAGAAGAGCTTCAAAAGAAATTGGAATGTCTCCCACCATGTCAGAGAGGAACCACAGTCACTAGATGCCTTAGTATAAAACTGTGACGAGAGTTGGTGCTTTCTGCCACTGTACTGAAGGAAAATTAGTTCTTCAGTCAGAATTTTACAATGTATTAATGGCATTGAACTCCTCCCTCCAAAGATCCCCATGCACCAAAGAAGTGCTGGATCCATTAGGTCCCAGGACGCTCAGTTCTGCTTTACTAATAATCAAAGAATTTCCATTTACAGTTCAAAAGCATTCATTCTTCTGAGACATGCCTTCCAATGCCCCTCATCCCTTTCAAAAAGCCATTCTTCCATGGCATTTTCAATCTCATTCAAGGTATCAATAGATGCCTACTAATAATTTGGTGTAAAAAAAAAAGCATATTTTAAACTTTGTTTTCCTAAATATTTATTTCAAAGACTACGTTTTCACAGTGATTTTAATCCTAATGTCATCCTCAAAATAAATCATTATGTGTACTTCATGTGATCTTTTCAGAATGCAATAAAACAGATTGTTTTTAATGGCTGTTCCAGCAATGAAAAATATCTGTGTTAGGTGGAAACAACAAATGGATGCTTTTTCAATTCCTTTTAATGGCACGAGGATCTTTGCAACCTGCTGTGAAAAATATTCTCTTAATGATAGGCCTGTGGCACAACTTAAGGAGTCATCAAGAAATAAATGTGCTGCTGTCTGCCTGGCAGCTTGGTGTCCCTTAATTGAAGTGTTATAAGATTCTGTGTGGAGGGAGCCTCCAGGGTTTCATAGCTAAATGGCACGGACACCTCTGATGAGACATGCAGATGAAGATGTGTCAATACAATCTTCACCAATTTGCTGTAATAGCAGGGACTGATTAATTTTATAACCACGGGTACTTCTATTAGCTAACCTAAGGAATGATTTAGACTTTATTAAGCAACTTATTTCTATCTTCTTTTCAAGAGACTGCTGCACCATAGTTTATCCTTGAGTGCTACACTGTAGCACATTTTCTAATAAGGGTTCTAAATATATTATTAAAGAAAGGAGCATGAACCATAGGAACTTTGTGTGACTCCTATCTCAAACGCACTTGAGCAAACTTAGAGTTTCTCAAAATTAAAATGACTTCATATTTGAGGCAATTGAGTTGGAAGCTCTGATATACATTTTTAATGTGTAAAAAAATGAAGGAACTGACTCAAAAAGTATGTGGCTGTATATTTTTATCTTTTTCGTGAGATAAAATTGCATTAATATTTTATGATAATTGCCCGTGGACATCTAACATTCTTTGGTTACACATAATCAACTAATGCTTTATATTTTAAGGCTTTGTTCAATAAAAAATTAATCATCATGCATGGGTGGGCAATGTATTTGAATGTTTAGCTACATGATTCTATGCATAAAAAGGTTCTGGTTTATGTACTAAAAATCAAGTCGCTGAAGCGTTCAGATAGCAATAAATGTGATATGAGGACTCATTTAAAAGTTCCAAAATATGAGCTCAGGGGCCTATCTTTATAATTTGTGAAATCATAAATAAAATGAAACTGGATTTACTGTAAGTTGAATTTCCAATAACTTTATTTTTTTAAGGATGACTGAGAATCCATTAAAACAATTGTATTAGGCAAACAATGAGAGTATTATTATTACTTACTACTAATTTAGATCCTGGTGTCGGAAAATGCACCATAAAATATGTGATTTGGGTTTCTACAAGTAATATTTGGACAGATCACACATACCTCCACACCTCTTGAGTTTTTTCTTCTTCCTACCTCACATTGGTGTAAAGAGATTAATGACAGCAATTGGGGGAGAGTTGCATTCTCACATGTGTTCAGGCTTACTTGTAATAGAAACTATTTGCATAAAAAATGATCCTAAGCATTCTAGGTGTATTTAAATAATCATGTTTATGATGTTTCAATGTTATGATGTTTCAATGATGTTCATAGTTTCAAAATTACTATAGAGAACAATTTTATTATGGAGTTTTGTCTACAGTAGAAGATAAATATATGCCTTATAACCTCCAAAGATGTAGTAGAGATATAACCATATAACTGACTAATACAGAGAACAAAACCATAAATTCTGAATGTCATATATTATCTAAATAATGTTAATTCCACCCTAACAAAAATGTGATAGATTAGGAATTGGGGTAGGTTTTAACTTATAGTCCTGCTACTCAGTAATACAAAGATTGCTCTATAATCTCTAGAAACTCTTTAGTGTTTTGCTTAACATTTCCTACATTTAAAAATCAGAAATTGTATCATATCTCCTTTGAGGCTACATTTCACTCTGTCATTTCATTTATAATCAACCATAGCTACATCACTATGAATACTTTGGTAATATGATTAGTAAATATGTGCATACTTTCAAAGGGACTACAGATTTGTGTTACTTTTAGAAGAACACAATTTTTAGGTATTTTTGCATGTAGCACAAAGACTTTCAGAGCTAAGTAAATTCCATACTAGATGTATGATTGCTTGTGATTGATTCTTTATGTTTAGAATGGGGAGTGGTGGTAGTATATGATAGGCTCTTTATGTATAGGTTGAGTGACAGTAAAAAATAAAAATTCCAGGTAATTGCTAGAGTCAAAACATAGTTATTGGCTGCCACACACACACACACACACACACACACACACACACACACACACACACCACACCAAAGTCATACCAGTGGTAACACTGATGGAAAGTTAGCCTTGACTTCTAGGATTGTACATTTCTGGTCATTTTCAGACTTAATACTTCTGAGATTCACTTGAATTTCAACCAGTTTTGTTGATAAATGCTCATCATCCAATTTGAATGTGAAAACTTCTCACAGCATTGAATAAAATACTTAGAAACAGTAAGTGCTTAGTATCTAGAGAATCAAAGATTTCAGATGTATAGAAAGAGTAAGAGGCAAGTTTGAGAGGATTGCAAAAAAGGAAAAAAGGGAAACCAAGAAATGAGGTTTTAAAGAAAATGAGTGACTAACTGCATTAAAATATTTTCAATGTACACGCCACTGGAACTGAGTATTTTGTATACATTCACAACATATTCATATGTACTTATAAGATATGCACATTAAATGGTCAGTGTTCTATTCCAAGTTAAAATAAAATTTTAAAGATGAAGAAAAAAAATCTAAATAACATAGAACTAAGAATTTTATTTTGTATTTTGAGAACTATCCTATATCCTTTCCTGGAAGACATTCTGCCCATTCTGGATATCCCCAGTATAGTTCTGCAAAGGAAAGTTTGTAGAAATGAAACCTAACAGAACACACTGAAGAAATGTAAGAACATCTGGAAATAAAGAGGGAGTATAATCACAGAGGGAATATTGAAGAACTGCTGTGTGTGAATCAATGGTAAACTGTAATCAACGTGGAAAAGGCTAACGCCGGAAACAATGCGAGCATCACCAGGCAAGATGCTGAGTATCACACTTAGACATATGGAGCGTGCTCTCATTGTAGAAAGGTTTGACTTGACCCCCACACAGACTGAGACAGCATTCCTATTGGGAAATCTGAATTTAGAGCTTGCTAGTAAAGCTAACAAACAACAGAGAAATGCACACTCCAGAACCATCGCGATCTCCCTATCCCGACAGCCAAGAGCACATTTCTAACCATAATCATTTATGAATGATCATGGATTATCCTCTCAGGAGTTTCCTTGTGATACTCTGTGTCTGAGAACAAGTTTGTTGATCAGGCTAATGATGGAATATAGAAGTGAATATAAAAACTATGTTAAACATTAATAATAATGAAAGATCACAATTTAGGTGCATATAGGAAGAGATTTTGTGTGAAAGATTCACTGTTATTTTGAGAGGAAAGGAAAATCCATCTCCAGTCTTTTTTTTTTTTCATTTTCTTTATTTTCTATTTCTTCAAGTTACATCTCAATCGCAGTCCCCTCCCTATTTCCCCCTCCAGTCCCACCCTCCCACCCTCAACCCCCCCATTCTCGTCCCCCTTTTTTTTAAGTTTAAAGTATATCTTATTTCCCCCTACAGTTTCCCCTTTCAGTGCAACAAATGGCTCTTTCTCTTATAATAATAAATACAATACAAAACAACAGAGGTAATTAGGCCACAGTTATAAGGGTTATATGGCTTAACGTACATTCCCAATGTCCAGTCCATATGTATTTGGCACCTGAATTTAACATTCTACTACCTAACCATCTCCATGAGTTTAAAGTTCTATATCTAACTCAACATTCATACTAACTTGCAACACAATTTTAAAAGCATCTACTTAGGTCTATAACACTCTCTTGACTCCTAAACAACTCAAAATTTAATTATGAGGCTCTAGCTATCTGTTCTTTAACCACCTCAGAGACCTGAGAGGGATAAATATATCTGATTTTATAGGAAGTACAGGGCCTGCAGCTTCCCAAACTAAGAAATGACATACTAGTGGCTGCCTGGACAGTTCCCATTTTCTCTCCATACATTACAGCATCGATCTTCAGTCATTTGGCCCCGTTTCTCTGACAGACATTGATTTTAGAGCAGGGGTTATGAAGGACTTGCCTACCCTGTCTTGGCAGAGCTAGGCTGTCGACTTACCTGCTTCCAAGTTTTGTCCTTTTTGGACAGCATTCTGTCTACAGTTGGAGCAAGGGGCTTTTCCTACCAAGAGATAGGCTTGTGACTAATTCAATCATCTCCCACTGGAGATTCTTTGATGCTCATCTTCTACTTGGGGTAGAATAGGGGGTGCTGTCAGGTGTTGATATGTCCCAATATAAAAAAACTTAAAGTTACGAAAACATCTTTGAATGCCATATTCTGAAGATCTCTTGAGGTTTTTGAAGAGGCCCTATCTATCTCTTATATTAGGATAAGCAGATGTTGCTTGTCTCTTAACAGCTCTATTTCTGATTAGCTTAGAAAATAGCTATAATAGGCTGTCATAGTACCTAACAAAATGACCGGCTTGCATAACTATTAGTTTGCATTTCTTAATTATCCTAAACAGTTTATGACAATTAGTAGTAAACGGCCAAAACATCACATTTAATTTTTTTTCTTTACCTCCTAATCCTTGCATCACATTTCTCTGGGGTGGGGTGTCCTTACATAAGAGTCCCTCATCTCAGTTGAGAGGTCGTATGAGGGCCAAGAGCCTCCTCATTCATTGGGGGTCTACAAGGCAGTACCACCAATGAAAAGTGTCTCATTGCCCAGGAGAGAGAACTACAAAACAAACAAACAAATAAGCAGACACACAGATAAAAAAGAATAAAAAATAAAAAAAAAATTTTAAAATATAAAAAATAAATAAACAAATAAAAATAAAAAATAAAAAGTCTATGTCAATGTTCCTTTTGGTGTGTTAGTTGTAGTATCAATGCCTTCTACTATATAGCTAAAATCCTACTAAAAGTGAATAGATGTCATATGCATTCTTCTGAGTCTGGGGTAGCTCACTCACGATGAGCTTTTCTAGTTCCATCCATTTGGCTGCAAACTGCATAATTTCATTGTACCTGATAGCTGAGTAATATTCCAATGTGTACATGTACCACAGTTTTTTAACCCAGTCTTCGGTTGAGGGACATCTGGGTTGTTTCCGGTTTCTAGGTATTACAAATAAAGCTGCTATAAACATAGATGATGAAACTTCCTTATGTTTCCGTGAAGAGGCATTTGGGTGTATACCCAGAAGTGGTATGACTGGGTCTTGAGGCAAAGCTATTCCAAGTTTTCTAAGATATCGCCAGACTGACCTCCATAGTGGTTGCACAAGCCTGCATTCCCACCAGCAATGGAGTAGGGTACCCCTTTCTCCACACCTTTGCCAGCATGTGCTGTCATTGGGCTTTTGATCTTAGCCATTCTGACAGGTGTGAGATGGAATCTCAGAGTCGTCTTGAGTTGCATTTCTATGATGATTAAGGATGTTGAGCATTTCTTCAAGTGTCTCTCAGCCATTAGGGATTCCTCCTTTGTGAATTCTCTATTTAGCTCTGTCCCCCATTTTTTGATTGGATTATTTGGTTTCTTGGCATTTAATTTCTTGAGTTCTTTGTAGATTTTGGGTATTAGCCCTCTGTCAGATGTGGGGTTGGTGAAGATTTTCTCCCAGTCTGTAGGCTGCCGTTTGGTTCGAATGACAGTGTCTTTTGCATTACAGAAGCTTTTCAGTTTCGTGAGGTCCCATTTATTGATTGTTAATCTCAGGTCCTGAGCTGTTGGTGTTCTGTTCAGGAAGTTGTCACCTGTGCCAATGAGTTCGAGGGTTTTTCCCCCTTTTTCTTCTAGTACATTTAGTGTGACCGGACTTATGTTAAGGTCTTTTATCCACTTGGACTTAAGTTTTGTACGAGGTGATAAGTACGGGTCTAACTTCATTCTTTTACAAGTGGACATCCAGTGGACCAGCACCATTTGTAGAAGATGCTGCCCTTCTTCCATTGTACCTTTTTGCATTCTTTGTCAAAAATTAGGTGGCTGTAAGTGTGTGGGTCTATTTCTGGATCTTCAATTCGATTCCATTGATCTACTGGTCTGTTTCTATACCAATACCATGCTGTTTTTACAACTATTGCTCTGTAGTACAGCTTGAAATCTGGGATGGTGATACCTCCAGATGTTTTTTTATTGAACAGGATTGATTTAGCTATTCTGGGCTTTTTGTTGTTCCATATGAAATCGGGAATAGCTCTTTCCAAGTCTATAAAAAATTGTGTTGGTATTTTGATAGGAATTGCATTGAATCTATATATTGCTTTTGGTAGTATAGCCATTTTTATTATGTTGATCCTACCTATCCATGAGCATGGGAGATCTTTCCATCTTCTAAAGGCCTCTTCCATTTCTTTCTTCAAGGACTTGAAGTTCTTGTTGTACAGGTCCTTTACTTACTTGGTTAGAGTTACCCCCAGGTATTTTATGTTGTTTGTGGCTATTGGGAAAGGGTTGTTTCCCTTATTTCTTTCTCAGCCCATTTGTTTGTTGTATAAAGAAGGGCTTCTGATTTTCTTGAATTCATTTGTATCCAGCCACTTTGCTGAAGGTGTTTATCAGCTGTAAGAGCTCTCTGGTGGAATTTTTGGGGTCGTTTATGTATACTATCATATCATCTGCAAATAGGGATAATTTGACTTTTTCGTTTCTAATGTTTATCCCCTTGATCTCCTTTAGTAGTCTTATTGCTCTAGCAAGAATTTCAAGTACTATATTGAAAAGATATGGTGAAAGTGGACATCCTTGTCTTGTCCCTGAGTTTAGAGGGAATGCTTCAAGTTTCTCTCCATTTAATTTGATATTGGCCACAGGCCTGCTGTATATTGCCTTTATTATTTTTAGGTATGGTTATTGTATGCCTGTTCTCTACAGAACGTTTAGCATGAAGGGGTATTCGATTTTGTCAAATGCTTTTTCTGCATCTAGCGAGATTATCATGTGTTTTTTTTCTTTCATCTTGTTTATATGATGAATGACGTTGATATACTTACTATGTTGAACCATCCCTGCATTCCTGGGATGAAGCCTACTTGATCATGGTGTATGATACTTTTGATGTGTTCTTGGATTCGGTTTGCAAGTATTTTATTAAGTATTTTTGCATCTATGTTCATGAGGGAGATTGTTCTGAAGTCTTCTTTCTTTGTTGGGTCTTTGTGTGGTTTAGGAATCAGGGTGACTGTGGCCTCATAGAATGAGTTTGGCAATGTTCTTTCAGATTCTATTTTGTGAAAGAGTTTGAAACGTATTGGTGTTAGTTCCTCTTTGAAGGTCCGGTAGAATTCCGTGCTAAAGCCACCTGGGGCTTTTATTGGATGGGAGATTTTTAATGAATGTTTCTATTTCCTTAGGGGTTATAGGGCTTTTAATCTGTTTATCTGATCTTGATTTAGCTTCTGTAGGTGGAATCTATCAAGAAAATTGTCCATTTCACTTAAGTTTTCAAATTGGTGGAGTATAGATTTTTAAAGTAGGATCCAAATATTCTCTGGATTTCTTCAATGTCTGTTGTTATTTCTCACTTTTCATTTCTGATTTTGATGATTTTGGTTTTCTCCCTCTGTCTGTTAGTTAATTTGGCTATGGGTCTGTCTATTTTGTTGATTTTCTCGAAGAACCAGCTCTTGGTTTCATTGATTCTTTCTACAGTTCTTTTTGTTTCTAAGTTGTTGATTTCAGCCCTAAGTTTGATGATCTCCCACCTTCTACTCCCGTTGGGAGTATTTGCTTTTTTTTTTTTCCAATTCACCCAGTTTAGCTGTTAATTCGCTAATATGAGCTGTCACAATTTTCTTTTTTTTTCTTTATTTTTTATTTCTTCAAGTAACATCTCAATCGCAATCCCCTCCCTATTCCCCCTCCAGTCCCACACTCCCACCCTCAACCCCCCATCCTCTTCCTTTTTTTTTCTTTTAAGTTTAAGGTATATCTTATTTCCCCCTACAGTTTCCCCTTTCAGTCCAACAAATGGCTCTTTCTCTTATAATAACAAATATAATACAGTACAACAGAGGTAATTAGGCCACAGTTATGAGGGTTATATGGCTTAATGTACATTCCCAATGACCAGTCCATATGAATTTGGTACCTGACTTTAACATTCTACTATCTAAACATCTCTATGAGTTTGAAGGTCTATATCTGACTCAACATTCATACTAATTTGCAACACAAATTTAAAAGTATCTTCTTAGATATATAACACTCTCTTGACTCCTAAACAACTCAAAATTTAATAATGAGACTCTAGCTATATATTCTTCAACCACCTCAGAGACCTGAGAGGGATAAATATATCTGATTTTATAGGAAGTACAGGGCCTGCAGCTTCCCAAACTAAGAATTTCATACCTGTGGCTGCCTGGACAGTTACCATTTTCTCTCCATACATTACAGCATCAATCTTCAGCCATTTGGCCCCATTTCTCTGACAGACATTGTTTGTAGAGCAGGGGTTATGATGGACTTACCTACCCTGTCTTGACAAAGCTAGGCTGTCGACTTACCTGCTTCCAGGTTTTGTCCTTTTTGGACAGCATTCTGTCTACAGTTGGGGCAAGGGGCTTTTCCTACCAAGAGATAGGCTTGCAACTAATTCAATCATCTCCCACTGGAGATTCTTCGATGCTCATCTTCTACTTGGAGGAAAATAGGGGGTTCTGTCAGAAGTTGATATGTCTTGATATAAAAAAATCTAATGTTACAAAAACATCTTTGAATGCCATATTCTGCAGATCTCTTGAGGTTTTTGAAGAGGCCCTATCTATCTCTTATATTCGGGTAAGCAGATTTGCTTGTCTCTTGCTGGTTTATTTCTGATTAGCTTAGAAAGTAACTATAATAGGCTGTCATAGTACCTAACTGAATGACTGGTTGCATAACCATTAATTTGCATTTCTTAATTATCCTAAACAGTTTATGACACTTAGTAGTAAAAGGCCGAAACATTACATTTCATTTTTTTTCTTTACCTCCTAACCCTTCCATCCCATTTCTCTGGGGTGGGGTGTCCTTATATAACAGTCCCTCATCTCAGTTGAGAGGTCATATGAGGGCCAAGAGCCTCTTCATTCATTGGGGATCTACGAAGCAGTACCATCAGTGAAAAGTGTCTCGTAGCCTGGGAGAGAGAACTACTAAACAAACAAACAAATAAGCATACAATAGATAAAAAAGACTAAAAAATAGAAAAATATAACTAATATATAAAAAATAAATAAAGAATAAAAATTAAAAATAAGAAGACTATGTCCAAGTTCCCTTTTGTGTGTTAGTTGTAGTATCGATACCTTCTACTACATAGCTAAAATCCTACTATAAGTGAATAGATGCCTTATGTGTCCTTTGAGTCTGGGTTAGTTCACTCAGGATGAGCTTTTCTAGTTCCATCCATTTGGCTGCAAATTGCATAATTTCATTTTTCCTGATAGCTGAATAATATTCCATTGTATAGATATACCACAGTTTTTTGACCCATTCTTCGGTTGAGGGACATCTGGGTTATTTCTAGTTTCTAGCTATTACAAATAAGGCTGCTATAAACATAGATGATGAAACTTCCTTATGATTCCGTGAAGAGGCACTTGGGTGTATACCCAAAAGTGGTATGACTGGGTCCTGAGGCAGAGCTATTCCAAGTTTTTTAAGATATCGCCAGACTGACCTCCAGGTGGATGCACAAGCCTGCACTCCCACCAGCAATGGAGTAGGGTACCCCTTTCTCCACACCCTCATCAGCATGTGCTGTCATTTGAGTTTTTGATCCTAGCCATTCTGACAGGTGTGAGATGGAATCTCAGAGTCGTCTTGAGTTGCATTTCTCTGATGATTAAGGATGTTGAGCATTTCTTCAAGTGTCTCTCAGCCATTAGGGATTCCTCCTTTGTGAATTCTCTATTTAGCTCTGCCCGCCATTTTTTGATTGGATTATTTGGTTTCTTGGCAGTTAATTTGAGTTCTTTGTAGATTTTGGATATTAGCCCTCTGTCAGATGTGGGGTTGGTGAAGATTTTCTCCCAGTCTGTAGGCTGCCGTTTTGTTCGAATGACAGTGTCCTTTGCCTTACAGAAGCTTTTCAGTTTCATGAAGTCCCATTTATTGATTGTTGATCTCACGTCCTGAGCTGTTGGTGTTCTGTTCAGGAAGCTGTCGCCTGCGCCAATTAGTTCGAGGGTTTCTCCCACTTTTTCTTCTAGTAGATTTAGTGTGGCCGGCCTTATGTTAAGTTCTTTGATCCACTTGGACTTGAGATTTCTACAAGGTGATAAGTATGGGTCTAACTTCATTCTTTTACAAATGGACATCCATTTGGACCAGGACCATTTGTTGAAGATGCTGTCCTTCTTCCATTGTGCTGTTTTGGCTTCTTTGTCAAAAATTAGGTGGCCATAAGTGTGTGGGTCTATTTCTGGATCTTCAATTCGATTCCATTGATCTACTGGTCTGTTTCTATACCAATAACATGCTGTTTTTACAACTATTGCTCTGTAGTACAGCTTGAAATCTGGGATGGTAATACCTCCAGATGTGTTTTTATTGTACAGGATTGATTTAGCTATTCTGGGCTCTTTGTTGTTACATATGAAATTGAGACTAGCTCTTTCCAAGTCTATAAAAAATTGTGTTGGTATTTTGATAGGAATTGCATTGAATCTATATATTGCTTTTAGTAGGATGGCCATTTTTATTATGTTGATCCTACCTATCCATGAGCATGGAAGATCTTTCCATCTTCTAAAGGCCTCTTCCTTTTCTTTCTTCAAAGGCTTGAAGTTCTTGTTGTACAGGTCCTTTACTTGCTTGGTTAGAGTTACATCCAGGTATTTTATGTTGTTTGTGGCTATTGTAAAGGGGTTGTTTCCCTTATTTCTTCCTCAGCCCATTTGTTTGTTGTATAAAGAAGGGCTTCTGATTTTTTTTGAATTAGTTTTGTATCCAGCCACTTTGCTGAAGGTGTTTATCAGCTGTAAGACTTCTCTGGTGGAATTTTTGGAGTCGTTTATGTATACTATCATATCATCTGCAAATAGGGATAATTTGACTTCTTTGTTTCCGATGTTTATCCTCTTGATCTCCTTTAGTTGTCTTATTGCTCTGGCAAGAATTTCAAGTATTATATTGAAGAGATATGGTGAAAGTGGACATCCTTGTCTTGTCCCTGAGTTTAGAGGAAATGCTTCAAGTTGTCTCCATTTAATTTGATGTTGGCCACTGGCCTGCTGTATATTGCCTTTATTATTTCTAGGTACGGCCCTTGTATTCCCGTTCTCTCCAGAACTTTTAGCATGAAGGGGTGTTGGATTTTGTCAAAAGATTTTTCTTCATCTAGCGAGATTATCATGTTTTTTTTTTCTTTCATCTTGTTTATATGGTGAATGACGTTGATAGACTTTCATATGTTGAACCATCCCTGCATTCCTGGGATGAAGCCTACTTGATCATGGTGTATGATACTTTTGATGTGTTCTTGAATTCGGTTTGCTAGTATTTTATTAAGTATTTTTGCATCTATGTTCATGAGGGAGATTTGTCTGAAGTTCTCTTTCTTTGTTGGGTCTTTTTGTGGTTTAGGAATCAGGGTGATTATGGCCTCGTAGAATGAGTTTAGCAATGTTCTTTCAGATTCTATTTTGTGAAAGAGTTTGAAAAGTATTGGTGTTAGCTCCTCTTTGAAGGTCCGGTAGAATTCCGTGCTAAAGCCATGTGGCCCTGGGCTTTTTTTGGTTGGGAGATTTTTAATGACTGTTTCTATTTCCTTAGGGGTTATAGGGCTGTTTAATCTGTTTATCTGATCTTGATTTAGCTTCAGTGGGTGAAATCTATCAAGAAAATTGTCCATTTCACTTAAGTTTTCAAATTTGGTGGAGTATAGATTTTTAAAGTAGGATCCAAATATTCTCTGGATTTCCTCAATGTCTGTTGTTATTTCTCCCTTTTCATTTCTGATTTTGTTGATTTGTGTTTTCTCCCTCTGTCTTTTAGTTAATTTGGCTAAGGGTCTGTCTATTTTGTTGATTTTCTTGAAGAACCAACTCTTGGTTTCATTGATTCTTTGTATAGTTCTTTTTGTTTCTAAGTTGTTGATTTCAGCCCTAAGTTTGATGATCTCCTGCCTTCTGCTCCTCTTGGGAGTGTTTGCTTCTTTTTTTCCAATTCACCCAATTTAGCTGTTAATTCGCTAATATGAGCTGTCACAATTTTCTTTTTGAAGGCACTTAGTGCTATGAACTTTCCTCGTAGCACAGCTTTCATTTTGTCCTATAGGTTTGGGTATGTTGTGTCTTCATTTTCGTTGGATTTTAAGAAGTCTTTGATTTCCTTCTTTATTTCTTCCCTGACCCAGTGATCCTCTAGTAAAGAGTTGTTCAATTTCCATGTGAGTGTAGACTTTCTGTTGATTCTTTTGCTATTGAAGTCCAGCTTTATTCCATGGTGGTCTGATAAGATACAAGGGGTTATTTCAATTTTCTTGTATCTTTTGAGGCTATCTTTGTGTCCAATTATATGGTCGGTTTTGGAGAAGGTTCTGTGAGGTGCTGAGAAGAAGGTGTATTCTTTTCTGTTTGGGTGAAACGTTCTGTAGATATCTGTTAGGTCCATTTGGTTCATGATCTCTGTTGGACTCATTATTTCTCTGTTTGGCTTCTGTCTTGTTGATCTGTCCATAGTTGTTAGTGGGTTGTTGAAGTCTCCCACTATTAAAGTGTTTAGATCGATGTGCGATTTAAGTTTTAGAAGCGTTTCTTTTATAAATGTAGGTGCCTTTGTATTTGGGGCATAGATGTTCAATATTGAGATGTCCTCTTGGTGAATATTTCCTTTAATGAGTATGTAATGCCCTTCTCTGTCTTTTTTTATTAACTTCAATTGGAAGTCTATTTTTTTTTATATTAGGGTGGCTATTCCAGCTTGTTTCCTGGGTCCATTTGCTTGGAAAACCTTTTCCCAGCCCTTTACTCTGAGATAGTGTTTATCTTCAGTAGTGAGATGTGTTTCTTGTATACAGCAAAAAGATGGGTTTTGTTTACGGATCCAGTCTGTAAGTCTGTGTCTTTTTATTGGCGAGTTGAATCCATTGATATTGATGGATATTAGTGACCAGGGGTTGTTATTTCCCATTATTTTGGTATAGCTGGCTGTCTGGTGTTTCTTTTTGTTTAATTGCTGTGGAGGTTTCTATTTGCTCTGTTTTCTTGGGTGTAGTTATCTTCTCTGTGTTGGAATTTTCCTTCTAGGATCTTCTGTAGGGCTGGGTTGTGGGGAGATATTGTTTGAATTTGATTTTGTCATTTAATATTTTGTTTTCTCCTTCTATGTTGATAATGTTCCTTCTAGGATCTTCTGTAGGGCTGGGTTTGTGGGGAGATATTGTTTGAATTTGATTTTGTCATTTAATATCTTGTTTTCTCCTTCTATGTTGATAGAGAGTTTTGCTGAGTACAGTAGTCTGGCTGGGCACCTATGTTCTCTCAGGGCTTGTACAACATCTGCCCAGGCCCTTCTAGCTTTTAAAATTTCTGAGAAGTCAGGTGTGATTCTGATGAGTCTGCCCTTGTATGTGACTTGGCCTTTTTCTCTTACAGCTTTTAATATCCTTTCTTTGTTCTCTATATTTGGAGTTTCTATTATTATGTGGTGAGAGGAGTTTCTTTTCTGATCTAATCTGTTTGGTGTTCTGTAAGCCTCTTGGATTTTTTACTGGCATCTCTTTCTTTGGTTTGGGAAGTTTTCTTCTATGATTTTTTTGAAGATATTTCCTGGACCATGGAGTCGGGAGTCTTCTCTTTCCTCTATGCCTATAATTCTTAGTTTCCATCTTTTCATTGAGTCCTTGATTTCTTGGATATTGTGGGTGAGAGATTTTTTAGCTTTCTCATTTTCTTTTGATGTTGTATTGATTTCTTCCATCGAATCTTCCATGCCTGAGATCCTTTCTTCCATCTCTTGAATCCTATTTTTGATACTCAAATCCATAGTTCCTGTTCTCTTCCCTTGATTCTCCATTTCCATTTTTAACTCTGACTGTGTTTTCTTTATTGTTTCCATTTCCATTTTCACTTTTTGAGTGATGTTATTTGTTTTGTACATTTCCTGCTCCAGTTTGTTTGTCTTTGCCTGGAAGTCTTCCATTGCTCTCTCTTTTTCTTTTTCAAGTTGACTCACCTTGTTCTGAAGATCTCTAATGTTGCTTTCCATCGCTTTCATATGTGCAATTGTGGCTTTGAATTCCTTCAGAGATTTAAGTTCTTCTTGAAGGGACTCTATCATTTTCCATACTGTAGAATTGTCATTGTTTTCATGTGCTTCAGCTCTGGTGAGGTGGTTTTGGCTGGATGGAATAGCGTTTTTTCTTTTGTTGGAATCATTTCGCTCTGTTGTTGGTTTTTTTTTTTTTTTTTTTTTTTTTTTTTTTGTCTGGGGCCTCTGGCCATGTGGAATTTTTTAGCTGTCTTCTGGACTTGGGTCCAAAGGGGGCGCTTTGGTGTAGGAGTCGAGTTGCCTTACTCCACCCCTATAAGGTGAGTCATTCAGCCCCGCCTCCAGGTGGAGACCTAACTAATCCAGGGTGTGGAGCTATGTACAAGTAAGCTCTTGTTCCCTGCCAGAAGGGCCAATACTAGTAAAAAAGTCAGATATACAACAGTTTCAAATACCTCGTAGTTTACCTGGGCTTGGCTTCTCTGGTGGGTAAATCTGTCTTCACCCCCAATAGCCTTGCCACTCCTAGGGCCTGAAAACTGGCCACTGATGTCACCGCAGTGGGTTGCAATCTGCAGCCTGAAGGCACTTTCAGCCAAGCTGTGCTCACTTCCAAGGGTCACAACCTTTCACCAGATAGCTGGATAGTCTGTGAGAGACCTGGGGGGTGCCCAGCAGCGTAGAGATTATCTCTGCATGGGATATGAATCTGCCCGCTGGGTATTAGATTGGAACCTACCTGGCGTATCTCTCCTGGTGGGGGATGGGGGGATCCCGATTCCCGGATTTAGTGGCTTCCTTGCATATCCAAGAGCAGGAGGGAGCATCCTGCCCAGGGACCCCCAGTGGTTCCTGGGTAGTTGGGTGAGATCCAGGGGGGATCGAGCCATTTGTACAGCATCCTGCAACTCTTGCCGCCTTGTGACTGTTAACCCCGAAATCAAAATACATCCGCGCAGGCTGCCGCCATCTTGGATACCCCCATCTCCAGTATTAAGGGAGTAATTCACTAAGTGAAACTTTGTTTAACACAGTTCAGTTCAATGAATGTTGAACTGAATGAAATGTCAGGATAAACATAGGTTAATTTTTATTAAGTTTTCTTTGTAATACTCTTGGTAATATAAATAGTAATATTTATATTAGAGACACATTTGTGTGGTATTACTGCTTACATAAGCCCCCAATAAAGGTAGTATGTGATGACAGTCCTGCAATTTTGTAAAAGAAAAATCTATTATGAGTGGGAGATTTGGGGTATAGTAATGATAGCATAATTTATGAATTGATTCAACTTAGGGGTTCTTAGATCCTACACTTCTATTTGTAAGAGAGCTTGTCAGTGATTAAGTGCACTTGCTGTTCTTACAGAGGACTCAGATTCAGTTTCAAGCACCCCATTGGAGGCCCACAACCAACTGGATCTCCAGATCTATGGGACACAGTGTCTTCTTCTGGTCTCCATAGGTACTACACACACAGTGTGTATATTCACAGGCAAAACAGACATACATATAATTAAACATACAGTTTTAAGAAAACTGCATCAAAACAATGTTTTATATTTTCAAATATTCCTGTTTCTTCAAAGTATAAAATCAGCAGTTCTCAAGATCTTATTCTGAAGATGTCCTTAAAACTCATTATAGAAAGTAATGTTTCCCAGCCGGGTGTGGTGGCGCACGCCTTTAATCCCAGCACTTGGGAGGCAAAGGCAGGCAGATCTCTGTGAGTTTGAGGCCAGCCTGGTCTACAAAAATGAGTCCAGGACAGCCAGGGATATATAGAGAAACCTTGTCTTGAAAAACCAAAAAAAAAAGAAAGTAATGTTTTTGTAATGTTTCCCAATGTGATCTTACCTATTGATAGTTGATATAATTGATGTTAATTTTGTAAATATTTGCTTACTGTTTTATTAATTTTATACTATTTTAAGTAATTATAAGTGTATGATACTATTTTCTCTTTTTTTTCACATTTATTACTTCAAGTTACATCTCCATCAGATCCCCCTCCCTCCACTCATCTCGGTCCCACCTTCCCACACTCTACCCCCTCTCCCCCTAACCTACTCCTCTAGTGTGGGGTGCCCCTACATATCAGCCACCCTCAATTCATCAATCATATGAGGGCTAAGAGGTTCCTCTTGCACTGAGATCTTACATGGTAGCTCCACTACAGCAAAGTGTCCCACTAACAGGTAACAAAAGTCATGTTTCTGTTCCATTCAGTCTGTTAGTTGTAGGATAGTTATCCTATACTATATGGCTAAAATCCAGTTATAAGTGAATAGATGCCATGTGCATCTTTCTGAGTCTGAGTTAGCTCACTCAGAATGAGTTTTCCAGTTCCATCCATTTGGCTGCAAATTGCATGATGTCCTTGTTTCTGATAGCTGAGTAGTATTCCATTGTGTAGATGTACCACAGGTTTTTTTTTTTTTAATCCATTCATAAGTTGACGGACATCTAGGTTGTTTCCAGTTTTTAGCTACTACAAATAAAGCTGCTACAAACATAGTTTAGGAGATGTCCTTGTGGTTTGGTGAGGAATCTTCCGGATGTATGCCCAAGAATGTCATGGGTGGGTCTTGAGGTAGAACTATTCCAAGTTTTCAAAGATATTGCCAGACTGATTTCCATAGTGGTTGTACAAGTTTGCACTCCCACCAGCAATGGAGGAGTGTTCCCCTTTCTTCACAACCTCACCAGCTTCTACTGTGATTTGAATTTTTGATCTTAGCCATTCTGACAGGTGTGAGATGGAATCTCAATGTGGCCTTGAGTTACATTTCATGATGATTAAGGATGTTGAAGATTTCTTCAAGTGTCTCTCAGCCATTTGAGATTCCTCTTTTGTGAATTCTGTTTAGCTATGTATCTCATTTTTTGATTGGATTATTTGGTTTCTTGGTGTTTACTTTCTTGAGTTCTTTACAAATTTTGGATATTAGCCCTCTGTTGGATGTGGGGTTGTTGAAGAACTTTTCCCAATCTATAGGCTGCCCTTTGTTCTAATGACAGTGTCCTTTGCCTTATGAAAGCTTTTCAGTTTCATAAGGTCCCATTTATTGATTGTTGATCTTAGAGCCTGAGTTATTGGTGTCCTGTTCAGGAAGTTTTCACTTGTGCCAATGAATTCAAGGCTTTTCCCCACTTTCTCTTCTATTAGATTCATTGTGTCTGGCTTTATGTTGAGGTCTTTGATCCACTTGGACCTAAGTTTTGTGCAGGATGACAAATATGGATCTATTTGCATTCCTTTACATGTTGACAACCAGTTAGACAGCACCATTTGTTGAAGATGCTGTCCTTTTTCTACTGTATGATTTTGACTTCTTTGACAAAAATTAAGTGACCATAGGTGTGTGGGTTTATTCCCATGTCTTCAATTTAATGCTATACTTTTCTAAACAAGCAAACAGAGACAGCATATAGAATTGTCATGCCCCATTATATTCAATCTCACTCATATCTTTGTCAGTATAAAATAACTGGATTATATATTTGCATTTAAAATTGTTTTGCTAATTATCTATTATTTAATTGGTGTATATTATAATATGACACTTCACATAGATAACAAAAAAGTAAAGTCATGTTAGGAGCATTGTCTTGGGTGGTTATATGTACTTCTTTGGCAGTCTACTGACACTCAGAACATGGAAGACATGGAAGCATAAGCTAGTAAATGAAAATTGACTAGCTGCTGGAATATGCAACTATCTCGCTGATATTTTCACTAAAAATCCTTCATGTACTATACAGCATAGTATGATATCTGGGTCAATTGGTAGTTCTAACTCTAGCTATTTGAGATTTCCACACTGGCTGCCCAACTTCACATTTCAATAATAAATAAGATATGTTCTTCTTTCCCTGCATACTTACTACCATTTGTTATAATTTGTTTCTTTAAATGTAGCTATTTGCATTTCTCCAATGGTTAATGATATTAAATACTTTTTCAAAGATTAAATGGTAATTTTTATTTCTTCTTTTGAGAACTACCTATTCAATTCAGTGACCTATTTATCAATTTGAATGATTTTTAATCCAATTTTGCATATATTTATTTATATTCTGGATATTAATCTCCAATCTGATATGTAGTTGGCAAAGATCATTTCCATTTGTTAGGCTATCTCTCTGCATTGGTGAAGGTTTCCTTTGCTGTACAAAATGGTATTTTCTTGAAGGTTAGTAGGTATAGAATGTAAAACTATGTCAGTAGAATGTTTTATTTCATGTTACAATGCAACTCTTTGTTTGGTCTTGTTTGTGCTTTAGGTATTTTTATCACATAGATTATTTTTATATCATCCTGTATTGACAACTATTCAAATCCTATCTTTGTATTATTATAAAGTAGTATACATTGGAAGACTCAGTGGTGGTGCCAGGCCCACACTTGAAGAAAGAATGATCTGTAGTTTCCTTATGAGGTCTTTGTGGCAAGGAAAAGGAGGCCATTTATCTAAGGAGCAGATTATCATGCCCTTGACTATGCATAGAATCTACAAACCAATTCTAGACTCCAAATCAGAGAAGGCATTTTTCAAAGATTAAATGGTAATTTGTATTTCTTCTTTTGAGAACTACCTATTCAATTCGGTGACCTATTTATCAATTTCTATGACTTGGAAGTGTCCTGTTTATCAATTTGGATAATTTTTTAAATTCAGTTTTTACATATATTTATTTATATTATGGATATTAATCTCTAATCTGATATGTAGCTGGTAAAGATTATTACCATTTGTTAGGCTGTCTGTCTACATTGGTGAAGGTTTCCTTTGCTGTACAAAATGGTATTTTCTTAAATATTTTCAAATAAAATATCATTGAAAATATGTTTAAGCATTTTACCTGATTTCCCTACAGTTCTAAAAGAATAATCTTCAGTATCTTTGAAGGTAATGATGGAAAGTTTAGAAGTGTATGGAGGGACCTAGCATATGAAGAGGCATGTCAGCAAAACAGCTGAGTAGGTATTTCTACCACTCACCTTTCTTCTCCTAAAGAAACTTCAATACTGACAATCACCCATGGGCAAAAGTAATTTTTAGGAGCCTGGATATCTAGCTATGCAGTACCAGGGAAAAAATTTCCATGAATAGATACATTGAAAGGAACAGTTTTTATTTGCCTCTTGTCACCTCTGTGCAGAAGCAGAATAGCTCCTAATAGTTCTCCCATGAGGAAAAATGAGAGAATAGTGAGTGCTCAGTTTTCACAATTACCCAAGGGACACCCTTCCTGTTTGACACTAAGAACACAGAAGGGATCTCAGGGTTGAATAGTATAAAGGCAGCAAATAATGGCAAAAGAGTTGGGGTTTCTTAGGAACTGGGGCAGAAGAGTCAAGCAAAGACTATGATATCTACTTACCACCTTACTAATAACACCAATATCATTCCCTTAATGTCTTCCACAGGATACACCTCAATGGACTTCCAGCCTGCTACATCCTTATCACCTTGCAACTAGTATCCTATGAGCATCCCTGAAAACACTATATATGAACTAGAGTACTATTCGTGAACAGAGGCATGACTCAGGCTTGGCATTGCCTGATTGGGGAAATAGGAATATGTTTAACTTGGAATACATCACTCTTGAGAAAACAAACATGAGACTGAGGACCCAGCACAGGATAAAGAAAAGATGCACAACCTTCTGTTATAAACAGTGCTAATTGTCTACTTGACTTGAGTTAGAACCTGCTGGAAGATGGGCCGCTGGGCTTGTCTTTGGGGAATTACCTTGATGTCATTAATTCTAGTGGAGTGAGTCATCAACTGTTGGTGGTAACATCCTGTATTCAGAGGTTCTGAGACTGTATAAGAGTAAGAAAACAAGCTGAGCACCAGATTGAATGTATACATTCATTGTTCTATGTTCTTGATTTTGTATATAAAATGGTAAGTCCCCTTAAGTTCCTGCTCCTTTGATTCTCTCCCACTATGACTGGCTATATAGAACTGTGAGCCAACAAAAACCTTTTTTTTCTTAAATTGCTTTTGTTGGATATTTTGCTACAGCAACAGAAAAGAAATTATGACATCCTTCAACTCCAAAGAAACAAAAGGAGTGAAGTGATGCATCTGTGGAAATGATGTAAAGACCAAATAGAAGCCTTATATTTTCAGTTACCAGAGACTGGAATGTGTGACTGATTCTCCAAGGGTGAAAATAGCAACAAGAACTCAGGAAATGAAAAAAAACACATGGAACAAAACCAAAACCAACAGGTGAGACTAAAAAGACTTCTACAGAATAAAAGAAACAGATAAAAGAAAAGATGTCCAATTCATATTAAGGAAGAAAACACTTGTAAGCCTAATATTTCAGGAAGGTTTGGAAAAAGGTGGTCAACTCAATAACAAAAATCTGAATGATGGTAGAGGGAAATGTGAATGATGGTTGGTAGAGGAAAATGTGAATGGTAGAGGGAAATGTGAATGATGGTTGGTAGAGGGAAATGTGAATAATGGTAGGGGTGGTGGCTCTATCTCTAGCGCTTGCTCCATAAGCATAAGAACTTGTGTTCAAACTCTGAGCACCCACATAAAAATATAAGTGCCATCGTGTCTGCACTCTCAAAGCACAGGAGGTGGTGCCTGAAACATCCTTGGGGGTTCTGGGCTGTCCAGGCATGCTTAGTCAGTAAATTCCATGTTCTGTAAGACACAGTTCTCAAAACATAAAGTGGAGAATGGTTGTGAAAGACAGCTATGTAGACTATTGTCCTCCTTATGCACACATGTGCACAGGTACAAATATAATCTAACAGAGGTACACATAAAACTATGAATAATCTGACTGAAACATATGCCACAGGACTTAAGTCAATGTTTCTTTTTTTTATTTCCAACATTTATTTATTTCTTATATCATATTTATTTATTCAAAGGTTACATCTTAATCACAGTGCCTCCCCTCTCTCCTCCCCCTCCCAGTCCTACCCTCCTACCTTCTTCCCCCTAACCCTCCTATCTGCTTTTTTTTTTAATTTAAGGTGTATCTTTTTCCCCCAACAGCTCCCCCTTTTAGTCCAATAAAGGGCTCTTTTTCCTATAACAGTTAATACAATACAAATCAATAAGAACAATTAGGCAACAATTATGAAAATTATAAGGTATAACATACATTCTCAATGTCCAGTCCATACGTATTTGGTAACTGATATTAATATTCTATTATTTATCTATCTCGATGAGTTTCAAGTTCTATACCTAACTCAGTTTTCATCCTAACTTGCATTACCAACTTAAAAACATCTTCTTAGACCTAGAACATCCTTTTAATTCCTAAACAACTTAAAATTTAACTGTGAGACTATAACTCTCTAGTCTTCATCCACATGAGAGACCTGAAAAGGATAAATATATCTGAATAAACTAGAGGTACAGAACCAGCAGCTTCCAAAACTAAGAAATGACAGAGAACTGGTTGCTTGGACAGTCCCCAATTTCTGTCAATACATTGGAGCATCTATCTTCAGATTCTTGACCCCGTATCTCTGACAGACATTAATTGTAAAGCAGGAATTATGAAGGACTTGCCTACCCTGTCTTGGCGGAGCTAGGCTGGTTGTTGTTTCTTTTAAGAGGATTAACAACTTGCCAGCGTGTATATGTAAGAAGGTGCTCAACATACAGTCATAGAGCTAGAGAAGTCAAGAGCCAGGCATAATGGTATAAGCCTGTGATCTTAGCACAAGGGAGGGGACTCTGAGTCAAGAGGAATGTCATAAATCCATCATTGTATACATAGCTATCAGGCCAGGCTATGTAGCAAGAAAGGAAAAATAGTGAGAGAAAGAGAAAGACTAGAGTCATCACTTCACTACTATTAGAATCACTATAATCCAAAAAGGATGACAACTGTCAATCAGAATGTGAGGATGAAGAAGCCCATGCATATTTGTAGGTGGGAATTCATATCAGTGTGGTCACAGGGAGTTGCTTCAAATGGTTAAAGGCAGAATTATCAAATGATCCAACAAGCCTTTCATGTCTGAAAGAAATGAAACCACTATCTCATAGACATAGCAACTCTCCCTACTTCCAGTCATATCCATTAGAGGCAAGAAATGAGATGGATCTAACTGCCAATCAGTATCAGCATGGATGGAAAGAAAACACAATATATACAATTGAGTATTACTCATTCTATAAAATGAAAACAATGTCTTTTAATACACATTGAATGATACTGAATGCTAATTGAAATTAGTCAGTCCCTGTAAAAACAAACAAACAAACATATATACATTATGCTCTAATTTATATGTAAAATCTAAAAGGTAGAAATCATAGAAAAATAGTGGAATTTGAGTTAGGTAGGGGCTCATGTGGTAGGACAAAATGTAGAGTGTTGGCCAAAGTCTATAATAGTCTAATTATAAAGTTTGTTCAGATTTTTTATTGCATCTTGGTGACTCTTTTAAATAATAATATATATTATTATTCGAAGTTTACTAAGGGAGTAGGTCTTGAATAGTTTCACAACACACACATAAACAAACACACACATATAAAAATAAACACACACACACACTTATATATTCACATACTTATACACAAAGAGTAACTACCTGAAGTGATGGAAATGTCACTATAGGATATATTTTTAAATGTCTATATATGTATAAAATATTTTACATATTAAATTTATACAATTTTTATTTGTCAATTATACCTTAATATGATTGGGAAAAAGTGTAGAAGGAGGAAATTGCATACATATTAAGAAACAGGTACACAATTTTGTTTAAATAAGTAAATACAGTAGATTTGAAAATTATTTATTTTCTAATATTTTAATATATTTCAATATTGATGAATAACTCACTGAGCATAATTGCTGCTACAGAATTTCTGTGGAGCCCAACAGTGTTACGTAGCCATCTCATTGTTACCATTTTTTCATATAGTAGCATGACCTATAGCAACAAAAGTAAACTTTAAAAATATAATAGGTGTGTATCAAAATGTTATGCACACAAACACCTCATTTCTTGACTATGCTTCAAGGAAAATGAAAATGAATGAGTGAATGAATGAATGAATGAATGAGTACAAAACACTGCTCTTTCATGTGTCAAGTTCAATACACAACTGGAACATTTTGGCTAATTAAATATAACTTGTATAATTAAGGCACTATGAATCATAAATAGGAAGTTAAAGTAACCTCATATTAAGATTGTAGAAAAACACAATAAAAGGTTTATATTAAAACAAATGAGTCTTCTTATATTATTTTTGAAATTGACAACTGACCAAAAGCTATTAAATACATTATATGGTTTAATAAAAATAACTACTTGGGCTAGGTCTGAAGGTCTCTGCAGCTGCAGGGGTACTTCTTGGAAATAAAGTGTGTGTTTACACAGGTGCAGCCACATTTAACAAAAAAAAAAATTATGCACTGTACAAACAGCTGCCTGTCTGCTTTCTTTGCCAAAGCTCTTTCCAAATGAACCAATCTGTATCAAGAACATCACTCTCTGATACCTATGTAAACAGGACAGAAAGATTCCTCCACGAAGAAGAGGCTTCTCAGAATGTGTCTTTTAGATAAACTCTTAAATGACGGACAACTTGAATGAATCTTGCTAAGAAAACTGTGCACTTAAGTGAAATATTTGCCATGGACTCTGCATGCACATCTGCAAAAGAAGCACTAAGCTTTTAAGCACTAAGTGCCATGGTGATCACAGGCTTTATCTCACACTAGTAATTTGAATGGAATAATAGTTGTTAGAAGAACTCATAAAACTGAACACATTTCCTTAAGAGTTTATAATTCTGGTCTGATTTTAGTACTGTTCTGTAGATTATATTTTAAAATTACCAATTATGATATATACAATTCAATCATTTTGTTATTAAAATGCACCAAAGATAATGATAATGTATTTAAAAAGTCATATATATATATATGTATATATATACATACATACATACAGTTAACTGAGGTCTATTACTTTTATTGACTTCCTAAAACAAATCAACAGAATTTATGTAGTGTATGCTTAAAACTTCTTAAAAATCAAGTTGGAATTCTTTCATGACAATGAAGAAGAGTCGATTTCTCTCTCCCATCTGTGTCCCCCTCATGGTAAAGAAATAACCTCAACCCCTTCATCTCAGCATAGCCCAATTGCTGTGCTGCACTTCAGATACATTTTTAAATTAACTAGCTGGTACATAAAAATAAACATTACAGATGTTGATGTGCTTCACGTAAGAGCATGAATAACTGCACAATGTTTAAATCAGGTTAAACGTATTTCTTCAAATGGTTATCATTTTTTTATGATAAAAACATTCAAACATCCTTTCTTGCAGGTTTTGACTGTGGTCACCCCACCTTCTGGACGACACAGCTACTATTTAATACCCCTTGGTCAGTTTTTTCTTTCTCTCTCCCCAACTAACTTCAGCTTCTGGTAACTACCTCTCAAATTCTGTGAGACCACCATGTTTTGATTCCATTCATGACTCTACCCATTCATTCAGTAGCTCTTAAAGTGTTCATGGGTGCTGATTCTTTGATATCGAGACATGCTAGCTCCTGACATCACCCCTATCCTACTCCAAGCAGATGATGAGCATCAAGGAATCTCTATTTGGAGATTGATGCATTAGTGGCAAGAAAAATCCCTTGATTCAACTGTATTATTTAATAGTACAAATTAAATATTATTGAGTATATTATAAACATTAAGACAAGCCCTTGCTTCAATTGCAGACAGAATGCTGTCTAAAAAGGACAAAACTTGGAAGCAGATACGTGGACAGCCTAGCTCTGCCAAGACAGGGTAGGCAAGTCCTTCATAATTCCTGCTTTACAAGTGTTTTTGTTTTATAGGTAGTGCATTAGACTGAAAGTTCTATTAATCCCTTTTTATATTATAGATAATTTAAGCTATACACAAACCATGCCAACACACAATTTAAACATTATATTTATTATTGAGCACATTTGTATTGCCCCTATGTTTAGTGACCAGATCAATCCATGTTAATCCTAAAACAAAACAATTTTTTTCCTGAGTGTGAAGAAGAAAGACAAACAAGTTGGCAGGGGACTCTTTGTGTCACATTTAACCCATGGAAAACAAAACGAGAATTCAGTCTAGCTGCCCTGTTTAAATTAAGTACCAATCAGAAAAATAATCTGATAAAATACAAAACATGTTACATCGTGAGATTAATACAAGAATCCAGGTAGAATGTTTAAAAATTAAGGTAAATGATTTATCACATTAACTCTTTCTCCCTTTCTCCTCCCCCCACTCCCTTTTCCTTCAGCCCTCCTAAAGGCTGCTTTCTCTGTATGTCTACACCCCAAAAGCAAGCAAGGCTGCTTAAGACTTTTCCAGAAATTTCTTAGGTTTAAGGGAGAAAAGAGAGCTGGGTTTGCACAGATTTCTATCATGTGTCTGTGTTACAATGGTCCTGAATAGTCATTGTCTCACAGGAGCCTTCCGGGAGGGGGCAGGAAATCAGAAGCTACAACCTAGCTGAGGATCTCTTGACAGTTGATGGTCACTTTTCTTAGGAATATGGCTGCAGGTAGGTTGCCCGTGCCCCACTGGGTACCCCCACACCCATTTTCACATAGTCAGTTCTAATTGGACTCTAATAACTCAGTGAGTTATTAATAATGATAGAAATGACAATTGAATTTTAAAAACATGAACTCCAGAGGAAAGTGAGTTGGTGATACCAAGGGTACTTGGAGCGAATAGAAGATGATGGCTAAGATCAATATACAGTATGTACATGTATGGGATTTTCAAACAGTAAATAAAAATATTATTTTAAATGAAATAAAATAAGATAATTAATATCACTAAGAATTTTCCAACTTAGCTGTATGTCTGAATTTTGCTTGGCTTTCTCCCAATATCACCATGGAGGTTCTTGGCCTCATTGTACAATTTCAGTAGCCATGGTAGGAAGATAAAAATGAGGCTCTTCCACAACCTTCACAGATAACTTTGTGTGTATACCTGGACATGTGGTGTGGTGTGTGTCCCTGACTGTGTGTGGGTGCACAAGATGTGGCATGTACAGAAGCCAAGAAAGGACAGAAGTTGTCCTACTGTATCTGTCTCTGCTTTTGTTCTGCTGTGACAGGGTCTCTGACTGCACTTGGAGTTGGCTAATGCCCAGTAAACATCACACAGGCATGCTGATGCCATAACTAGGTTTTTATGTGGGTTCTGCAGATGTGAAGCCATCAGGTCTTTATGGTTAGTGAGCAAGTGATCTTACCCACTGAGCCATCTTTCCAGCCCCAGTAACTCTTTTGTAATGTGAAAGGCACTGACTCCTGACTAGTTTACTTCTTTAAATTATGTAAAAATACATTTCTCTCTCCCTTCCCCTACTCCCTCCTCTGTCTGTGTATACATACATGAAGACCGTGTTGTACATGCTAACATCTGATAACAACTTATGGGAAGCTGGTTCCCTTGTTTAACCTTGAGGGTTTGGGGGACTGAACTCTCATCATTCAACTTGGCAGCAAGTGCCTTTACCTTCTGAAGAATCTCACAGGGCCTTGACTCATACTTCTGTCTTAAATAAAACTGTTCATCTTATTGTGTCCTTGCCAGAATGCATATTTTTAAGTATTTATCTGGATTGAAGTTATTTAACATTTCATATTGATTATAAGGGAGTTAATTTTGTTACATGATTAACAAAGTAGTTATTTATTTTACTTGTAGTTATTTATGTATTGCACTAAATATTTTCTATTAATGTGTATTTTTCACATTTTAATTATCACTTATGATTTTCATAATAGTGATATCTCCTTTTGTGTTTCTTATCAATTTTACTTGACCAGTTATTAATATTTATAATATACAATATGTTAATTGTTTTATTCTGGGATTTTAATTTTTCTTTTATATTTATGTAGACTTTACATGTTCAAAGATGACAACAATGTTCAATTGTATCTTATATACATTCTTTTAAAGTTCTTTACACAATTTAATTGCTTAATGCATCTGGAATTAATTTTTATTTTATAAAATGAAATTAATCATTTCTTTTCCCTGAATTTTATCTTTTTCTGCTTATTACAGATAATGTTTATATTGTCACTTGTCTCTTGTGAACACCAGATGCTAGAGGCAGGGTGATTTTCTGTTTTATCAGAAGATAATCCCCAGTGATTAATACAGATTATATACATGGTTCTGACTGAATATATTTGAGGCTTAGGAATTGCTAATATTTTCATTTAGTTTTCTACATTTATTCAAGTGTAGTTGATAAGTTAAAATTTGTATATTTTTAAGGTATTGTTTGTATCTGGAATGTCCCTCCCAAGTTCATGGCTTGATCACTTGTTGAACAGGTTTTAGGGGATTAGTTACCTGTAGGAGGGGGGCCTAGACAGCAGAAACAGAACACTAAGAGCTAGCCTTTAAAAGTTATCGCCCTGTCTGAAGACTGGGTCTCCCCTGCTCCTTGGTCCGCTCTAAGAAAGAAGCATCATCCACCTTGAATTCAGAGGAACCTTCCCTGCCATGGACTGGGCCCTCTGAAACCACGGGCCAACGTAAATCATTCTTTCCGCAAGCTGCTTCTGTCAGGTATTTTTCCAGTAAAGCATATCTTGAGATACAGAGATATATTGTAAAGTGATTGTCCTACACAAACACACCCATCATCCCATACAGTTACGGCTAATTTATTTTTATTTGTCTTATTTCTGCCATGGTGACAGTACTTCAGATCTTACTCTTAACATGTGATATATTGTCATAACTATAGTCATCATGTATCTGAAAACACAGAATTTAAGTATCTTATGTCTAAAAATGTTTTCCCTTTAACCAATATCTTCCCATTTCCAACATTCCCTTCACCTGGTACCACTCCTCTAGTCTGTTTCTGTGAGTTCAACATTTTAATGTTTGATATGCATGTGCAATTTAAACAAATATATATGTTTGTCTTAGTCAATTTTGAGCAATGTTGTGAAAGAAATGTTACCTGGTTCATTTTGTTGGGTATACTCGAACTCAAAGATAAACAAGCCCTGAGTTTATCTGGAAATTTTAATCATTCATAATCCAGGCAGACACATGCCCTACAGAATAAAATAGTCATTCATTTTTACTTTTATTTTTAATGTCTAATGAGACTAATACATTTTACATGTCAAATATTACCCTCAATAAATTCTTTCAAAACAACACTATTAAAAAACATTTTTGGTGCCTCATACAAGGATTTTTAAATTTGTGTAAAAATGACTTAATTATACCAATTAAAACTTAATTATATGATTAAGGCTTAATTATACCAATTTTATTACTAGTGTATATAAACTCAATAAATTTGTAGACATTTTTCTCTCCTTGGGAGAATGAAATGTTATATATAGATTACATTCAAAATATCAGTCATTTCTTTAAATACATTCACTTTTCAGTATGATATTTGAAGCATCACTAAGCCTTGAAAGATGATGTTAACTGAATGTTCCTTGATGAAATTGCCAAAGGATTCTGCCAGAGTGACAAAACTAATTCACTGCGGCAAGAAAAATTAGGCAGCGCTTATTAAAATGAACAGAAGCCATACGTCCAGAAGAAAGCAAAGCACAGATTTTCAGTTTCTAAATCTTTCAATATTGCTTTCAGGAATCTAAGTTCTCCAAGGAATTGTGAATCATTTTCAGCAATCCTTAAGCAAACACTGCAGTTCTGCAGGAAGAATGCACAATATATAGCTAATTGTTTGCAGTGACTTGAAATGTAAATTAAAGGTGAGTAGGCGCCCTCCCTGACTTTTTAACTGCTGTTTACTAGTTTAATTTGATGTTACAAAGCTATTTTCCTAATACTGAACACAAGTTCCTTTTAACAGAAGGTTCCAGAAGTGCTCTTCCTGATAGGGATTCTAAAAGTTTTCCAAGTTCTGTCTTTGTATCTTACCACCCAAGTCACTGCACTTGGCTGAAAGCCCTTTGCTCCCAAGCAGACTCTGTCATGAATTTCATTTAACGTATCAGCTAATGTTACTTTGCCGATGAGCACACAACATGCACTTATTTAATAAAATTACAAATATGGCTTAATTTTATTAATTATATACCAACCACTGTGGTATGTAATTACTTTGCCAAATCCTTTCATAATCTCATCACATATTAGGAACCCAAGACCCAAGAGGTTTGCTTTGTTTTGTTTTATGTTTTCCCTCGTGATTTGTCCGGGGCTATGATCGGAACGTTTCTTTATGGCAAAACAAAAAACAAAAAAAATCGAATGCTGACATCTCACATCTAATGTGATCCTTTTAGTAGGTAGAGACTTTGTGGCATGACTGGGTCATAAGGGTGGAGCCTCTTGGGGAAGGGCTATTCCAAAAAAAGAAGCCAAGGGAAGTCTCGTTCTCCTGCCATTTGAAGGTACAACAAAAATATGCTCTCAGCCAATCGGAAGGCTGTTCTCCACAGCCCTGCCACTTACCCTCTTTGTTACTTCTCACCCGTCAGAACTGTAAACACTAGGTTTGTAAGCCACATAAGTTGTGACATTTTGTTGCAGCAGCCCAGATCGACTGAGACATTTGACAGGCAGCACTGCTGGGACTCAAATTCTGAATTTTCTTCTTCAGAGTCATATATGACTTTATCCTATCCAGACTGCAATATTTCCATCACTCAGTGAGAAAGGTAGTTTCAGCTTAGATTCTGTCATGCCTCTCCCCTCCCAAAAAAAAAAAAAAAAAAAACTGTATCAAAGAAATAAAAATGTAAGTTAAGAAACAAATGCTTGAGCTGAAATGAAGTGGGAATCTTGAAGTATATCTGTCACTCATAGCTCTCCCTGACGAAGCCCAAGGGACAACTTTCTCAAACCTATAAGACTTTCAGGAATGTTTTGAATACCCCAGAAATTTAAGCTGCTATATTGAAGTATTTTCCAGAATTGCAAATGGGAAAAAATGGCGTCTTCACTACAACTGGCATGGTCACTGACTGGCTTACTTAAGAAGCTGTTTGCTTATCCAAGCTGCTCATCACTGAGCTCCGTTGTTGGAGGACACAGCACTGGCACACATTCCACACAAATGAAAGGACTAAACCACTGCTTTAAGACATGGCTGTATGTGTTCAAGGGGGCAAGGCCACTGAAGGCATCACTTTAAGTAGAAGAGCAAATACCAAACTTAATACTTGAAAGCAAAAGATACAATGAGTTGAAATAGCAACATTTGGTTATTAGCAAATAATTTGTACCTCCTTTTCTTCTGTCACTTCCTTCTGGCCCACATTAACTAGGAGCATCACTTTTACTTTTCAAGAATATAATAGATTAAATCTTAGTGAGCGAACAAGACCTCTTTATTTATCATTTCTATCCACTCCAGTTATTGCATACTTTTTTGCTTTGTTAGCTTTTTGGATGTAAAAAAATTATAAGGCAAAGAATGAGTTTTTCCTAAAAGCAACTTTGGAAATGTTGTCAAAGACACAGACACACACACAGACACACACACACACACACATACACACACACACTCACTCACATATACACACTCACACACATACTCACACACACACACTCACTCACACATGCACACTCACACACACACACCCCTGCATGCAAGGGAATGGGGAAGCACACATTCAGGAGAGGTGAAGGTGATGAATGAAACTTGAGACTCTGAGACAGAGCAGAGGCAGTACCATCTTTGAGAACACTAGGTCACACCCTCTAGGGATTGATCTCATGGTTTATTTTTCCAAGATATTTAAATAGTAAAATTTGTGACCTGTGACCTTTACAATGCGAATGAACTCTGTTGTCTGATAAACAGAACTCAGAGTGGACTTAGAGGAAGAACAGAGTCTATTGGTGGAGGAGTGCCACTAACATGCAAACTACATGGGGTGTCTTCCACAAGGGTGTGTTCTATTTACCGCAGAATTAGGTTCTGAACAATGCTTGGGATATTGTGGGAATTCAGGTGGAGGCTGGCTCCTAAAAGAATAGCAAAGATTCACCAGGGTGACTGATGGCTTTTCAATCTGACATTACAGGTGACAAGGCATCATTCTTTTCCTTCTGTTGAAGAAAATAGGCCTGCATGATTGACAATCCCAGTTTCTCCAAAACTTATTCTAAGCTGCGCTTCCTACAAAATGTGATCACTAAAGGTATCATTTAAAAATCACCTAATAAACACTCATTTAAGTCTACTCTGTACAAGCTGCTGGGCTGGGATAAGCTATACAGATGAGTCCTCTAATGGGGGACTCAGAAGGTTGTTAGAAATAATTAACTATCAGACAAAATAAATTAAGATTTACTCTGGGGAAAAAGATGACCTTTGAATGGCAAAAGCCAGAATAGCTTCTGAACTGGACCTTAAGGGCAGCTGTAAAGGAAAAAAGTGACCCAGGAGTTGTGGGATTGGTCTTTGGCCTGAGTATGTTTTGCTACCAACTTGGTTTCTATTATAGCATGGACTAACTTCAAAGCTTCTATCTGCTTTTGAAGAGCTTCAAGAAGTGATTGTAGCAAGGGGGACTCAGACTTCTCCTTCTCCTTTTCTTCTTCTCCTTGTCCTTCTTCTTCTTCTTCATATGGCAGTGTCATAAATACAGCCCCATTCATAAGGTTCATCACTGTACCCTACTTTCCAGCCACACCGCTTCCAATGTTAACTCATACACTTCTCCCTGTTTCAGTTCTTGGAATACCATCCAACTTATGCTGTTTACTTCAAGACCACAGCACTGACTTCTTAACCTACTATCCCAGCAGAAGCTCCACCAAGGATGGGTAGACAATTGAACATCTGATTATAAGGAACTCTTACATTAATACTTTTCAATGACTTTCAATCACCTTTAAAAGAGTAAAACTCTAGATGAACTAGTTATTCTGAGTAGTTGGCTGAACATATTCCTTGAAATTTTTCTACTTTTATGCTAGGCTGTACAATGACACTGAAGTATTTTTGACTTTCCCAGTGATTCTTGTTCTTTCTTCACTCTTTGAATTATATCTTTGCCTAAAACCCTTATCCTTCTACCTTTCTACTTTGATTTAGAAACACATTTGTCTTTTGGGTCCTTGTCTAATGTTGCTTTTTTTTTTTTTTTTTACAGACCTGATGTGATGTCCATGTCAAGATTAATTTCTATTTTTTTGAACTACTATAATTTCTTTATAACTTCCTCCATTGCCCAACATGTTGCTCTGTGTTATAATCTCTCTTTCACTTGCCTGTATCATTTAAAAGACTGATATTTAACTTGTGTTTTATGAAGTGAGGCTCAGAAGGAGAAACTTAATATAGTAGCTATTAGACCCAAGGAAAGAGTATAATATGGCATCCATAGAACCTTAGAATGTGCCCAAATGGCAAGTGTTGATAGGTCATCCTCCTCATTCAAGAATAGAGAGTAGAGTGTGTATTAGTTACATCTCTATTTAGGCTGTTAATATTTGCTTTCAGTTTACTATCTATACTTTATGACAAAAAGGAGAAACAGAACAAAGATTTCTAGTTACTAACTTGTACAAATTAAAAATGAATTCTTTGTTTGGGCATGTGTGTTGTTAGTGGATTTCACAAGAACATGTTTTCAGGTGGATTAAGACCTCTCCTTAGTCAGACTGAAGTCCCTTACTAGGTTGTGGGCTGTTTTCTCTGAAACAATTCTATTATGAGAAAGATTATCCTACTGGTCTTTATTAACTGCCTAGGACTTAGTTTAGTAAGGCCTACAATCAGTCATTAAGCAGAAGAAACTTTCGTTGATAATATGGGTAACATAATCCTGTCTCTGAGTTATGACTTGTGTCGGTCATAATTCCTGTTAGCTTTCAGGACTGTAACAAGAGGCCCCTGCCAGCTCTTGGCAGACCTTATTATATCATTTTCCTCTGCTCAAACACGTCAGCATCAACAGGGACTCTCAACAACATCCTGCTGTCTCATTCTGCAAAGCCTTTCATCAGAAACAAGGACATTAAAGGAGGAAAATGACAAAAAAAAATTAAAATGAAACATGTGTTTTAAAAAATTTGAATAAGATATTTTGGTAAGTCAATTTCACATCACCATCTTGAAAATTCACAGGAGTCAGCAATATAAACATACACATGACAAACACCAGCAGCTTGCAGACTGCAAAGTTCATCTACTGATCAGGAAGACAGATGTTTCATTTCATATTCTTCACGGCATAGATTGGGATTATTTTTTCTTTCTCTTTTTCCCCCTCTCTCTCTCTTTCTCTTGAAAGGAGAAGGAGGAAATTCTGTGACATGCTACTAATATCATCTCACACTGTGGGCCAGATGGTGAAAAATGCAAGGGTTGCAGCTCGGTTTATGGACTATGTTGTGCGGGAAGGAATTTTTCTTTCAGAATGACTTTCAGCTTGATCATTTGTTTCTGAAATCTAAACATGAGTCAATGCGTAAAGTAGTACCAGTCCAACTTCAAAAAAGATCCTGCACATAAGTGCTTTAAAATGCAGTGCATCTGGAGGGTGAGCCCTGTATAGCCTGCCCTCCCACATCTACCAGAAACAGACAGTTGGGAGGCCACTTTATGTACTATGGTCCTAGACAGAGAATTTGGAATGTAGTCCCTTTTGGTTTTTTTTAGTTTGTTTGTTTCATTTGCGCTTATATGAGCAGCTTTAAAGTTTTATCCAATTTCTTGCATCTTTGCCCTTAATAAATATGAAAGACAAATTATTATTAAGCTCCCCCTTATTAAACATTGGTAATATCTGAAGGAACCTCAGATATCACCTGGCCTCATATGTATGGAAACCCTGGAGTGATAAGAATTTTGGTAACATGTGTTACTCTGAAATACTTGGAAATAAGTGAAACAAAAACCAGTCCATGTCCAGTATGTGCAGTCTGTTAGTCTCTTTAAATACTGTACTTCTCTAGAAGGCTTTTAAATGAAGCCATAACCCCATTGAGCTTAAGAACAAACTAGAGTCTAGCTGCATTGTTGCTCTGAGTACCAATTGCTCACATCCATAAACTTACTTACCATTTGTAGAATAGGTAATGAAGAACAACATGGCAGAAAACCACCAGAGTTTTCCAAAGTCAAGGTTTGATATATTAATTAGGTATGGAGTATATGTGTACACATGTCTATGTGCCTGTGTATCTGTGTGTGGCCTGTCCTTTAAACACAAAGAGGCAAATCTTTGTATTTGGGGACACACTTATTTATTAGGTCACAGTGCTGACTGCATCCACCTAAGACTGCACCAGGGAACGTACCAAGGCCACATTCTTTGTAGGGTGCTCCATGTTTACAACCATATGCCCTAAAATAGATTTTTTATGACGTGAATAATATTTCCAAACATGTTGTCAGTATTTCCACCTCCTGATTCAAGTCACAGAACATTCTGCCTTGTGCTATTTAATATCCCCATTTTCTGCACTCTAAGGAAAACTCAGATTTTCAGGCTTGAGTCACATGTACTCTGAATTGTTGACTCAGAAATGGAAAAAGGGAGAAAGAGGGAGAGGATGGGAGGGAGGAAGGAAGAGAGGGGGTGGAAGAGGGGAGGAGAGAAAGAGATGGAGAGGGAGAGACAGAGGGGAGAGAGAAAGAGAGACAGAGAGAGAATATCAGAGAGAAAAGAAAAACTGGTTAAGTGATTAAAGATTTTTGCTAAGACACTGTGCATATGAAAAAGATTAGAGAAAGAACCAGGACAGCATGTATCAGAGAAATGGACAAAGGATCTCACATGAGAGCTTAGGGAGCCACCATGGCATGTCATTCTGAGAGGATGGGAAGATAGCCTTAAGGTGATTCTGGCTTTGAAGGGATTTGGAAGTGATGATTTTGAGCAAATATAAGTAAATATTCGAACAGTATGCTTTTTTGGTAGTGTTGTTTCTGAGTTTCTTCTGGTTCCTCCATTCTAGCACCAATTCTGTGATGACGGTGGACCACAAAGGATCCCCATAGCTTAAAATAATCCACTTGTTCTCTCTTCACCTTTGCTTTTGTCTTTGCCATCACTGATTAGATAGAGACAATATGTAAGTGCCAAGACACAGCAAAGATCTTTTATGAATTCTAAGTGTTATATAGATGGACATCAGTGAGAATTTTTGAATGAGGAACATGGTGTTTTAAATACCTGTTCACCCTAAGCACTTCTTCCCTTACTGAAAACCATGCAGAAGACTCATGTCAAGATTGCCAGCCATAGTGGTTAGGAGAAGTGGTTCTTCTTTGCCCAGCCAAAACCTCTTTAGGAATATAACTGGCTATGTTAAGGTCTGGAGCCTGAGAATCTTTAGAGCAAGTCTTTAGAGGCTTGCCTGTTTTAGAAAACCTGACTGTGATGTATGAGAATGATTCACCAAGAGAGAAGAGGCTATAGGGCCAAAGAAAGGCAGATACAAGGTTACACAAATTACAACTCACTGAGAACTGACAGAAGCAAATGTGGATTGTCAGGCGGCAACACAGATTGGGTGTGGCTTCTCAAGGCAAAAGTCTTATACACTAAGATGAACAAAAGTGGGCTGTGGCAAACCAGGATGTACCTGGCCTTTCTCAAAGACTATTATTATATTCAAACATCAGGTAAGAAAGAACCTAGGTGTCAACAGGCTGCACAGTATGCTCGTTGACTAGCTTTAATGGCCTTATGTACATATTTTACAAACAATTTTATGTATTATTATTATTATTATTATTATTATTTTGTATGGGTGTGTTCACATCTATATGTGTATGAGCTGTATTGTGAACTGACTTATAATAAGATTTTCATTCTCTTATAAAACAAAATATAAAAAGAAAACTAAAAACAGTGTAAACAAATTTATATTTAAAGTGAGCACATGATATTGGGAGAGGAGAAAAGAGTGCAAAGACAGAGGAGGAACTAGAGGGAAAGGAGGGGGTTAATTTTATCAAAGCACAATTCATACATAATATGAAATAAAATATTCTTAAATTCGAAGTTAGTTTGGTTTAAAGGACTACATTATTACATCTTTATACCAAAAGCTGATCAAATGACAGTGGTGGTAGGTGGTAAATGTTATTAAAGAAAAATGTGTGTTAGCTATTCTTTTACAAAGACTGTTAGCCCACACTCTTTGATTCTCCCTCCACCCTCCCCTCTCTCTTTCTCTCACCAATGTCACATATTCTCTGATATATCTCAGAGGCCTAGATTCAGGACTCTGCAGCTAAAATTACCAACAAGCCCTATAGAAACAAAGGATCCTAATTCTACTAGTGGATCTTATAATTAGCAGCAAAATCCTAACCAAACAAATCGAATTCACAGAGATGTCCAACGACATTATTAAGAAATAATAGTGCATATGCTAATGAAATATGCTACTGCGATTGGGACTAGGAATCATGCTAAAGAATAGTTGAGGATTTAGATATAAAGCACTAAGTAGGCCACAAGGCCCTGGTGGTATCTCACTAGATTTCAAATACCTGACACACAGCCACCTGCCTGAAGAAGAGTGGTGTTCCTTTATCTTTGATTAATGGAAGCTCAATAAAGGAAAATTCTTCAATGTAGAGAATGCTCAAGGTAATGCATAGGGAAAGATGCAATTGTTTCACTAACTTTCTTCTTACTATAAAAAGAATTTTAAAACATAAAGGGAAATTCAGTCAGTGACTTGAGCATCTAAGCACTTACATAGAGGAATTGCAGCTTTCCCTCCCTTCTGTGGCAGCACATTTTTTTTTCCTTAAGGAATCAACATTAAAATGATGTTGAAGTGCCTTTATCTTTGTTCATCACATCATTGCTTTTCTCCTGAGAACTAACCCCCTTTTCTGAAATTAGGATGCGACATTGCAGGTATGCATCATACCAGGCTATTTTAAAAATAAATGTATCTATAAATAATACATGGCATAATTTTTGCATGCTTTAAAAATTAACTAAGTAATTTCACTTTTGTTATCTCTCTTCAACTTGTTCTTGATACACTATTTTAGTATCTGTTACTGTTAAAGTAAAAAGAATCAAGTTAATATTTTTAACCTCCACAGATTATTTGACAGTAAATTTACCTTATCTATAATATGTATTGCTATATTACCCTCCAAAATGTTTTTCCAAATTTAATTTCCAGAAAATGATATATGAATTGAGTTTATACATCCCTACATTAACATCTATTGTTGACAGACTTATAATTTTATACATTTAACAATTATGAGGTTTTTCTTTCTCTTGTATTTGCAGAGGAGTAGTAACTGTAGAGCTCCCTGCTGTCCTTGCTTTATTTTTGTCAACAAAATAACAGAAAATGTCTACAATACCAATTATGAATCAAAGCAGTTCTCACATCTCTCAACAGTTCCTGGATTTTAACAGCTTTCAGATGTACAACAAAGAGTTTACTTGAATTCTATGCTAGCTTGTTTTGTTCTTTGTTGAGATTGATTACAAAAAGGAGAACTTCCTTAAGTGGAAACTACAGGCCAGAGATAAAAACTGATTTCTGATAAAAGGCTCTTTTTCTTATAACAATAAACACAATACAAAGCAATAACAATAATTAGGCCACAATTATGAAAATTATAAGTTATATCATACATTCCCACTATCTAGTCCATATGTATTTGGCAACTGATATTAATATTCTATTATCTATCCATCTCAATGAATTTAAAGTTCTATACCTAACTCAGTTTCCATTCTAACCTGAATGACCAACTTAAAAACATTTTCTTAGACCTAGAACATATTTTTAATTCCTAAACAACTTAAAATTTAACTGTGAGACTATAACTATCTAGTCTTCAACCACATCAGAGACATGAGAAGGATAAATACATCTGATTATACAGGAAGTACAGAGCCAGCAGCTTCCAAAACTAAGAAATGAGAGATAATTGGCTGCCTGAACAGTCCCCAATTTCTCTTAACACATTAGAGCATCAATCTTCAGCCTTTTGAACCAGTATCTCTAACAGACATTGCTTGTAAAGCAGGAATTATGAAGGATTTGCCTACCCTGTCTTGGCAGAGCTAGGCTATTGACCCACCCACTTCCAAATTTTGTCCTTTTTGGACAGCATTCTGTCTAGAGTTGAAGCAAGGGATTTTTCTTGCCCAGTGGCAAACTCTTTTGGGAGGAAAATATATATACCTTAAGTTAAAAAAAAAAACAAAACAAAACAGCAGATAGGAGGGTGAGGGGGAAGAGGGTAGGAGGGTGGAACAGGGAGGGAGAGGTGGGAGGGATTTTGATTGAGATATAATTTAAAGAAATAAATAAATGTAAACAAAAGAAGAACAAGAAGAAAAAAAGAAATGTCAAGGCACAAACAAAAATAAAAACCAAAAAATTGATGTCTGTCATTCAAGTGTAAGAAAAACTGCAAACATCTTCCTATATTATTTTATTGGGAAATAGTGGATCAGATATTCAAGGAGCTAATGAGACATTTTCATATTTTAATAATTATAGCCATTTTAGTCATAATCGCTACATCTCTTTATTTATAGAGGAAAATAGTTCAGAAAAATAAAACTGTACTACTGCTATATGCTCTAGATTTTTTTTCCTTTTGCCAATATAAAAATCTAATCATCACAAAACCACTCTTTGAAATTAAGAAGTACTGTCTATAAATAAGAAATGGGAAAGTCACTTACTTCTTAACATTCTAAAGGCAAATATATCTACCTATTATCCTTTTCAATAACCTGACACAATGACAATGGAATAGAAGGTTGTCGCAGCATAATAACACCTGGCTGAGAAATTACGCTGAGGTGAAGTAGAAGCATTTATAAAAATAACCGTCGGGGGGAAGGAGAAAATGCTTTTTTTTTTCAGGTGAGAGACATTGATCCTGTGATAATGTTCTATTAAAGTAACTTTATTTTTGTTACACCAATTGATGGATTTTGACAGAATTGTTTTTAAAAGTAGAATTTGATTTGCTCTGGTCCAATTCCTTTCTTGGAATATATTTACCAACTGGTTCCTCCCTTTAACACTATGAAATACATCTTCAAAACCTTAAATAAGGTGAGAACACAACACTTCTGTCTATTTTTTATTTATCCTCTACTCCCAGTGGCTGAATTCTAATTCCACTTTATACCAAAAAGAACTATAAAATGGCATTTTTCCATTTGAGCACCAGCCTGAGTGCTTCCTTTACCATTGAAGACCTACTCCAATTTCCCATTGGATGAGCTATTCAAAGGAACTAAAGGTTTCCATGATACCATTTATGGTTGTCTCTCCGGAGCTTGGAAAAGTACAATATTGCTTCATTCTTACCTTTATTGTATTATACAGATTAAATGTAACATTTAAAACATGAAAGTTAGGAACCACCTCACATTGGCCAGCATAAGTCTCTGAAATTTGTGTTTTCTACAAATTAGTAGTTAGCAGTTTTTATACTCGAAAGACTATAGATGTGTGCAAGTAGATTTTATATAAAGGGCTGTCTGGTTAAGAATGTTCACAATTATAAAGATAATGTGGAACTCTTTAACTATTGTATTTAGAAAATTACATTAAGAGTAGGACCTGCCTTTATTGTTGTATTCTCACAGAGACTACTGTAGGAGTGTGAATGTAATATAGTCTCAGGAAATATTAAGTAGGTACTAAAAATGGATGCTCACAAATAGTGACAAATGTGAAACTCTACATGATACTTGAACAAACTACCTGAGCTCCTTAATGCCTTAGATAATTTTTAAATGTGCTAAACTAGGACCAGGGAGAGTATCTTCAGTTTTAGAATCTAGCATGGAATGTCACTCAGTAAAAGAAATATATCCATCAGTCTGATTTATATTTTAATATTCTTTGTAAAAATCTTATGGAAGCATCTATTTAATTTCCATCATGGACAAGAACAATTCCACCTCTTCAAAAGAGCTTTATTTTTATGTTATTAAGGTAATATTCTGAGTAGATAATTCATAATTGTATTTTCATCATCCTCTCTAAATATTTTCATTTAGCAAAAGAATGTCCATGATCTTATCAGTAAGGCAAAAAAATGATTCCACTTTAATGACTATAAAATAACATATCATGTCTCAGTCACTTTTAGCTTAGGTTTAATATTTTACATAGGCACACATGTTCTTATGCACAAAATATGCAAAAGTGATTCTAGAATTGTAATTCTAATCCTTCATTCCTTTTACACAGGAACGTTTTTATTCAAACCATGCAAAGAGAGATATAGTCACTTGGTCCTACAAAAATATTTTAAATATATATAAAGAATAATTTACAGTAAGGCATTCATTGTATAATTATTTTCCAGTCATTTCATAACACCTATCTAGTTGGTGCCCAGTACTCATTTATAGCAATAATCACTTGACAAAGTGAGGCAGTGTGCATTGTTTACAGGTGATCACCAGCTGTCTGTGTCATGTGAGTTAGCTTTCCTCATTTGCACCGTTGTGTTTTATACATTGAACTTCACACATTGCCCACCTCCTGCGTAGAATTTACACAAGCACTGAAGATTGTGGAATACTCAAGGAAATCATTTTTCAGTCGATTGAGTTCTTAATGGAAAAAGCTCTCTGAATGCCATTGTACAAATTAGAAGATCCCCTGCTTTCTAAAGAGTTCAACTGAAACCAGCTTTGTGTTTATCCTTCGAGTCATTCAGACTGAAGCGCTGTTAAGTCTCAAGTCCAAAAGTCAGACTTTTAAAGGTAAAATGTCAGGTCCTTTTAGGCTTCCACTGACCTTTTAAACCAGCTTAGGGATTTGGAGCATTGCATGTGGATTTCCACATTTTATATCCCCATATTTAACAAATAATCAAATGTAACTCCCAAGAATACTATTTTTACAAGCTTGACATTTTGGGTTTGAGAGGTGGTTGTCTGACTCCTTTTACATAAATTTATTGGTGGGGGACTTCAGTGATTTGTAACCGAACTTTTAAATTATTATTTAACACTTAATTATTACTATATTCACCTATAACAATCACCAACAATTTCTTAACTATTAATCCTATAAATTCCTACAACCCCTTTAACCTATCCACTAAACCTATTGATAATTATAACAACTACTTTCATAACCTTTTAGAATGATACAGTCTCTGGGGCAGGTCCTCAGTCGTCAGGAACACAATCTTTGTTGTAGATTCTTTAACGCACTTAGCAGTCCTTTTTCTGATCTCTCAGATGCAGGTTCGTCAGGGTAAGTTGGTTATTGCAGTCTCACCTTAAATAAGGCTTCATGCTTTCTTCTCTGCAGGAGACCCCAGCATCTTACTTCTTTTGAATCAGGAACTCAGCTGCTCTGCCTCAGTCCTTAAAGCCAGGCACAGTTTCCTTTAGGCCACTGATCGGACAGATCAAATCCCTCCAGGCAAAAGCTGAGTCACAGGGTCCAGTCCTTGGCCTTTTGGTGTCTTGCTCAGGCTTTCTTTGCTCACCGGCTTCTTTCTGCTTCAGGGAGAGAGCTGGCCATCAATGGCCAGCCCTTTTTTCAGCAGGACCCTTGGAGCTCTCTAGCATCAGGGCCTCTTCTTTTTCTGGGCTCCATGTACTGTCCTTAAATAGGAGGAACTCTGTTTTAGCTTAATTTGGGCTCCACCCACTTAGCAGCTGAAAACAATGTCAGGCCAGATACTTTGTTTCTTCAAGTCTATTGAGTCTTTCCTGTTTTCCTGACTTCAACCTTGTTTTTCAGTCTATTGAGTCTTTCCTGTTTTTCCTGACTTCAACCTTGTTTTTCAGTCTATTAAATCTTTCCTGTTTTTCCTGACTTCATGCTGATAATGCTCTTCAGGCCCCAAATTAAGAGACAGTATCAGAAACTCCTATATATTTTCTAAATCTAATTTATCTAACCCCTACAGTGATTCTTTGGTCTTTTCCTTCCACATTTATTAGAAGAAACTATGTTTGACTGCATTGTTGGCAGTAACTAATGCTTTAAAACAGTCACTAAAAGATACAAAATTATAACTTTGTAGCTCTGTAAGTTAACAGCCAATATGGGGAAAGGAAACACAATAAACTTTATTTCATAATGATGATGGTGATAATTCCAATACGTGTCCCAGATCATACATGTCTTGAGGCTTTACTTATCTATATTATGTTCTCTGAGGGGTGTTGCATATGTGTAGCACATAGTATTAAATTTGGGAGTTCATTTATTCTGGAAAAAATTGCTATTGTAATATTTTAATATTATTTCTCAACCTGATTAAACATTATTTATCTGGAAAGAGTGAAATAGAAATAACCAATTAAAGTAAATCAGGAAACTCTGATGCTGAGGTAGCATTAATGGTTTCAAAGTCTTTCTGTGTAGTTACTGTGTATGTCCAAAGCTTTGCACCATCCCACAAAAGCCTAAGAACTATTTTAGAATAGATACCTCTATAGATTATTATAAATACATTGCAAAAGCAAGGAGTGGGATACTATATTTGAACCCCTCTTTGTACTTAACTTATAGTTCTAGGCATTCAGGAGGTCCTATATATCTTTATATCTTTCACAATAGTTTTGAGAGTTTTCTGTATAGTGCAGTGATCAGAATGCATTAGTCTTTTCCCTGAAGCACAGCACTCAGTAAAGGGCATGGACACATACACGCATGCCAGCCCGCATGCACACACGCGCACACACACACACACACACACACACACACACACACACCAAAGACAGGGGGGGCATAAAGGCGTTTCACTCACATCTGATTCAGATGTTTACATGGGCTGAGGCTTGTGGACTTCATGATTTCAGATAGGTAAAACAAAAGAGGAAAAAAAATACCTAACTTGGGATCCCATCCCTCACTCACATACTATTGTTGGTCACTTTGCTAACTCATTTTCATGAAGTCAAACAGGAAGTCTCAAATGGAAATGGACGCGGAATCCTCATGATAATCTCACTTCTCTAATTTAAAAAAAACTGGTGGTTGTGATCAGTAAGTTTTCTGTACTAACCTGTCTGTGGCCAGAGAATCAGTTAAGAACAGGAGTCAAGTATCTATAAGGGGAGAAAACTGACTATAGCATCTCTGATTATAAGTTGGAATCAGATATAAAAAAAAAAATCAAAGGAGGAAAGCAGATTTTGAGTGTATATAGCTGTGAAGGACTGAATATTTCCACTGTAGATTGGCTATTGTAGTACCAAAAATAAAAGGAAATAATTTGTTGTAACCAGTACAAAGAACTTGGGTTTTGGGTTGATTTCATGTGTCATTTTAAGTCCTCTAGATTTTTTTTTTTTTTTTTTTTTATCTATCAGGATAACTTGAGAGCCTTCAAAACTTCCCTCAAAAGAATCACAGTTTAGCTTATTAATCATTCCTGGTCCATTGAGTAAAATTCAACTGTTAGAGTTTAAAATACAATGCATTGATCTGTATGTTGAATAATACATATGCACTTTAGAATAACAAAGACAAACTCCTTTAAGTTTCAAGCAACGAAACGGAAGTTATTCTAGAATGATTTGAAGCTCACAGTAGTGGCTCATACCTGTAATCCCAGTACAGGAGAACCTAACATAGGAGATTCACTGTGACTTTTAGGTCAGCGTGGACTATGCTGCAAGTGTCAGGCAATCCTGTCCTGAGTTAGAGAGTGAGACTCCAATTCAAATAAACCAATATAATAAAATGATAAAATAAAACAATAGTGGATGTCTTGAAGAATCTGCTGTGTTCCTGACTAGCTTTATTCTTCTTCCCTAGCCTATACTCCTGGAGACTTCACTCCTCCCAGTTTATCTAAAATTCTAGAAATAGCAAACTTCACAGGTAATCATCTATTCTGACGCTGGTAGGATCCCTCAGATTTAGACCTAAGATAATGATTAACCACACAATTTGACCATGTCTGTGAACCCATATAATCACCTCCTGTCCCTGCTCTCTGTCCTCATGTGTGTAATCCAGGAGCAATGACAAGTACCCCGAAGAGAGCACTCAGGTCTCCAGATGCTTTGTCTGCCCAATGTGAATACAATAAATATATTTTCTTTTCACTGGTCTCTGTTTTTTGATTTTTAAAGCAGAATGTGGCCAAATCTTGTCTGCTGACAGTTGGGCTTAACTAGATCAAGGGAAGAGGGCAAATTCAAGAAAGTGAGAATCCACGAGCAGTAGTATGACTTGACCTTAGCAACCCAAAAAGCAAAGAAAACAGTTCTGTTTTATTTTTTTTGGACAACAATTGAGTGTTCTTTAATTGGTTTCTGTATACTATTTTGCTACCTAACCAAAAAGGTAATCTAATTCTACCCCAGTTGCTTTGTGGATAAAAGATCCAGGCCAAAATATTCATAATCAAGAGGAAAAAAAATTTGATAACTCTAGTTGATTGTAGAACCAGATACAAAGCACAAGGATCCCCAGCTTTCCCACTCAAACACCCAGTCTCAGAAACCTGAGGTCTACTATGACATGACAATCATTTTCTTGTCAAGCTAAAGATATGTACAAAAATCTGCGTTTCTGAGAGAATAAATATGCTTTTTTATTTAAAAAAAGTCAGTTAAAGGGTGAATTATGATTAAGACAGTTACAGAATCTTCATTTCTAGCAACAACAAAATGATAACTCATATGCCTTAGAGAAGTCATTTTAGGCCAATTATCCCCACACACTTTTGAGGCCACTCACTTGCAGATTACTGCTTCTTCTCGGGAATGCAGTCTTCCCATACATGTTCCTCTTATGCATTATCAATGATTTGCTCATTGGAGTTTTTTTGGGGTAATGTTAAGCATTCTAAATGTTAACTAATTGGTCCTGCTTGCTGTCTGTTACTTACATTGAATCTGATTAGTTAAATAAAATGTCGAGGCCTGAGATTGGGCAAAGACAGAGAAAGGTGGGACTTCCTGGGGTTAGAGCAGGAAGGCTGCACTTTAGACAGAGGATTAATTCATTCCAGCCAGGAGCAGCAGGAAGGAGGCACACACCATGGGTTAGAAAAAGGAACCTCATTCCACATGGCCAGGAACATCGGCATATCATGGAGAATGGCAGTCCAAGGGGACGTATGTATATATGGGGTCATATTTGGGTAGTAGAATTAAGAGCTAGCTTAGATGGGCCCGGAATGCACAACTCAGGCCAAGGCTTGTTAGAAATCCATGGTGTCTCTGTGTGATCATTTATAATGGATGGTTAAGGATTAGCCACCAAACCAATTAACAATAATATAAATACTGGATACATAGTTTAATTAGCCATATATATTTTTTAACAGAGTTTCACAGAAGGCATCATCCTACTCAAAAGAAAATACATACCCATTGATACCTCATCAGTTTTGTTTCCTTTTCAGTTATTTGGCTACTCTAATATTAGTGTCTTTATTAGATTCTTTCTAAGATATCAAAAAAAATAGCATATCATTAAAAACATTAAAATTTTTTTAAAAGTTAAGTAATGGTTTATCCATAACAGAAGGTATGAATTTGTTTGGTTTGCTTTTTTTTAATATATATTGAAATCAAAAGTTTTCTTAGGTGCCAACGTGCCTTCTATAGTAGAGGAAAATGGAGATTGTAGATCAGATCTGAGAGGATAACTTTCTAAAAGTTAGAGATGAATAGAGTTCTGAATGTGTTTGTCCCATTATATAATTTTAAACACATCACTCCAGAGTGATGTCACGTGCAACCATAGGTGACAGAAGATTAGATTAGTGAGTGCTGAGGGAGAACGACATTGTAAATGACATTGGAGTAACAGATGCTTCAACGTTTTCACCAACTCTACCCTCTTAATTTCCTTTGGCCGGCCAGGACTTAGGGTTGTTATACATGAAACATGAACGATGTTATAATTGCTATCAAGAATTATTATATGTTAAAGTAATCCACTCAAAACAAAGATTGAAGTATCATCTAAAAACACTACTGATGGGTTCTATGCAGAAGAGATAGCTAATAATTATCATTTTGACAGTTCCTATGATAGTTGGTGTGAGCTAATGGCATTGAGGTGGCTTTCATTTATACCTTGGTAGCATTTACCAAATGATTAACCTTTCCTTTACAGACTGATCATCAGAAAATGGGAAGGATAGCCATGAAATGTAATCCATACATTTTGATAAGTGATGTGCCTTATCACAATAAAACAGTAAACATAACACTACTTTTGCATTATATCAAATTAAGTAGCCAGCATATTAGCTATGTATAGTAGTGGGGACTATGGACATAAGTAATAAATTCCATCTGCTATTTTTATGAAACTCAACATGTATGGGGGTAACTGACAGCTCCAGTTAATGTAATATAAAAGAATACCAACCAACAGCCCAGATTTTGGGATTAGAATGGAGAGAAACTAAAGCCTGACACTTGCGTTTGCCTAGTTTGGACAAATGACATCATTGTAGTCAGTGCCGTCATTTGTATCAGCATAGAGATGTGTACTGAGGCTTCACCACTATCAGAACGTCTTCTAAGAAGCCCTGTGTCTTCATCACTTAATCTTGAAAATCATCTTTCATCTCTCTGACTGTGTAAGTGAGAAACCAGAGCTTATGATGTTAAAGCAATTCCTCTCAGGTAGGAAAGCTAGGAAACAGTAGAGATAGCATTTAGACAAAACAGACTACCTATGAACAACAGAACCTGCCTCTTTTTTTTTTAATAAATTTATTTATTTGTTGCTTCAGGTTACATCTCCATCATAGTGTCCTCTTTCCCCCCTTCCCAGTCCCGCCCTCCCCTCCTCTACCTCCTAACCCTTCCATCCCACTCCTCTGGAGTGGAGTGTCCCTACATAACAGTCCCTCGCCCCAGTTCAGAGGTCATATGAGAGCCAAGAGCCTCCTCATATACTGGGGGCCTACAAGAACCTGCCTCTCACAAGAAGACAAGGAAGGATGAGAAGAGAACACAGCAATGATAAACACATAGCTTAATACAAATTAAATACGGTAAATACGGCCGGTAGCTATCCATGTTGCCCTGGTTGCTGTTGGTTTTCATGTTGCTATGACTGATCAATCTCTCATACTCTAGTCAAAATTATAATGAATAATTTGTATGTTAATACAATTGGTGTCACTTAGTAACCATTGAATACATTTTGTTTATTAGATACAGTGATGCTCATTCTTAATAATTTGAATAAATGCAAACTAATTTACATTTCAAAGGCTCTTTTTTCCTTTAAATCCAGGACATTTCTCTCCTTTGGGGGCATTTTCTTCCCATAAGTACTTTTGTTTAAAAAATTATTTAAGAGCTCTGACTTAATTATAAAATGATCAAGATACATAAAATTGCAACAACAACAAAAACCCAAGTCTGAATATTTACCCAGGAAACTCAGAACTGTGTAATGTTTCTCTATTATTTACTAGCTTTCACAGTGGCTGAGCATAAATTAAAATATCCAAGCTCTTAAAAAATTTTACGTTTTCTTTTAAAGAAAATTTTAAGTTTTCAACAAAAAAAGGGAATATTACCTATTTAAATATTACCTCAATTCCAACATTGGTCATTTTGTGTCATTTAGAACAAAATAAAAGTTTTAATTTCTTAGTTTGATAAGAAACAAATGAAAATAGAAGAAAGAAAAAACCAAACAAAATTGGAAAAAAAAACATTGGTATTTACTCTCTCACTTTCAACCATAAGCTGAGTAAGTTCAGTCAGAGCAGCCTCCAGAAAAGCAATTTGCAATCTATAAAATACAATAGTAATTCTCCCTTCAAATACACTAACATGAACTTTAATTAAGTAATATTAGATAAATGCCATGAGATCCATGGATGAAAGATGTTTCAGAGAGCTGGTAATTATTTTTTTTATTATTATGTCCATTCTGGAAGACTTCAGAGGGTTGATTTCTTCCTGCTAATAATTCCTGTTCTTTGAGAATTACTTTTGGTTCAGACACACTGACACCACAGGGGAATGTCAGGCCAGCTGGGAGCACGGCTTGACTCTTTTAGCTTTCCTTTCTTTAAGCTTTACATCTTAGACAAGACATTTCCTGCTGTTTCTGGTGTGTTGTTTAGAAACAAGATCTGGGAATTTTCAATTTTTTTTCCCTCTCTTTAATTAACACCTGATTTTACTTGTTACCATTTTTCTCTAAGCAAAGAAATCACAGCATCAACATATATGAATATATTTTTCAGGTATAGAAAACTCAACATTGGCTTTGGTTCCAAAGTCCGGGATAGTTAAATGGGTGGAATTATGAACAAATCAGAGCAAGGTGAAGGGCTGTGCAGTCGAGGTGTGCTGGACAGGGAGTTTCCAGTGTGAGAGGATGGGAGTTCAGTGTCCTCTGTTCTGGATTTTCATTCTCCCCATGACAACAAGCTTTCCCTTAAAAAAAAAAAAATAGCTTTTGCATTATTGAAAGGATTCCAAACCAATATTCCTTATGGAAATATTCATGTGCTCAGAAAATTTACAGGCAAATGGACAAAGTAGAGGTTTTAAGCAGTGTTCTGTGTTACACTAAGTTGAATTTATGTCATTTGCCTTGAGGATAGCACTCAGTATTTCTTAAGCTGAAAAAAAGGCTCTCACCCACATTCTCCCTTTTTGACACTCTCCATGTAGGTAAAATCAACTAATACCAAAATAATTTACAACTTACATGCTTCAGCATAAAGTGATTTACATTAAGGTAGTGGTTTTCATGTGCTGAAGTTTCTGTGCAAAGAATAACATGGTTTTAATTGTGTCCCCCCACCCCCCCCCCGCGCCCCCCCCCCCCAAAAAAAAAAAAAACCAACATAGGAAATTAGAATCTCAACTAGCAAGTTTATTGAGTATTTTCACAAATGAATTATGCATTCAGGGAAGTGTAGATACTGGAAATGTCATCATAGGCATTTAAGACGATGAACTGATGAGCCAACCCTTTGTCCTATCCAATTCCTTTCCACAGACTTATCTTTTGAAAGTCTGGGGAAACTGAACACATATGCTTGACCAAAGCCTACAGTGTAGTTCCCAGAGTGGACCATATGCAACACCAGTGTGGATACAGGCTAGGGTTCTTTTTTGACTCTCCTAAACATTTGCTTTCCAATGTTATACGAAATCTAAATATTTACCCTGCTTCTCGTTCATGTGTCTTCATGCTTCTTCACTTGAATTCCTCTGTAGTTTGATGTACACAGTGGGTAAAGGCTGATCAAAAAATGGCAGCAATCCTTCAGAAAGCAAGAAACTGAGTTTGAGGGCTGTAATCAGGCAATTGTTAGTTGAGATAGAACTGTTCTCCCAAGGTGCTGTGATTTTCCTTGGTGACTTGGAAGGAGACTTCTCACCAAAGACAACAGTGAAAATAAACTTCAAGCTCAAAGTAGTTAACAAATGGGACCAACCCTACCTCATGAGCACTAGTTGTCTCTGCTGTTCAGTCTAAATATGGTCTAGATATTTAGAGATAAAAGCCATTTAGTACATAGCTTGAGATAGTTTCTTGTCATATCTAATTTCATGGATTAGCGGGCACAGTTCAAGTAAGTTATGCTCATAATTATGGTTTACAATTTATAATTTAAATCTATAAGGTGAATATACATATTCATATGCATGTCAGTCTAGAAGATTTTCAAAAAATAACACAAAGAAAATAGAGCAATTTTGAAAGAAAAATGTGAAATCCACCCCCAACTGTCAAATAAAAGCCTTATTTTACCAAAAGATTAATTTGTATCTTATATTCACTAAATCAATACACTCTTATATTGAGTTGTGTTTGTGAAAATAAATCATTTATGTAATTCCTGAAATGGTTGGTTACTATTATCTGCTGTGGAGGTCTGAAATGTTCACCCTTGAGCCTCATTGCACTGCAAATGAATACTGAGAGTTTCCTACCCCTTTTTTATTTGATACCTGTAGCCTGAGGTTATTCAAGACCTTATATGTACCTACAGGTACCTTAAATTCTGAAATAGGAGAAATTTGTGGCATTGACTCCAGGAAATATTAGAATATAATAGTATTTCTATCAATAATATACCAGAAAAGCACGAGTATTGATAGAAAAAAGATGTAGGCCCATCATAAAGAGATATATGGATTTGATTCTAGAACTCTATTTTAGCTATCTCATTCAAGATACATGTTAGTAAGATCTGCAGTTCTAGAAAATAGATGGGGAGCTGAAAGTAACCACAAACCACAGGTACTGTGCATTCCCCATCCCCCCCAAAATTTAGAAGAAATAATTTTTTTAATGTTTTCACTGCAAAGGTATTTTTGGAGCTGGATGCTTATTCTGATTTTCACAGTGCATGACATATATGTTCCAAGACTTTACATAGTACCCCAGAACTATGTGCCATTTTATGGCAGTTTCAAAAATAACAGGAAATAAATTCTGATGTTGCACGAGTGGCTGGATCAAAGCTGTATGAATTACCTGACAAGGGCCATGCTAAACTTTCCACAGTCCAGAGTCAGTTGAATGCAGCCAGCCATCCAAGTAAGTCAAGGCGCCATGGAAAACGGGATGGTGGAAGGAGGGCAGGTATTGCTGATCAGCAAGCAGAGAGCACAGACTGAAGGAACTTTGTTAGTGATGCTCAAAGGAGGTGATTCTGTAAGATCGGCTGTGAGAAAAGGCCTCAACAGGTACAGAGATTGCAGTGACAGCAGGGATTGTGAAGGGAAAATGAATACATGGGCACAACAAGGCTGGGACTCCATCTTATCTACCACTGTGTCCTTTGTGCTATGACAGTGGTACCTAATAACTCCTTGTTATTTAATGAAAACACATTAAATTCAGTAAAATCTTAGTCTAAATTTTTCGCAAAATTTCCCCCAGTACAGGAAGATGTCACCTGAAAGAAATCAGAATACAAGATACAAAGGGAGCCTATATATATTTGTAACTCTTTTGCAAATCTAGAAGTTTTCAAAATAAAATGGTTGCTTTTTCCATGTTCCTATTGAGAATCAAGAGAGACACCAATGAAATAAGGAGGAGGATTAGCTGATCTGCCCCTTTCTCTCAGGCCTTTGTGATTGTGGCAGCATTGTGTAAAGAAATCTAAGATGCACCCAAAGGAAAAACAAGAAAGGAAAGTAAAACAATGACCAGCAAACTATATGATTTCGCAGAGGATCTTCAGCTTAACAGGAAAAGTCTAACTTTTGCAGTTAAACAGGGCAGTGTGCTGTACCTTTCTATTATACATTAATATGTCTGGATATTACGGTAAAGGCAGCTCTTAATGACTATGTAAATAAATGCCCAGATTGTGTTTCAATCAGTCATTTTACCTCTATTCCATATAAGAAGTGAACAGCGTCAGACTCTCCTCAGAGTAGGACACAGCATTATTTAAGAAAAGGAGAAGGGAAGAAGGGAGGAAGAGAAAGAAGGAGAAAATGTGGATGAGATGAAGCACTTTACAAATGTGATCTATGGGACTGCAAATGGGCCATCTTTCCTCTTCTGAATGGATGGACTTAGGTTGCTGCAATACCACTGGGGAAAGCAATGGCTTGCTACCATACTGAGTTTGTTCTTCTTTTTTATTTAATATTTGTTTATTACTTCAGGTTACATCTCCATCACAGTGCCCTCTTTCCTCCCCTCCCAGTCCTGCCCTCCCACCCTCTACCCCTTATCCCTTCCATCACACTCCTCTGGAGTGGTGTGTCCCTACATAACAGTCCCCTGCCCCAGTTCTGCGGTCATATGAGGGCAAAGAATCTCCTCATACACTGGAGGCCTACAAGGCAGCCCCACTAGGATAAAGTGTCTCATTGGCAGGAAACAAAGTCTATGTTCATGTTCCCTTTGGTGCATTGGTTGTAGTATAGTTATCCTGTACAATATGGCTAAATTCCAATTATAAGTGAATAGATGCCATGTGCATCCTTCTGAGTCTGGAGTAGCTCACTCAGGATGAGCTTCTCTAGTTCCATCCATTTGGCTGCAAATTGCAGGATTTCATTGTTTCTTATGGCTGAGTAGTATTCCATTGTTAAGATGTACCACAGGGTTTTTTTTTTTTTTTTTTTTATCCATTCCTTCGTTGAGGGACATCTGGGTTGTTTCCAGTTTCTAGCTATTACAAATAAGGCTGCTATGAACATAGATGAAGAAGCTTCCTTGTGATTTGGTAAGGAATCATTTGGATGTATACCCAGAAGTAGTGTGGCTGTGTCTTGAGATAGAGTTATTCCAAGTTTCCTAAGATATTGCCAGACTGATTTCCATAGTGGTTGTACAAGTTTTCACTCCCAACAATAATGGAGGGGTGTTCTCCACAACCTCACCAGCATGTGCTGTCATTTGAGCTTTTTATCTTAGCCATTCTGACAGGTGTGAGATGGAATCTCAGAGTCATCTTGAGTTGCATTTCTCTGATGATTAAGGATGCTGAACATTTCTTCAAATGTCTCTCAGCCATTAGAGATTCCTCCTTTGTGAATTCTCAGTTTAGCTCTGTAACCCATTTTTTGATTGGGTTATTTGGTTTCTTGGCATTTAATTTCTTGAGTTCTTTGTAACTTTTGGATATTAGCCCTCTGTCAGATGTGAAAGTCCTGTATGACAAGAACTTCATGTCCTTGAAGAAAGAAATTGAAGAGGCCATCAGAAGATGGAAAGATCGCCCATGTTCATGGATAGGTAGGAACAACATAATAAAAATGGCCATCCTTGCAAAAGCAAAATACACATTCAATGCAATTCCTATCAAAATACCAACACAATTCTTTTTAGACCTGGTAAAAGCAATTCTCAACTTCATATGGAATAACAAAGAACCCAGAATAGCTAAATCAATCCTGTACCAAAAAAAAAAAAAAAATTCTAGAGGTATCACCATCCCAGATTTCAAGCTGTACTACAGAGAAATAGTAATAAAAACAGCATGGTACTGGTATAGAAACAGACCAGTGGATCAATGGAATCGAATTGAAGACCCAAACATGGACCCACACACCTATGGCCATCTAATCTTTGACAAAGAAGCCAAAACAGCACAATGGAAGAAGGAAAGCATCTTCAACAAATGGTGCTGGTCCAACTGGATGTCCACTTGCAAAAGAATGAAATTAGACCCATACTTATCACCCTTGTACAAAACTTAAGTCCAAATGGATCAAAGACCTTAACATAAAGCCGGACACACTAAATCTATTAGAAGAGAAAGTAGGGAAAATCCTCGAACTTATTGGCACAGGTGACAACTTCCTGAACAGAATACCAACAGCTCAGGATCTAAGACCAACAATCAATATATGGGACCTCATGAAACTGACAAGCTTCTATAAGGCAAAAGACGCTTTCATTGGAACAAAACGGCAACCTACAGATTGGGAAAAAAATCTTCACCAACCCCACATCTGACAGAGGGCTCATATCCATACTGAGTCCTTTATTCTTGAGTAATATTTCATGCGCATAGCACTACATTAAGATTTGGATTCACCTGCATTCTTTTTTTTAAAGGTCACTTTCTAAAGTAGCAAATGCCACCTCCTTAAAAACAAAAGGTGAAATATAAACAAGCAAACAAACACGATGTCATTTTTGGCACATGACATCTTTTATTTGTCAACAAATCAATTGGTCCTTCCTTGATGAATGAAATCCTCTTAGTCCTTCATTACACTGACATTTGACATTTTGAAAGTCAGTTTCCAAAGTTGAATTATTTCCACAGATATGAATTAGGTCTTCATCACTCATCCCTCCTCCAAACTGTCTAGTATTGTTTCATTATTGTTGGCATTTTCTTTACTATATTCCCAAAGCAAATTATTTGAGAATTTCATACATGCATATAATGTGTTTTAACCAAATTCACCTATCATTCCTTCCCCTCTAATTCCTCTTTTATTCCCCATAATTATTCCCTACTAACATCATATATTCTTTATTTTACCCATGAGTCTCTGATTGCTGTCAGTGTATGCATGGGTAAGGGACATCTACTGGATCATGAGTGGCCTCTCAGTGGCCACATCCTTGAAAACTGACTCTCCTTCTGGCTGCCATCAATTGACAATACCTCCTCAGCTAGGAGTAGGTCTTCGTGTCCCCTCCTCTCCAGAGAGATTTTGTCTAGCCTGATCTTGTTCGGATCATGGACACACTGTCACACTGCCATGTGAGTTCACATGGGCAGTTTCTCCCTTCGGAACGGTCAGCGCTGCTTGGGCAGAGCCATTCCTTGTTTCCGGCCCTTACAATCACTTCCCTGTAAAGTTCCTTTACATTGTACGTTTATTATATTCAATGTTGGAGGGGTATTTTTGTTGGATGTCATGTCCTTTGGAGAAATGTTTATTATTCAACCTTAGGCTGAATTGATAACAAGAAAATTCAGTCACCAAGAGAATGGAAATCGTGGTTATCATATCAGTGTCAGCCTCCTGAAAGTTCCTGAAAAAAAAAAAGTGAATTCTAGGAAGCAGGATAATTTTCATAATCTATCATGTACCCCCAATATTGGAATAACTCTAAATTATTCCAATTTCAAAATGACGTATGACAAATTAATTATTTTTTTACCCACTGTATTAGTACCCCCATTACTTGCTTGAGGTTCTCTCATTGAGGGTACCTTTGCCCAGATCTATCTCATTTGACACTAATCTGTCTCATCTACTGCAGTCAGGTCAGAAAATGGACTGTTCTCCATACAGTCTCTGTCTACACTTCTTACACTCAGAAGCAGCCTATTTAATTTTTGAAAACTCTAATACCTAACTGGGTACCATTCCTCTTTTGACCTATGGCATGGTTTCTTCTACTCAGTGAACATTCTAGCTTAAAGCAGAATCTTTCCACTTAGAAGTTTTGGTGTTCCAATTGGTCAGTACAGACAGTCCTGATGGAGAGTGTTGACTGGCATATTAATGACCTGAACCACAGGTTTCATGAATTTTATGACTTACAAGAATACATATTTATGCTCCAAGTTACAGATGTCAGGCCTGGGACTTAAGTTTTACTGGGTAGCCACTCAGGTGTTAACAGGGCTTTGAGTCAGTATCTTAAAAACTCATACATTCATAAAGCATTTGGTAAATCTTCCCTGAAAACATTTCTAATTCCTTTAAAATTTAACTCAAGTTAGACTCCTGCTCATATTTTAGACTTTACTTACGGTATCTCTAAAGATCACCTAATATCCATCCAGTCGTTGTATGTAGATCTTTCTTCTGAATTGAAACATTGCTCATAGAAGAAGGGTAGCTTAAAAACTGATGAAATTTACAAGGTAACAAGAAATTTGTCATATTCACAACCCCCTTCCAGACCCCAGGTAAATAGAAACAGACTTTTCAGCAACCTGTGTTGTCTACAGGTTGTGCATGAAACACTAGGGATGCAGTATTCATGAGCTGTCATAAATGCTAGTATGGGCTTCACGATGATACATTTGATCTTGAGTAATCCATGGATAAGCCTGTAAGTAACTCTGCCCTCATGCTTCTGTAATTAACCTCAACAGGCTTACAGGCTCACTTAGCTATCCTTGGGTGGAATCCTCAGGAAACATCACAAAATACTTAGGAAGTAATCTCTGACACTTACATTTTGTCCTTGTACTTCATTGCTGCCCCATTTAAGTATGCAAGGCATTCTTCAGATTGTTACACTCTGACATGAAAACAATAAAAAAATTAATGTGGGTTTGTCTTTTAGGAATAAGTGACTAAAATTAGAGGATGTAGGGAGTAGACGTTCCTTTTGCTTTGATGAAGATCCTTTGCTTTCTAGGCTCCTTTGGTACACATTCTAACTTTACATACATTAATTTAAAATGTTATAGCCCTATTTCTCTCTCTATGTAGCTTATTGGTGTATGCAAACCTTCTGTAATATCTCCCAAAAGGGACAAAAATAAGTACAAAATAGATCAGATCCCTACATCCAACTATAACATTGATAGAAAATACAGGGGATTTTGAATCATTAGTGTAGGTCAGTATTGTATGAGTAAGACACCAAAAGCAAGTACAACAAAAGCAACACTAATAGGCAAATGGGATTATATATATATATCAAAAGACACTTTAGCACATAAATCAAATAATCAATATGGTAAAAAGTGACCATCACAGTGGGAGAAATAATTTGTAAAACATACATATGGCAAAGAATTACTATCCAGACTAATAAGTTATTCAAATAAAAACTGCAAACAAATAAAGTTATTTTAAATGGTCTAATAACCTTAATATATATTTCTCCAGAAAAGATACACAAATGTCCAAGAAGTATATGATAAAATGGTTCATAACATTTGATTTAAGGAAAATTTAAAAACATAGAAGTATAAAATCATAGTACTCCCTTAGTATGTATTGACCTTCCTGGTCAGGTAGGAAAATATCCAGGAAACCCACAACTCCAAAGCCCAGAAATCACACAGCTCTGAGGCAGGACAGTGTCCCAAGGGAAGAGACATGGGAACCCAGGAACCAGACAACTGTGGGATGGGACAATGTCCCAAAGGAATGTATCCCAAAACTCCAGAGGCTATGGAGGTTATGAACCCAGGAGAGGAAGACTCCAGGTGTGGCTGCCTCTGCCTCCAGCAGAGGTCAGCAGGGAGCTGGGCAAACACAGCCTTTCTATAGGATTTTTTTAGGGGGTGGAACTTTCTAGGGAAGAGATTTCCAGAGTGAGGATTGGTAGGATTTCAAGCCCTGAGCTTGGGGGAGCTTAGTGATTGGTGCGGTTTTGTTCAGACTTTTCACCTAAAATTAGCATAAATCGGGGAGAGGGGTCCCATAGGGAGCTAGAGATGTCAGAGTTAGAGGTTGAAACTGTCATCCTGACAGTCAGAGAGGTGTGGGAGAAGGGCCGATTAACTCATGCCTTAAGGGGTTTACACAGATATGAACTCTTTCCTTAACTAAACTGTAAACTTGTACTAAGGGGTCAGATTCCCAGTCCTGTCCTTGGCTGGCAGGGCCAGACCATGTAAAGTTCCCTGTTTCAGAGGAACAGAGATAGTGACAGAGCTCATATACTAGCTCCAGTTGGACTGAGTTCCCTGTCAACAGCAGCCGTAATTGAAGACTCATGTATTGCTGGCTCCAGTTTCCCAGTGTTTTCAGGTTTATGATCTCTGGTCCCAGATATGTGGAGATTTAGCCTTAGCTGCTCTGGAATCCTAAGGTGTTGCTGTCTGGAGGTGTAGAGGGGTCAGCAGCACAGCCTGAAGATATGAGCACCCCTTTCAGGGACCACAGGGGATGGTACCCAGGGCAATTGAAGAGTTTTCTCCAGGGGGCACCCAGAGAAAAATGTAGGGGCAGCCCAGCCTGGCTGCTGGAATTCCTCAAATGGGGGCCTGGACACTTTCCCCAATGTATAGAAAATTTACAAAATATACAAAGTAAATAAAGGGAGTCTGTGGCAGAAGAGGCTTTCCCTGTCACTTAAGACTTGTGACTAGCCTACAGTATAGCTAGTATCAAAAAGACTAAAAAGAAAAACAATACAGATCCTGGTGAGGATGTGGAGAAAGAACACTTACTCTAATACAGTACAGTTATTCTTTTGAAAACTAAACTAAAAATAAAAGTTCTAGTAATATATTTGAAGAAACTAAAAATTAAAAAAAAATTGCATGCCAAAGAGATATCTACACTCTCTTATCTGCACTACACTTACTTATTGCAGCAATATTTAGTATAGTCAATATGGAATTAATGAAATTGTCAATGGACAATATCACATACTAACACACACAGAGGGATACATACATACACACACACACACACACACACACACACACACATATACACATACACACATGGCCTATTTGTCAAGCACAAAAAAAGAGATCCTGTTATTTGTGTCAAAGTGGGTTGAGCCTGGGAAAACCATGTTAAGTGGAATAAGCTGCACACTAAAAGGCAAATTTCTCAGGTTCTTACTTCTTTGAGGTCAAAAAAAAAAAAAAAAAAAAAAAAACGACCTCACAGCTGAGTTTAGAAAACACTGAGACGGGTACAGAGGAGCAAAGATGGAGAAAGATTAAATAATAGGCATTAAAATACAGTGTGAAAAGAAGCAGTTCTGATGCTCTACAGTATAGCAGGTGACTCTGAAATAATGTATAGTGCATTGATATGCATGAATAGCAAGAAGAATCAACACTACCAACACACAAAAAAGATCAATGCTTGAGAACTATAAATGCTAATTCTCCCAATTTTCCTTTTCTTTTTTTTTGTCAAATTATTGCACTGTACCTCACAAATAGGTATAAATATGCTACATAAATTACTCATGGTAGTAGTCTTTGCATATCTGAAAATGCCTTTACTTTTCATCATTTACTTGTAATGTGCTAAGTATGTCATTAAAATAAATTTCTATCCAAATTTGAATAATGTTCCATAGTCAGAAGACTCTGGTGTATGTTCTTGTGATGTGGTATCTGTATATGAAGAGCTATGACACACATACCTGCAATTCCATCACTTGCTGGTACGGGGATATGGAAGGATCAAGAGAAAAATGAAGAAGAAGGGGAAAATAGAGAATTGTGTGACACAAAAACTAATCTTTCCTTCAGGAAATAACATATTGTTTCTCAACCTTTATCCTTTTGTGCTTCTACAATGCAAAGGTGTTGTAACAGTTATCATACCCAAGACTTGTTTGTGTTCTGAATCTGAGGGCTCAGATTTTTTTCATAGTCACAAAAATTTTCATCATTCTCTCTTTTAAAATAGTTTCTCCAAATTGCCTTCACTCTCCCCTGAAATTCTTGTTATGTGTCTTTCTCTTAATGCTTCGTTTCTTATGTTTGTGTTACCCTGTGTGACGTCTCCCACACTCAGTGTTGAATTTCTTAAGTTGTTTGTTTATTTTTAATTTTGGATTGTGAACATGATTCCTCAGAGTAATAAAATGTCACTCCACACATATGGCACTAATCTTTCCAGAAATTCTACAATTATCATTGTTTAGAACCAATTTTAGTCTGATAAATCGAATAAAATATTTAATCTTTTAGCTAATATACATTTTAAACTCATAATTTAAAAGTCTCCCAGTTGACTTATTTTTTGCCTACACCTGATCTAAAGAAGATGAACTGTGTTTTCACCTCTATGTTTATAGACAAATAAATACATCTAGTTCTTTTTCTTCGGTTCTCCAAGTGCCCAAACTTTATGTCTGGGTTCAACTTCTTGCCTTGCACAGAACTACAACAGTTTAGGATGCTATACTACAACACCCTAGATTGGCCAGCTTAAACAAAAATCATCCATGTCTCACAGTTCAGGAGACTGCAAATGTAAAATAATAGTGCTAGCAGATATGGGTTTGGTCAGGGCACGTTTCTTGACTTAGAGAAGTCATGCTTTTATTATGTCGTAACAAGGAGAAAAAGAAAGAAGCAAGCTGTTGTCTCTCTTCTCATACAAAGCACTTATCCCATTCAAGAAAGCTTTGCTCTGAGTCCAGATTACTTCTCTAGGGTCTCATCTCCAAAAAACCACTGCACAGGAGTTAAGTACTTCAACATAGACTGGTAAGTGAGTGAGGAATGAACATTTGTTTCAGCATTGCTTAGAACCACTTTCTAAAAACTCTGAAGTTTTGTCTCTCAACTTCAGAAATTAAAGTTTCAGCATCTGATGCCTACAGCTCATTCAGCATTAGCATGGCTTAAAACTAAACTCCCCATCCTGTTTCTTTCTTTGCTCTTATTGCTGCTTTAATGTTCCTGTAGATTCTGTACCTAAATGTCCAACATTAAAGGTGGTTTGTGCTGTACTGGTTTACAGCTACTTTCTTTGAAGAGGAAGTTCATGAAGTTCATGAAACTGTTAAGAAGCATGCAAGAGTAAGAAGTCTCCCAACAGAGGTTATAAAATCACTAAGGTAAAATATTGGTGGGGGAGAGGATACTCTGATACAGTATCTACTTGCCAGTTGCACAGGGAATTGAGTGACCTAGGTTTCCAAAGTCATCATACATGCTGAGGTAGTCTTTACCGTGAGGCATATCCTTAAGTCATGACGCTCCTGTACGTAATCCAAATCACCAAGGCAGACTTGTATGAATTTGCTGCTTCAGTCTGTTAGTGCTGTCCTACCTGAGATGAAGGGAGATTGTTTCCCCCAGGAAAGGCATTCATTGCTGCACATGCTGTCCGAAATAGAGAACGCTCTTGTGGGTAGAGCTAATTCCAGGCTACTTCATGAGCTACTAACATTCCACGTGTGTTTTCATTTCATTCTTAAGCCTTTAGCTCTAGTCCAACCTATTGTAGACCTAGTTAATCTGACTGAGGACATGAAGAATGGGGTATTATGGACAAAGAATCAGGTTTGAACAACTTTACTAGGAAAGGGCGTTGGGCACAGCACACATTGAAGTTATATAATGGAATCTCCACTATAGTTTAGTGTCTAATTGATACTCTTTAATTATTCATATATACTTTTCTTATCTCACTAAGAAAGCTTTTATCAGGAATTATCTCCAAACACTCTTTAATTTATTATCAGCATTCAAAAAACACATTTTATGGATAAGCTAAGGGGCAAAGCAGTTGATTAAGGTGGACATCAGAGAGTGTCATGAGTTCAAGAGAAGTTAAAAGGAGTTAGTCATATAGCGAAAATAAAAATGGAGTCGAATATAGTATACTGAGACAAAAACTCTAAAATTATTGGAAGGCAAAAAGAAATAGAAAAATACCAAAATATACGGACTTTCCACAAAACGTGATGACCTGGGTCAATCCTCAGAACTAACATAGTGGAAGAAGAGAACAGACTCCCAAAAGTGGTCCTCTGCGTGCCCCATACACACTATGGCACTTGTATGCATGAGCACACACACACACACACACACAAAATACACAAATAAATAAATATATAGATCTAAAAATAATTTTTAAAAATACCAAAATATAGCCGGGCGGTGGTGGCGCACGCCTTTAATCCCAGCACTTGGGAGGCAGAGGCAGGCGGATCTTTGTGAGTTCGAGGCCAGCCTGGTCTACAAAGTGAGTCCAGGACAGCCAAGGATACACAGAGAAACCCTGTCTCGAAAAACCAAAAAAAAAAAAAAAAAATACCAAAATATATAATACAAGAAAAAAGCAGGCCTTGAGTTATATATAATAGTAAGAATAAAGTTTCAATTATTTATCCAAAAAGGATTACAGAAATCATATGGCAGAAAAAGAACAAGTAACACTTTAATGGAAAGGAACAGAAAAAGAAAAAGTATTGTCCATCCAAGCACTCCAGCAAATCCTAAAGCCGAATATTTTGAAAATAATTACTTTTCCTTTAATATAAATTTTCACCAAGATTTTTATATCTGGGGGAAATAAATATTAGAGTCTTTTTATTAAACTGTCCAGATAGCTAAAAATTAAAATCTGTTCACAAAGGCATTTATTTTTCTTACAGCCCATGACAATTTATTGACGTGTACTGGTGACAATGGAGAACTTGTGGCTAACATTCAATCATAAATCCTAGTCTCAAAAGTTCAACATTGACCTCATCTTAGCAAGAAAAACATAAGCTTTCAAATCCGAGAGCACAGGCTCATCAATTTTAGTAACTAATGGCACTCACAACATTCAGTTTAGCTACACTTGCTAATTTTGCACTTATTTTTCCAGATGGTTGTAGAATATTTATATCACAAACGTTTTTCACTTAATAATATGAGCTTATTACTTTGCTGTGATTTTCTGTAACAAAGTAAGGAATGTAAAGGGAAGGGATTTCAAAATGCTTGCAAGCATTAAGACCATCTTGAAGAACAAAGAGGATTCAATGCAGTGAGTGCCTTGAGGACATTTTCAATGAGCCCCATGTATAAACATGGCTTGATGTCACCTAAGTAATAAAATTCAATTTGCTCTTGTGCTTTCGCTCAGTATTGGAGGATTGGAAAACTTCCCAGACTTGCTAGGCTGGGTATGAATTCTCACCTCCCCCAAACGTCTGTGTTTAACAAGTGCCTTTCCCAATTATAGCTGTGCTTCTGACAGCAGATCACCATTGCCCTGAGTGACAGGCGGAGGAAGCCAAGAGCTTTGAAGCTAACAGGAAGAAGCTGAATGTGACCGCCAATCACACACTCAGCCAAAATGGATCCCTCATGGGCTCATTCTAATGCTACCTATATCAGAGTCTGGTCAGTGTGTGCAGTTTATGTGCAGGCATTATCATGATGGACAGATAACAGGGATGTTCTGGCTATAATGTGATGGATGGCACACTTCATGCCTCCTTTTCTTCTTCTGTTGTATCAAAACAAGAACAAAACTAGAAATAGTGACCTACTTTAGTATAAGTGCCACTAAAGCAAGAAAAGTCACTCGTTTTGTAAGTAGAGTGGTGTGCACTTCGCTACGTTGTCCACACACCTAACTAAATGAATGAATAATGTGGAAATAGTGACAAATTGGAGAGGCCAAATTACTGTTGATTTCCAAAGCAAAACATTTTACAAAATAATGTGGGAACAGAAAGTGATCTGTGCTTCATTATGCCTTCATATATTAAAATGATGTGATCCCTTTCTTCTCTCTCTCTCTCTCTCTCTCTCTCTCTCTCTCTCAACACACACAATCACCATTGGTGAACAATATTTGATTATCTGATCTATAGACTAATTGAACCATTAATAGATTTTGAAATATAATTGCATTTGTCTTCATTCTGATGTATGAATCTGACCTTTATAATCATTTCAATATCAAATTCTTTTGTATTCATTATTAGTTTTTTAATAACTCAAATATTTAAGGAAACCACAGAAAGCCCATCTAAATGAAGTGCTTTTCTATTTCCAATCCTTTTAAAGTTTATTTCTGAGATAATTATATCCTTTTGAAGCCTTTTTATCATGATTTTCCACTCCCTGACCTATGATGTTAAAATCCAACCAGATTTCCCCAAAATGTGCTTCATAGACTATTCACTCCATAATATGGTATTCTGTGTTCCAATTCAAACATACCTCAGAAAAGCTAGATTAAGTAATGTTTAGTGGGTTTCTTTGCTCATTATTTTTTAGACCCTGTAATTGTTCATTGTGACTATCCAAGGGTGAAATCCTCCTGTGATGTTTCTCAAGGATATTGATCATGCAGTTTTTTTAACTGAACATTTAAAAGGATTAGTTTTGGGTTTGTTCAGTATTGGGATTAATCATGAGATGCTCATGATTTCCCAAAAAATTTTAGGAGAGTTTATTTAACTATAAATGCTATTTGAGGTGGTTTTAAAGTCCATGACTTTGAAACTAAGGTCTCAATAAGTGACTTTTCACAAAACAGCTTTGAACAATCTATGGTCTCTAACTATGGCCATGCTGTGGCAGCAGGACCGAATTGAGAAGTCCATGGAGAAGACAGGTTCCAGGCACAAATGATCGACAGATGCAAAGGCACTCAGGGAAACAGCAAAGCACACAGATAGAAACACAGCATGTTTACTTCCCTGTTGCAAGGAATACTTCCTGTGCACCAACCACTCACTGACATCATGTTGAAGTGTATCACACAGTGGTCACAATTTCAAAGACAGCCACAACAGAAGGGTGAGCACGTGGTGAGTGGCTAACTTCTGCTATTTAACCCTACTATTCTAGATGAAAAGTATGGGAAGTTACCAATAAATGAACAAAATAATAAAAATTAAAACACAATCCTAGACAAGACCTCAGGATTTGTTGATTCAATGCTATCTAAAAACAAATTTTCTCTGCCCCAGAAAGATACCCACTGGCATCTCAGGGGACCCAAGGCTCTTTCCTATCATTAAAATTACATTCCTAGTTTATCCTTCTTAAATATTTAGCTCACATTAATTGACCACATTGCTTTGTAAGAAATAAAAAGGCTTCAAATAATGGTCTCTGAATCAGTTGTCATACCATGTATCAGTGGAAGACAGGATTAACAACCTTCAGTGCAAACCTGGGTAATTTTAACTTCCAAAGAGAAGGAAGACTATGGAAATCCCAGATTAGGAAAACCAGTTTCCAAAATATATTCAGAGAGTATATGATAGTGGGCTATCACTGTTCAGGATGGAGTGAATAAAATGTTTAAACAAAAACATTTTTCAACTATGTGTTTATGAAGTATGAGGTGCCTGATGGTCAGTCACTTTGCTTGAAATGGTAAATTGTGTTCTGTCTATGTAAAAATTCTGTGTAGTGGATCTTATATCCACATTTTGTGATCAAAATTTTTGACTAACCTGGGCTATTGATATGGGAAAGTTCTTAGATGCTTGGAATAGTTGTCTTGAATTATACTTCATATCATTCAGTTACCTAATGCCCAAAGTGTTGTCACTGTTTGCAGTAGATTCAGTATTTTATTTCTCCAATTGCATTCCTCAGACCACCTGAATTATGATCATTTGAGAGACCAGAGACATGCTGACTCTGAGTCTTTGCCTCAAAATTACTAAAACCATGCTCCAAAGTACGGGCAAAAACTCTGCATCCTAACAAGCATCCCAGGTGCATTGTTATTTAAGCTACAACCGAGAAGGACTAGTCTGCTTAGACGTGGCAACGAAATGGTTAAACACCAGCTATGGGGCAGTGATATTTATTGCTGCTTTAACTGCACCCAGATGCCAGAGGATGCTTGCTTGGTACAGTGGGTTTTTCTTATCACCTTGGTCTGAAATTCTAGAGCCAGGTCCCATTGCTACCTTGGTGGCCAACAGGAAATTATGGAAAGACTGAGATCAAACTACGACTGCATTAGGAGACTTAAACTAGACAGATGTTTTACAGTGTGCTGAAATAAAGTCAATGGACATATTTTTCATATATGTCTTCCATTGTCCCTGGATCTCTAAGAAAATATTGGCTGTTTTGAAAAGACATATAAAAACTAAACTGTTCTTTGGCCAGTGCAACCCATACGCATATAATTCTTGATAATAAAGAGGACTCATTAAATGAATCCTGGAAACACTGATTTTTTTTTTCTGTGTGGAATGAGCTAAAGTTAAATATTTACTTAATTGTTTGTAATGCTGGGGTGGATTATTATAATTCATGATCCTTTTGTTTACCTTCACAAAGTCCAAAGTGAGAGATGGCTTTGGATGCTCACAAGGAAAATAAATAGGAAGCTACCTTCCAACTAGAAGCTGTTTACCAGGTCCTGAGTGAGACCCAAGCAGACAAATTAAGTCATCAGAATCCTGACTGGGTGATTTTCTCTCCCCCATTATTTCTTTCCATACTATTCTCTTGTCAGATGTCACTCAATCTACAAATCTACAAATCAATATGATGAGAGAGTCAAAGGATTAGTGGTGTTCGAGAACTACACAGTGAGGATAGTTGCGTCGCACAGTTGAGGTACTTAACACAGCTGCATGTGTGTGTGTGTGTGTGTGTGTGTGTGTGTGTATGCATGTATAATACATTAAGATATATGAACTAAAACCACATCATGCTAACTTTCAAACATGTTAAAGGCAAATTGAAGCCTGTTTAAGATGGCTGTCTGTTTCAAAGTGATTTCAAGATATAGAAAGATGACTCACTCACCTGTTAAGAGCACTTATAGTTCTTAGGACTTGCAAAGGATTTGCTTGGTTCCCAGCACACACAGTACAGCTCACAACATCCATACACTTCTACCAGGGTCCTTATTCCCTCTTATGACCTCTGCAAGCACTATGCAAGCATGTAATATACATATATATATGCAGGTGAAACACTCCTATACAGAAAATAAAATAATCTATTGGCCCTCATATGACTTCTGAACTGGGGTGGGGGACTGTTATATAGGGACACTCCACTCCAGAGGAGTGGGATGGAAGGGTTAGGGGGTAGAGGATGGAAGGGCAGGACTGGGAAGGGGGGAAAGAGGACACTATGATGGAGATGTAACCTGAAGCAATAAATAAATAAATTTATTTATTAACAAATAAATAAATAAAATTGTTTTAAAATAAAGGTAATCTTGATATTTTAATCATTTTTTCTTGGTTAGTATCACATAATATAAAAACTATACTTGCAAATAATGACAAATATATCTACATATATTTACTTTTATTCCATAACCAAATATTCACTAAAGTCTTACACTAGAAACTGTAGGTACTATATTAGAAACTATCCTCAAGTCCAGCACCTCTGCTCTCCCAGGATTTGCCTATTGTGGGGTTTTGAATGAGAATGGCCCAATAGGCTCTTACATTTGAATGCTTGGTCTGAAGTTGTTAGAATAGTAGAACATTTGGTCATGTAGGAGGAAGTGTGTCCCTGGGGGTGGGCTTTGAGTTTCCAAAAGCCCATGCCATTCCAGCAGACTCTTTTTCTCTGCCTGAGAGCTGCAGACACGAGCTAGCAGCCACTCCTCCAGCACCATGCCTGCCTGTTTGCTGCCATGCAGCCGGTATGGTGGTAATGGACCCACCTTGTGAAACTCTGTGAATAATAATCTCTCTCTTCTGTAAGTTCCATTGATCATGAAGTAGCAGAAAAACAACGAGATGCCATTTATCCAACTGGGAAGGAAATATAAAGTGTCATAATGTGTAATTCTTGTGTTTTGGTGAGGATGTTTTGGGAGATGAATGTGAAACACAGTCCTGTCATATGACATAGGCCTTGACAGAGGATGATAAAAAAAAAAAAGACCTGAGGACACAGGTAGTAGAGGGGAAGTCATGAGGCAGGGTATTGCTAAAGCAAAATGACCTATCTTGAAAAATATATTTAGCACAAACATGTTCATAGTTTCAATGGAGTCTAGATTCCAGCATTTCCAGGTACCACTGTGTCAGTACAGGGCTAATTTATGCCAACATAGAGAAAAATGCAAGAATCTTGCTTCTATTCAGCCACCAAGTGCCAGCTCTGAGTAATCAGTTTTCTGATTTCCATACACCCAAGAATAATAAAAATCACAGTAATCAAACTAACCATGACTTCTTTCTCCATAGCTCATCACTAATTTAACCTTGGAATAGTCTCTTTACTTTCTGAATGCTAACATGGTGGTAGAAAGTTAGATGCTATAACAATAAGGTCTATCTGGGGTGGTTTCTATATTTTCCATATGACCTAATACTGGAGATATTAGAAATTAGAAAGTGCTTGATAAAGCTAATGTTTCTTTAAGAGTAATAAAAGAAAATCAGTACAGCTGCATCTGGAAACTATCGTGCCAAGGGATAAGTGGTATCCAATAACTAATAAAAGCTGGTTGTGAAGCATTTTGCAAATAAAAATGCAAGATAATTTATAAATATTTAAGTAGTTATTAAATTTAATATGAATATTACATAGACACCATTCTGATTTCCTATGCTACTTTCTTGCTTCAGAGTGTTTCTCTTATATTTGTTATATTAGTATTGATATTATTGCTGCTAATTATGGTTTCTTGAAGGGTATAGCCCCAGTACAAAGGAAAGGGGATGTGGGGGTGAATAATTAGCTATCTTTTTTTTTTACTGGAAGATAATAATCTTTTCAGTTATGATAGATTTAAGCTTTAAGTCAATTAATTTCCTAGTATGTAGGGCTCTGTTTCTTCAAAATCTGGTTTGGGCTGTAATTCTTCTCATCTTATTGAGTAGATTAAAGATACACCTTATTTTATTTGTGTTTATATTCCTCTAAAGTTTCTAAGTTTAATGTTACCTGATTGATAAGAAAAAGACACCCAAAATAAAACCATCACCACTACCACCACCAACAGCAACAACAAATCTTGTCAGACTTGGAAAGTGAAGCTGATATGGAAAATATTCACAGGCCTTTCTACCTCCAGGCTCAGGCAACTCTCACACCAGGGCAAACAGGTAAAATGCTCCCAGTTGGGAGGTGAAGAAGCAGATGGAAACAGGATAAAAAGTCCTATCATTACCCTCCTAGAGAAGGCCAAGCCTCACTCTGTGCTATAAGTTAGCTGCTATTTCTCACTACTTAGAAAAGTCCAGCAATCTGTAAAGGATGGAGTTATTCGGAACAGCAATTTGGAGAGAACTATTGCT